>MU183265.1:197413-216323 GCA_016904865.1 Pissodes strobi | reverse complement strand
GCTGCTTGGGTCTTTGCTGCATTGAACTGGACCAAATTTCGGTCGCCCCAAGTTTGAACTTTCTCCAGGTCTTGATTAATTGCTGTAATCTGCTCCTGTCTGCGGTGATGAGTCTCAGTCGCTGGTAAGGGTTTTTCTGATCTAAAGTGGGAGACAAGGGTACTGTCATCCGCAAAACTGTAAACAGGATTATTCGTCTCGATCAGCAGGTCATTAATATAGATGAGGAACAGAGTTGGTGAAAGTATTGCGCCCTGAGGCAGGCCCGCGTTGATAGTGAATGTGTCCGAGATGTGTCCATCGACTGCAACATGTAAGGATCGGTTCTTAAGGAAACTGGCCAGCCATCTGCAGAGAGAGGCGAGCAGTCCCAAGGACGGCAGTTTATTGAGCAGTCCGTCATGCCAAACTCTGTCGAATGCCTTTGAAATATCCAACGCAATCGCTCGAGACTCTCCGTAGTTTTCAATTGCCCTACTCCATATATGAGTGACATAGGCCAATATATCTCCTGTCGATCTCTCTTTGCGAAAGCCGTATTGATTATCGCTGATTATTCTGTTGCTCTCGAGGTACTTGAGTAGTTACTGGTTGACTACACGTTCCATGACTTTGGAGATTATTGGAAGCAAGGCAATCGGGCGATAGTTTGAGGGCGTGGTTTTCTTGCCTTTTTTTGGAATAGGTTGCACTCGAGCGACTTTCCAAGAGGATGGGTAAATCCCTTTTCTGTAAGAAAGAAAAAAAAGCCTGGAAAAAACAGGTGTTAGTTCGTTGGCGCAGTTCTTTAGCACGATGGCAGGTATTCCGTCCGGTCCTGATGCCTTTTGCGTATCTAGTTCTTTAAGGATTTTGCGAATATCACGATGAGAAAACTTGACTTCTGCCATGGTGGTGTTGATGTTCGGTATAGTGGGGAGAGTCTTGCTTTGGGGCACGTCTAAGGTAGAGTGCGATGAAAACATTTTGGCGAGCATGTTTGCTTTTTCTTTGGCTGTAGTCGCCGTGATGCCACGTTCGTCCGTCAAAGGTGGGAGAGACGTTTTTGTAAAGTTGTTACTTACTGCCTTTGCTACCGACCAGAAATGGAACCACTGGGGCATTGCAAAAGTTTATTCCTGATCCTTTGATTGTGTTTGTCCTTAGTTTCGTCGATCACACGCTTGTACTCGTTTCTCGCTTCGATAAAATAATTGCGATTTTCAGCGGTCTGATTTTGCTGCCAGTACTTATAGGCTTGCTGTTTCCTTCCTACAGCTCTTTCGCATCTTTTGTCGAACCAGGGCTTTCCTTTTGATGGTAACTTGATGGAATTTGGGATGTATGCTTCCATTCCTGAGGAGATTACTTGCATGATCTCTTCGCAGCAGTCTGACGGGTCGTCAGTGGCAAAGCAGACGTCGAGCCAAGGAAAATCTAGGTAAAACTGCCTCAGATCGTCCCAGTTTGCAGAATTGTAATGCTAGATTTTGCGAGGCAATGGTGGATCCTTCTGTATGAGTGGCAATTCACAAACCGTTGTAATAAGTTTGTGGTCGGAAGTACCTAATGGCGGACCAACTGTAACATTGTACTGGTCAGGATTGGTGGTCAGAAAAAGATCCAGGAGGGCGGCGAATTCGCCCCTCTCTGAGATTCGAGTTGGTTCGTCTACAATTTGAGTAAGCCCGCAGCTGATGGCAAATGCTTCAGCCTCTCTACCTTCGTTGTCGGTCTTGTTGTGATGTTTGAGCCAGTTGGTGTTGTGGGCATTGAAGTCTCCCAGAACGATTATTTCTGAACTGGGGTGATCGACCTGTATTGAGTCAAAGGTGGTAGCTAGTGTTGAGAAAAAGCTTTGGTAGGCTCTATCGCTCGGAGGGCGATAGAGACAACATATAAACTTGGTTAATCCCTTGGCGGTGAACTTGAGCCTCATGACGTCAAGGTTGTTCGGTTCGAGTGTTTCCTCGCGGTGACATGAAAGGTCGCTTCGGACAAAAAGGCATATTCCGAACTTATATCTAAATCGGGTATGTAAGTCGTAACCAGGATAGGGGTAGTTCACTGTTGTTGTTGTAGAACATACTTGTGTTTCTGTAAGGGCTAATATGTGTGGTCTATTTGCTTGTAGATGTTGGTGTACCGAATTTATGTTTGTATTTAGGCCTCTTATGTTGCAGAAATCTATTCTAAATTGGTTCCGTATCTTTGCTGTCTGTGAAATGCGGAATGAAGAGCTCCCAGGGCCACCCAGCGCCCGGAGATCCGAATGGCCGGGGAGTTTACCTCCGGAATATTTTGATCCTGGAAGCACCATCATGTCCATATATTCCTACTGTGAAACCCGTAATGCAATGTTCGCTATATGCCCTCATTCCTATAAATATAGGGCAAAAAAAATGTGCTCCATTGTCAGTGGTCACAAAACTTCATGAACTAGAACGAGACATAATATTAAAACATGGGTATTCCCTTAGTTTAAAGACTCTTTTTCCATCATCTATAGAAAGTCAAAATGTTAAATTAGCTCTCAAAATATTTATCTAATCCTTTTATTATAGAGACTCTGAAAGGTTTTGTTAATAATTTGTCACATTCTCAAGACACGGCAGAGCATCTGAAATGTCAGTAATCACTTATTTAAGTGGATATTGCTGTCATATTGTTTTAATAAAATTAAGTTGTGAATTTTGCAAAGAAAATTTAACTTTAAATGAACCTTGTGTTGTAGAAGATTCTTACAATTTAATTAATTACTTAAGTCGTGGGGCTCTTTTATATCCTGACCACGCTAAAACATTTTTTAACCGGAAGCCCTGAAATATTATTTATGTATGCAGAAAAAGGTTAAGTATACTTAAACTGCAATTTAATTTTTGTTTTAAAAAAAAATTAATAATACACATTATCAGTCATAATAGTCGTGCTTAAAGTAATATCAGCTTGTAGGAGGTCTTGTAGTAGGCCAATTAAAAAAGTTAAATTTACAAAACACAAGTTTTTGTTATAGGTATTTTTTCGAGATTTTTGCATCCAAAATGTCTACTTAACTGTGAAATTTTAAAAGAAATTAATACATTTCAATATACGCCTGTAAATAAGTTAAAACCACTTTGGATGACGTCACGCGTAAGCCGTCAGGCCTAGTTATAGGAGGTAATGGCTATGCGCGCTTGTCTTTGGTATCCCGGTTTAAGCAAAAATAATCGAAATTAACTTTAATTAACCAAACAAGCGCATTGACACGAGCGCCTTACGCGCTTGACCAACCCACCTATCACATAATCAAAATTAACCCAATAACTAATCCAAATGAACCAAACAAGGGCGCATTTGTCTCTCTTACTTTTGGCCGTCAAAAGCGAGCGTCTGACATAAATGAAACTAATGAATTAATATTAGTATTTAAATAAACACAAAATACTTCTGAATCACCATCTATCTATAGTGTTGACTGGCTGTATCTAACAAGATACCGTATTTTAGAACCGAACAGAAATTATATTTGACAACACCTGAGGCAACACCTATTCGTACGTCAGCTGAGATAAGCGTCTGGGTGCACCGGAATGGATTTCATTATTCCGCTACGCGTCGCGCAGTGACATTCTTTCTCAAGCGACAATCCGTTACTTTGCGCTCTAAATACACAAATAACTATTTGATGCTACTATTACCTATTCTTGTTTCGTTATTACACATGCCCGAAGCCTTTGCATTGAAAAGTTAGCAGAGATAGTAGGTGTTTTTCTTTCACATACACCAACTGCAATTGGTGTACGTCAGTGTAGTTCCACCAAATAATCGTGCAGCAGCGAAAGAAAAAGCCATTTCACCGTTGTGATCGCAAAGTATTATTGCCTTTTTCATGATTTTCTTACAAAATTGTTTTGGGCCTTACGCTGCAACAGCTTAACAAAATTGTAGGTTAAGTTTTGATTTGTTTACTATTTTTCTGCCAGTTCGCAATTGTCCCACCATCTTGCACAAACTTACACCAACAAAATAGTCGGTGGAGAAAGTGCTGCACTAAATGACACTCAGTGCAAGCGCACCGGAGAAAGAAAAAGGGTTGGTGCAAAAGGGGGACTTAGTGCAGGTGAAAGAAAAACACCTAGTTGACCTAGTGTAAGTTTGGATTGGAACATGTCGGATAGTAATTAACACAACTGCAGTGAGTAAACTTTGTGATTTTTTTATGATAAGTAGAAACATTTGCGCAACATTTAATGTATGGGAGATGGTAAGGGAAGTAACGTAGAATATGTCAGGAATTTTATTATTGTGCTAGCCAATAAGTGCGCAAGGTAAATAATGACCAAAATTTATTTCCTGAAAAATAACATTTTGTGATCCGATACTTTCGAACAAGCTCAATTCGAAAATGATCACTGTTTTCTGTAGAAACGGTTAGTTTTCGAAATATGATTTTTTTAAATTGGTAAGCGCAGTTTTTACAACTTTTAGCGCCTGATAGAAAATATAAAATATGCTATAAAAACCCGATAATTTCAAGGTTCATAGAGCCATTTTGGCTCTATTGAACAGTGAAACCCAAAGTGTCCAATTGCATTTGGTTAGATTTTTTGAAGTAATTAGAAAGCAGCGTGATCCTCGTACGTTCTTATGTTGAAAAATCGTCTGTAGTCCAAAAGTTATCCAATTTTCGCAAATACGAATTAACATTAAATAGTTCTAAAAATAAAATCAATACTAACGTGTTAAGACTGAAGAAGTCGGACGTTCCGTTAATGAACGCAATTTCTTCGTCAGTAAATTTCGGCAGCCTTGACGAAGAATAGCCTTCCAATTGGCTTCTGGCATCCACTATCCTGATCACTTGTTCGGGCCAGTTGCCGTTGTAAATCGGGTTAGCATATAATCCGAACTAAAGCAAAAATATAATAAAATTGTATTTAAGTAATTTAATTAAACAGAATGACCTGTTTGTAAAAAAGTTATCCTCCAAGAGCAAATTTCAATGATTCTTGTAAATATGGTGAAAATATATGGGCATGGGCAAAAAAATATATTTTTGCTTACATAAAAGTCGAATGATCTTGTAACAGCTTCTTGATTATTAGTCGCATTAGTAATAGGTTCGTACCAAGAACTGTCGAGAACTATAGAAACTCTGCCTAAAAACAAAAGCATTCGATTATTAGTCAGAAACAACAGTTTTTTTTTGTTAAATGTTAACCAACCAATCAAACAAACGTATTAGCTAGTTACTGTAAGTATTCCTTCAGAGATAAATTATATATAAATATACAGGTATATTGCATGTACCTCCTTGTTTTGCTCTAAACTCATCGTCGTAGATATGATAAGCTTTGGCGTGAGCCAAAATACTGGTGTAAGCACATTTGTAGATGCCTTCTGCCGGTAGCACGTATCCTGGTGCATGGTAGCCAATCGCATATCTAAAAAAAAGGCATATAGAAAACAGACAACAATAATTTTTATAGAGCTATGCTTACCCTAAATGACAATAGGTATGAGGTTCGTTTATGGTAAACCAATTCAGAACAATGTCGCCGAAAAGCTCGAAACACACCCGAGCGTAGGCGGCGAAATGATCGGCTATGACCGGGTTTTGCCATCCGCCCAATTGGTGGAGCGGCAACGGCAAGTCCCAATGATAGAGCGTGACGTAGGGGGTTATGTTAGCTGCAATTAAGGCCTAAAAAAGTAGAAAGTCTGTACAAAGTCTTTTTTAATCACATTGAATAATAAAAATATCACCTATATAGTAAGGGAGCAGAAGTCATCCAACAGGCGCTGGGTAATACCATTTCTAGAGATACATTGTATCCTACATTAAGAATATATTTTGTTCGAAGTGAACTAACCAATAGGTTTAGTTGGCTCTACCTATCCTATATCAGACCCAGTGGCGGATTTACCGGTACGCTAAGTACGCTGCAGCGTAGGGCCCCGGGCAGCCTGGGGGCCCCGCAGGGGCCCACCTTACTTTGAAGAATATTCTCCAAATTCCAAATTTATAAAAAAATCTGTTAAATTAATTAAAATCTAACCCTCCCCTCCCGTAATAATTATAATATATTAAATCCAGGAAACTATATTCACGACCATGATACAATAAACGGAAGGTATGATACCTAACCGTCTCAAATTCGTTCGCTCCGCGCATTGACGTCATTGCGTGATTGGCTTCTATTGAAATGCATACGTTTATAGGCACATAATCATTATGTTTTACCTATTTTCTCTAAATATTCAACATAACTTTTATGATGAATGGATCAAAATAGTTGTATTAAAAACAGCATCTTTTGAGAAACGTAATAAACTTTTAGTTTTATCTAAAAAACGTTTATTGAGTATTGGCCAATCGACAGCAAAAAAAAAGGAAATCGATAATAATATTTTTTCTTAAATAATAAATTTTTTGTCATACGCTCCCAAAAATAGCTATTTTACGGACTCATTTGAGTCCGTAAAATGCTTCTTTTTAGGCCTAGTCCCTAAAAGTCGTCATGGCAACTTTTACGGACTATACCAAAATTCCTGAATATGTCTAAATGTCAAATTTCGAATGACATGACAAAATTGTCAAATAGTTGCTACGATATCAAATTCTAAGCTAACTTTGTCGTACATTATAATTTCAAAAATTATGGTAAATTTGCAAATTTAGGCGTTCTGAAGAATTGCAAAAAGCGTATAAATAAAAATTAAATTTTGGGAGCGTATGACAAAAAATAGTGTTTGTCACACGTACCTAAATGAAGTTTTTCAGGACTCATCTGCTATTTCAGACTCGGCTAACGCCTCGTACGAAAACAGCAATGATTTGTCCTGAAAAACTCCATTTTAGGTACTTGTAACAAAAATAACTATAGTGATCTTTCTTTTTTTAGAAATTGTTAAATTTATCAAATCCTGATGGTAGTAAGACCATTAGAGATGCAGTAAAATTAATTTCACATTCCTATCTTAACTTTTCAAGAGCTATCTGACGGTACTAATTAGCAGGTGGTACCATGGGTACCAAATGTGGTACATCGGTAGGTACCACTGGCAGGTGGTATCATTGGTACCAAATCTGGTACCACGATAGGTGCCATTGGCAGGTGGTACCATGGGTACCTAATCTGGTACATCTGTAGGTACCATCAGTTAGCACCATCAGATAGCTCTTGGAAAGTTAAGATAGGAATGTAGAATTAATTTTACTCCATCTTTAATGGTCTTCCTGCTACCAATGTGAAAAGAAGCCACAGTACCGATTTTCAACTGTTTATAGCTGTGAAACTACTAACTCTAGAGGTATAACATCATACATCAAATTTCATATGCTTAGAATTTTAAGTAGAAGCCAAAAATGTAATAAAATATAGGTTGTTTCATTTAAAAAAGTGTAACTTTCTTTGACCACCCTGTATATAAAAAAGTAAAGATTAAAAAAATACAAAAAAGTAAAGATCGTTTTACTAGGAACAACTTTTGTTTTTAATTTTTGTTGCAACCATCGTAGACTTCGAGATAAGGTATAGGCCCGTCTTAAACGGGCCACCCTGTACATAGTCATCTTTCTCAAAATGTTTTGAGCAAATACGTGCAGAAGTTTTATTAAATTTATCCTTGCGAAAACACAGGTGAACCCATTTACTACACATATTTTGTCTTTGGGAAAAGTGAAACACTTTATATTCCTATCAAAGTTTTTGCCTTGGTTATCCACCTTACATCCGTCCACAGCACACCTCATAATTAAACCTTTTTTAATTAAAAATACCAACAAACATCGTCTAAGGAACAGTAACGCCAACAAAATCTAAATCTAAAACATAGGAATCTCAAATGCAAAGCACACGTTCGTTCATGTTGTAAATGCCGGCCGGCGCGCAGCGCCAAACAAAGCTCGCAATGACGTCATAGACGAATCGTCGCCTGCGCGATATCATACCTTACGTTTATTGTATCATGATTCACGACACACTACACACTAAAAGTTAATTACATTATTACATACCAAAACTTATGTCTATACCTATTTACCTATCCTTTTTATTATAACGTTCAGTGCTGGAAAGAAGTAAAGAGTGCGTAAACAAAGTCATTTCCTTCGAGCAAAAATTTAAAATTGACAACGCTGTTTCCTGTTTAGTGTTGACGTCGCACAAATCGTGTCGCAACGGGCAACGCGTCGGCATCTTCTTTTTATTATGTCTATAGAGCACAAAACCCCATTTATTTGTTTTTTGGTGGTTTAGTTATACAGCAATTTTGAGTCGATAAGCGTTAGGCGCATTTTTGAAGTTTTTCTATTTTTTATTGAGTTTTGCAGTTTGCGTTGCAAGGGGTTTGAAATAGCAGGGGGGGGGGGGGGAGTAATGGGGTCCCGTTTTCGTCCTGGATCTTCTTTTTATCCCGGCTACATCCCCTGAAAATTTCAGCCCTCCACCTATGCGGGAACATGCCATACATATCCGAGCGTGACGGCTCAAAACTTAGATTTATGGCCAGACTGTATTAATAACGATGTGATTAAATTATGCCGAGCTAAAGATTTTTCATATTTTCAAAATTATGACCATGATAATAGATATCCTAAATCTGAAATTACATGCGAAAAGCATAATAGTATATTAAGATATAAGTTTCATAAGACGTGATTTTATCGCACGAGCCCTAAATTAGAAAACGAGCCGAAGGCGAGTTTTCTAAAGGGCGAGTGCGATAAAATGTCTTATGAAACGAATATTTTATAGTATTTTTTCTATTTTGGTGTAATATATTTCCAGAAAAACATTTTCTTTTGAAATTATATGCCCTCATTGCTTTACTATTTTACCTGTTCAGGTTGGTAACACTACATGCCAAAATGAGCGCCATATCTGTAATTTAAATTTTGAAATGTCAAGTTTAAATTAAAATACCTAATATGGATGATTTTGAAAGAGAATTAAAAATGGAAAGCGCAAATTGCACTCCTCCAGAGCTACGAGAAATCGCAAACAATAGCCTAGATAATTTGCTTCCGAAAAAGTCCAAAAAAGTGTACGAAAAGGAATATCAGATTTTCAAAAACTGGTGCAACGAGAAGAATGTAGAAGTTACATCAGAAAATGTTTTAATTGCTTATTTTGATGGTGAAAGTAAGGTAAAAAAGGCCTCTACTTTATGGTCGCTGTATTCCAAATTAAAAGCATGCATAAATATTTATGAGAATAAAGATATTTCTCGGTACATGAAATTGCAAGCTTTATTAAAAAGGTACTCGGAAGGCTACGAACCGAAGAAGTCTCAAATTTTGGAATTTGAGCATATTAATAAATTTATAATGGATGCTGATAACAATACTTACCTCTCGTTTAAGGTAAATTTTTAGAAATTTTACAAATTTATTTATTTATTTCACATTTCACAAACTATATCTCTTAATAAATCTAAAAAAAAAAAACAACATAATAGGAACCTAGATGACCAAACATCTGTATGTGCATGCGTATAACTAAAATCCATTAAATACAAATAATAGTGCAAAATTAAAATTAGGTTTCCATATTACGTTTTATTATTATTATTTTAGATTGCACTGATTATGGGCTACAGTGGAGCATGTCGACGAGATGAATTAGTGAATATAACAATGCACGACTTACAGTTTAAAGACGATTCTGTTCTTGTCACAATACCGAAAACAAAAAATGGGGTGCCAAGGTTATTTATTGTCACAGAGCCTCTTTGGATATTGCTTATAAAGCAATATATAGGTGCGAGGCCGAAAAACACAACTCATACGAGACTATTTTTGACATACCGGAATGGCTACTGTGTAAATAGTCCCATTGGCATAAATAAAATGGGAGCAATACCCAAAATTATTGCTACTGTCTTGAATATGCCAAACCCTCACACATACACCGGTCATTGTTTCCGGCGTTCCAGCATCTCGCACCTGGCAAATACGGGAAGCGATCTAATTACCATTAAAAGGCATGGAGGATGGAAGTCCTCCGCTGTGGCTGAAGGCTACATTCAAACATCCTTAAAAAGAAAAACCGAAGTGGCACAGACACTATGCGAAGCCTCATCAACTTCAGTATCTAAATTGTTACCGAGTACTTCCTCCACCTCGGCTTTGGAGAAATTAACTCCAACTTTCAAACGCACAAGTTTTGAGCATCAGGTAACACCAGGCAGTACAGGCACTTTACATATAAATAATGCAGTCACATCCACATTAAAGCATACTGAGCAGCATACACAAAACATTACCGTAAACAGGCAATCAAGCGAACAAAATATTTTGACTCATGTTCCTGAACTGAAAGTGATTGCTCATGAAACTAGCACAGTCACGATCAATGTTTACAACAACTGCACAATTCAACAAAAATAATGTTATTTAATGTATTATTATTTATTTACAGTTGAAATTATTGTTCGTGTTTAGTTATAAGTTTGAGGTTAGAGACATTTTTGACAAAAATCGTCTTCCTTTCGTTTTCGTCTTATCTTTGGAATGTGGCACATGCTTATGCTATTGTTCTTTAACATTCGATCTGAAAATGAATAAAATTTGACCAAAGTAGGCAGCTATCATTATTTTATTTTTTACCAGTTTCTTTAGTTTAACAATATTCATCAAATATAGTATTTTTTCACGAAACAAGACAGTTACGTTCTGTTTCGTGGAAAATGGTTTAGTTTCTTTAAAATCGTGAACGTAAAAATCCGTAAAAATGACAGTCGAGAAGCCATAACTCAGTGTTACCAACTTTGGACAGAAAAAAAAATAATGTCGAAAAGAGCTTCTTTTCGACACTACTTTGCGTATCGAAAAGACTTCTTTATGATACCAAAATAGAAAAAAGATATTTTTCTAATAGTTGTTTTTCAAAGACTCTAAAGGACGGACAACAGATAAAAAGACAATGGTTATGTTACTCACCAAGCAGTGGATTGGTTTATTGTATTGCGTGTAAAGTGTTCTCAAAGGTAGAATCAAAATTTTAAACCGGACTTAACGATTGGTCGAATATTTTGCGGTTACTGGATATGCACCAGGAAAGTAAAGGTCACAAGCAGTCAATTTTAACATGGTTTTCAAGAAAGACAAATAAACATACTATCGACAAAGAACTAGAGGAACAGACCAAAAAAGAAATTATCCACTTTTAACAAGTATTGCAAAGAGTCGCAGCAGTTTTAAAATGTTTGTACCCAAGAGGTTTATCATTAAGAGGACATGAAGAAAAATAGAGCTCACCCAATAATGGAAATTTTATGGGAATTATTGAATTAATTTCAGAGTTTGGCCCTTTTTTGCAAGAACATTTAAAAAAATGCCAGTCTACATCAGGAAAAACGATATTCTATTTGTCCAAAACTACGTACGAAGAAATTATTGTTATAATGGGAAAGCAAGTATTAAGATCTATAATGGATCAAATAAATAATAATGATGTTTAGTACTATTCCTATAATTGTAGATTCTACACCGAACTTAGCACCACCCCTTGACCAACTAGCTATTGTTGTAAGATTGATATTGTTATCAAGGATTGCCGTAGGAAAGGTTTTTGACTTTCATTCCCATTGAAAATCACACATCAGAATATTCAGTTTCAAGAAATATCTGCATTTTAAAATAAATGTGGTCTCTCTCTTTACAAAACATTAGAGGACAGTCATATATACCACAACGCAGCCAACATGAGTGGTCGATATAATGGAGTCAAGGCTCGTTTTAAGTCAATAAACAAGTTTGCAGATTTTATACCTTGTTCGGCACATTCATTGAACCTGATGAAAGTCGAAGCTGTAAAATTAATTCCAGAAGTCCTTGATTATTTTGTATTATCCATTTCCTTTATGTTTTTTTCTCCGCGTCACCCCATAGATGGACTAACGCCAAACTTCAATACGCTCTTAAATCTTTAAGTCTAACAAGATGGTGTGCTCATTATGAAGCTGTTAGCAGGGCACTTAAAATTGGATACGATGATATTTTAAAATCTTTAAAACATATTTACATGGATGAAAGAGAAAAACTGATTGCAGAAACGAAGCCAAAAGCTTATACAAAAAGAGGATTAAATTAAAATTAGCCACATTAATTTGAGAAAAAGCTCTAGAGCGCTTTAATAAAGTTTCTACCAAATTGCAATCGCCTGGTTTGGATATACAAGAAGGATACCATTTATTGGATTCTTTAAAACAATTTTTACAAGACGTCAGAAAAAATCTGAATCAGAAACCGATAAATTGGAAGCAAATGCTAAAGAACTAAGCGAAGATATTGAAAAAGAATTTGCTGAATCCAGTAAACGCAAAAGAAAAATATTGCTAGCTAATAAGGAAACTGAGATGCCTATGTTTATTGAAAAAGTAAAATTTAGAGTTGAGATTATCAACAGGCTGTTGGATTTTTTAATAAACGACCTACATCGCCGAAGTTCTGTCTATCTAGATATAACAATTAAATTTAAATGTTTATTTGATGTAGGGGATATCTCAAAACACGATATTAATCCGGATGGCTTTAAAAAACTCTTAGAATATTACAACGGAAATCTTGAAGAAGAACTCATTAGCGAAGCCTTGCAGTTCAAATAATATTTAAAAATATTTAACCCTGAAAAAAAAACACGAGTTGCTCAACAATGTTAATTCTCATCTATAGTAAGGAAATGATAGATGTATTTCCCAATTTATACACCACCGTAAAGATATTTTTAACGCTACCTGTCACTCGTTGCGAAGCGGAGCGTTCCTTTTCCAAATTAACAATAATAAAAAATAAATATAGAACTGTTATGACAGGAAAAAGATTGCAATTTTTGGGAATACTTTCAATGGAAAGTGATTTGACTGGTAATTTAAATTACCATGATGCAATAAAGGAAATTGCAGATATTAAAATTATTATAGAAAAAGAATTTGTCTTTGTGATTTTTGTTTGTTTTTTTATATGTTCATATTTTATCGAGTATTTTATATAGGTATATCATTACTACCTAGTATTTTTCTGTTGTACCTTTAGTACTTTATATTTTTGTAGTTTTGAAAACTCTTACTTAACTATTAGAAAATTGGTTATTTTTGTTTTAGTATTTTTGAGCTTTTATTTGTTTGTTTGTCTAAAATGTTTGTATTTTATTTTCTTTATTTTTAATGCCACACTTAGTTCCTTTTTTATTTATGTGATTTTGTGTATTATTATGTAGAATGTACCTGAAGTTACCTTAAGTTACTTGATTACGAACCAAAGGTTTTGATCTCATCGATAGTTTTTCTATTTACTTAATATTTTTATTTTGTTTCGTTTTGATTTTGTTTTAACTTAACAATAAATTCTAAAATGAAAATATTTGTTTTATTTTGTCCTTTGTATTAAAAAAATTAAAATAAAAAGTAGGGGGTAGGGGCCCCAAAAATTACGTAGCGTAGGGCCCCATAAATCGTAAATCCGCCACTGATCAGACCAACAACTTAAATAACAGTAGAGGCACCTTAATCAGCTCTAATTAAACCTAGTTTATATACCTCCAGTAAGGTTCTGTAAAACGCCACTCCCGCCTGGTTAATCGTGAAATTATTGGCAAGACCGTCAGGTAGTATTCGACTCCACGCAATCGACAACCGAAAATGGCCGATTCCCAAGGCCTTCATTAGTTCGATGTCTTCCTGCCATTTGTGATAGAAGTCGCAAGCCACGTCTCCGGTGGCATTTTTTTCGATTTTTTCCGGGTAAGTATGCATCCACCTGCGGACAAAAAATTACAGCCCAATCCTATCTTTTTTCTGTCTATTTTGATAAATATCAGTATTGTGGACAAAAATGTGTTGTAGTATTGATATACTTAGAGTCAAAAGACTATTGAAATGTAATAAGTGACCCCCGAAAGAGAGAGATAAACTCAACAAATTGAGGATTACATAATTATAATAATGCATTAATTAGACAAAAATAAAATATTGAAAATTAGGGATTATTCTTACCAATCCCACAGTTGTTCCCCTTTTCCATCCTCGTTCCATGCCCCTTCAATTTGGAAAGCCGCCGTGGCCACTCCCAAGGAAAAACCTTCCGGAAATGTGTGGTTGTTGATGATGACATCTTCTTCAGCCAAAACGCCGCTAAAGCTGAAAAATATTTTAATTATTAACTCTTCTGCTTTCCATCCAGACTCTCGCTCAATCGAAATCAAAATTAAACGTTTAAATAACTTCATGATTATAAGGCGATTTGCTCTTGAACAGCGTTCTTGTTCGCTAGCCCAATTTGCCTATATATACAGTACATATTACGTTCATAATTTTCGTCATATACGTTACGAGCCTCTAACTAAAAACCTTCCTCTCCTCGGTTAATATTAGACTTCCTGGAAACATCTAAATCCTTGATGTCCCTATAGTACTCAACTAGTTATTGATTCTGTTGAAGGATATTATTGTTGCAAAGGGGTCTGGTGTCGTATAAGCACTGTCGATTTTAAAGATTTTTTTGGGTTCAATGGGAAGATTACATCAAATGGAACACATTAATGCAAAAAAAATTGCGGATGAAGCACTTTTGACGCCAAAAATTGAAATAGAAATTTTATAAATGAGTGACATTTAAATGCAAAAACCCTCCCAATATGACGTTAATGATGACAATTTACTTGCAATGTTGTCAGACTTGGCTAACCTTCTTGATTTTCAAGTAAGCAAATTGCCAAGTCCAGGAACATGTTTCATAAAGTAGAATAACAACTTGTGAAAGTAACTAAACAAGCGCGCACCGCGCGCTTGTTCTTTATATGCCTCAGACTAACCAAATAAGATCCCACTTGTCTCTTAACTAACCCAAATTAACCAAAACTAATTCAGACTAATGCAAACTAACCAAAACTAGTCCAGACTTTTTTTTTTTTTTTATAGACGGAGAAAATGCATTTACGCACTAACCTCCATCTCCGCCATGGAGAGGAGAGTGTGGGACTCCTCCACCCAGAAGGGATGGTCCTACCCACTAAAAACCGTCTGTTGCTTATCTTAGCTTAGACAGAACCGGGATCACCAGCAGGTATAAATCAATTCTGTCGACGCTTTTATTATTCTAATTCTGTAACTTGGGAATGTATTCTTTCGTCCTGCTCTTTTTTCTGCATAATTGTTATTATGTGTTTATGTATGATGTTCCAATTTGCCTCCGTCTCGATCATCTTCATTATTAGATTGTCAACCTCTATTTCCTCACCAATTGTGGCTATGAGATTTTGCCGTTGCTCCGTCCATCGTTCGCAAAGAAACAGAGTGTGTTCCGGGGTATCGGCGTCCTCACAATATATACATCTATCATCGACCACCTTCTTAATCCGGAAATTATACGAACCAAAGGAGCCGTGTCCCGAAATAGCCTGTGTCAAAAAGTAGTCTGTGGTTCGGTGATTGCAGCTTACCCAGGTCTCAATGTTTGGAATTAATCGTTTTGTCCACTGTGCATTACTGTCATTCATTTGCCATTTTTGTTGTCATTTTCTTACTGTTTCTTCTCTTGTTTCTCTTTCATTCCGTCCTTGTTCTCTCTTAGCTCTTTCTTCTATAATCATATAATCATATACTTGAATTGCGGGACTAGAAACAGTACGGTACCCGCATGCTAGTCGAAGGAGAGATTTTCTTTACGAGCTTTGCAGCATTTGCTGGTACTTCTTAATGCCGGTCATGTACCCCCATACCGTGCATCCATAGAGAAGCGTTGACTCTGTGACCAAATAGAGAAGTTTGCGCTTCGCATATTTTGGCCCTTCCATATTTGCCATCAGTTTTGATAGTTCGTGAGTCTTAAGGTCAGCTTTTTTGCATGCCATTTGCACATGTGGTCCGAAGTACATATCCTGCCCGATTTTTACCCCCAGGTAATTTATGGATGGGGATGGTGTCAGGGTTGTACCGCCTATGTTAAAAACAATTTCTCTACGGTCTCTCTTCCCACAAAGAATAACTGCCTTCGTCTTTTCCGGGGCTAGCTCCAGTTCGTTTCGCCTCATCCAATTCTCGATCACTTTAATAGCGGAGTTTGTTCTTTCTATTAACTCTCTCTTTGTTCTGGCACTTATTACAATTCCAAGATCATCGGCAAAGGCAACTGTCTTAGTTTGATTTCCAAGGTCAAGGTGAAGTACCGGATCGTAAAACAAGTCCCATAGGGTAGGCCACAGAACTGAACCCTGAGGAATTCCTGCTGTGAGAAGCTTCTTGTCCTTTCCATTGAATTTAATTTGGCGTTTCGTAAGATAGTTCTGGATAATATTTATTAGGTACGGTGAAAAACGTCTTTTCCTCATTTCCCGGGCAATCAGGTTCCATGACGCACTGTTGAAAACGTTGCGGATATCTAATGCTACCAGCACACACCATCTTTCGCCATTTACGCCATACCTTCCAAGTCTGGTTTCATTTCCGTATGTAAGGACTTTTTCGATCGCAGCGGTTGTTGATCTATTTTTCCGGAACCCAAATTGGTTCTCTGCTAAGCTCCGTTCTCCCGTCATTTCCTTCTCCAACCGGGCTTTGATTAGTTGTTCGAAAAGTTTTGCTATTGTGTTTATTAAGCACATAGGAGGTAGGTTGGTCGAAAGGTTTTCCTGGTTTAAAAAGTAGAATCAGCCTAGCAATTTTCCAATTATCCGGGAATATCTGTTCTGCCATCAATCGGTTAATTGGGTCAAGTAAAAACTCCGGAGCCTGTTTCACAATTTCCACCAATACTTCTGCTGGCACTCTATCAGGACCCGGTGTCTTCTTCGTTTTCATTTTCTTAGCCGCCTGTTTAATTTCCTCAATGGAAAATGGTTTTGGTGTATCTCCTGCCACTCTTGGATGTGTGCACCTCTTTGTCGGAAACATCTTGTCTACAACCTCCTTAACCTTACTTTTCTCCAATTTGGCTGGGCTTACAGAACCCCTGAAACTCTTAATCACTAACTGGTATGCTTGTCCCCAAACATCCTCTTCTAGTTCTCTACATAGATTTTTCCACCTGTTCCTTTTTTCTTTTCTGATTTCATCCACTAACGTCCTTTTTGCTATTTTAAAAACCTCCTCAAGTTCCTCTATCTGCTCTTCCCCCACGTTGTTCCTATAAGCCCTTTGTTTTATTCTGCGCTTTTTAATACATTCGCTCCTTAGGCTTTCAATTTTGTCAGTCCACCAGTAAGTCGAGCCTTGTCGGCTTGGGCCTGAACTTTTCTGTGAACCCTTTCTATAGATCAAGCTTATGGTTTCGCTTAGCTGTGATGAAGTTGTAGGGGTATCTTGGTATTGCGCTTCCCGAATAGCCTCCGTAAGTAATTGTTTATTTAGTGTCGTTTCAGGTTTTAACGTCGCCTTTCTTGCATTTTTACTATTTAATGTAAATAGTATATGTTTGTGAGGGCTTAAGGGTTCGTTATCCAGCACTTCCCAGCTTTGAACTTTGCGAGCTAAAGGTGTAGTAGTGAGTGTAAGGTCTATGTGGGACTTAGTCTCTCTTCTAATAAAAGTAGGACTGCCGTCATTGTGAATTACGAGATTTCGCCTCGCTCCTGCTTCTATAAGAATTTGTCCACGCGGATCAGTCACAGGTGATCCCCATTCCCCAGATTTGGCATTGAAGTCACCCATGATTAACGCCTCCCCGTTTTCTGACTGTACCAAATCCATAAGCTCTTCCAGCTGAGCTTCAAAGCTCTGAATTGGGACATTTGGTGATACGTAGTAGCCATACCTACAGCGTAAAAATCTGTCAGCTGCACTGCTACTATTCCATTTCCGTGTTTTATCCGTTTTACTTCTATGTTTTTATTAACAAACTAGTCCAAACTAACGTAAACTAACCCAGATTGACCAAAAGTAACCCATACTAAGCAAAACTAACCCTGGCTGTTTACCCATACATGTATATACATATAAGTAATAAAAGTTTACTCACGGTACACAGATGACTCAATTTGTCCGTTTCCCAGTAAATGTCCTAGACCAAGTACATTTGTCATAAAATGAAATAATTTTAAAAGACAAGCGCGCTACGCACGTTAGTAAATCAACCACAGCTAACCCAAAATAACCAACACTAACCCAAACTAACCAACACTAACCCAAACTAACCAAAACCAACCCATACTAATCCAAACTCACCAAGACTAACCAAAACTAACTCAGACTAACCCTAATTAACCAAGGTAAAGAGTCTCTTTGCTATTCCAAACTAAGCAAAACCAACCGAGCCTAACCAAAACTAACCCAAGCTAACCCAGACTAACTAAAAATTACCCATACTAACCAAAATTAACCCAGACTAACCCTAACTAACCAAAGTAAAAAGATAAGCGCGCTATGCGCGCTTTTATATTCGCTATCCCAAACTAAGCAAATTCAACCCAGACTGACCAGAACCCCATACTAACCAAAGCTAACCCAAACTAACCAAAATTAACCCAAACTAACCCTAATTAACCAAAGTAAAGAGATTCTTCGGTATCCCAAACTAAGCAAAACCAACCCAGACTAACCAAAACTAGCCCATACTAAACATAACTAACCCAGACTAACCCTATGTAACCAAAGTAAGGAGACAAGCGCGCTACGCGCGCTTGTCTCTTCGCTATTCCAAACTAAGCAAAACCAACCCAGACTAACCGAAAATTAACCCATATTAACCAAAACTAACCCAAACTAACCAAAGCTAACCCAGACTAACCAAAACTAACCCATACTAACTCTAATTAACCAAAGTAAAACGGCAAGCGCGCTACGCGCGCTTTTCTCTTCGCTATCTCAAACTAAACAAAACCAGCCCAGACTAACCAAAATTAATCAAAACTAACCCAATCTAACCCTAATTAACCTAAGTAACAAAACAAACGCACTACGCGTGATACTCTCTTAAACTAGTCCAAATGACCTTTTAAATTTGTATCTATTT
>MU183265.1:171513-188392 GCA_016904865.1 Pissodes strobi | reverse complement strand
GGGGGGGGGGGGGTTAAGTTAACGTTTAGGACTTTTTGAGGGTTGGTAGAGATAATTGTTATGCACAGCAAGCTTAGACCTAGCACAGGCTAGCACAACCATTTTGAGAGCTAGCACACCCCTACAGTTCAATATATAGGGGATGGGGTGAATTTTTGCTGGCCGCCCATTAGTTAGTGATCCGGATCGCGGTACGACGATACTTTGTAGCATATACGCAGTGGATAACTCCGTAAAGTGTAACTCAGGTGCGGATTTAGTGTTGTTTTTGTTAAAAATAGTGCAGATTGGATTAACAGAAGCTTGGATTAATTAGGCAGTAGTAACTTAACACAAGTTACTAGAGCGGTAAGTGCTAGCATAGACAATAGGGCACAGACTCAGTATATTTATACTTATAGCAACTGATAGAAATAACAAAAGTGACTGATTGTATATAACACGAGCTGTACTGTGGTGAATTGAGTAGCCACAGCGGGCTGTTAGGTGTAAGATATATATAAGTGCGCAAAGTAAACAGAGAGTAATAGGGAGCAGATTGCGACATAATGAAAGGGGGAGGGAGACCCCCCCCCCTGGGCAAAAGCATAAGGATAGCGGACCATCAACATCAACAGGAAGTGGACATGCATTACAAAAGAGCAAACATGAAGTGGAGATGGAGACAGAAACAGCTGGAAAGGACCAGAAAGCAAAAAGAAGAAGAGAGGACACTCAAGCGAATATAGAAATGAGAAATAGGACTGACAGTGATGCTTCACAGAAGGGGGAGGTCACTGACTATAAAAAACTATATGAAATGTCAAAGCATGAGATGAGGAGAATAGTGGAGGAAGCTGCCAATGCAAGGCGCGCTAGGGACTTAGAGAAAGAAGAAATAAGACAAATCAGGGAAACAGAGAAGGAGGAGCTAAGACTTATCAGAGAAGAAATGAAGGTTTTAAGAGACACTTTGGAAGAGATGAAAGAAATAAACAAGACATTAGCGACGCAACTGAGTCAGACGGGGAGAGAGGACCTGCTTACCCAACAAAGTGAGACAGATATCGAGCACTCTGAATGGCCTAGACTTGGAAGCAGAGCGGTTGGGACCAAGAGGCCTACGCAAGAAATAGAAGACGCAGACACTATTCCAGCCACCTACGCGCAACAAGTAAAGACCATTCCACCAATAACAATCCAGACAAGTAGAAGTTGGATTGATATTAGAGATGAACTAAAAAGTGCTGACATTAATATAGATTATGCGAAAAAGCAAGGTGACGACATAAAGGTTTATATCAAAAGTGAAGACGATCACAGGAGAATGACGAGACATCTAAACGAAGTTTCAATACCTTTTTACTCTTACAAACTTGGTGTTGAGAGGAAACTGCATGGAGTTTTGAAGGGATTAGAGAGGGAACTGTCGAGTGTATAAGCCTGGAACTTAATCATTTGGGTTTCCCTGACGTGGAGGTGACCAAGATGACAGATTTCAAAACCAAGAAGCCTCTACCCCTATTCACGGTCAAGACTGCGAGGAAGGAAATATTTGAGGTAAACAGACTATTTGACATGGTTATTAGGATTGTCCCAAAAAATAAACTGCCTGGACCAACTCAATGCTACAAATGCCAAAGATATGGGCATGGTCAATCAAGCTGCCAAATGACGGATAGGTGCGTCAAGTGCGCTGGTGATCATGCCTCTAGGACTTGTACATTGCTAAAACCAGAAGACCCAAAAATTAGAAATGCGAAATGCGTACTCTGTGGACAAGAGGGACACCCGGCAAACTACAGAGGGTGCCCAAAATATCAGCAAATTTTTGGCAAAAATCAAGGAGGATCAAGTAAGCCTAAAAGTGGAGAAACAGGAGGAAGCGACAAACGGAAAGAGGACCAAGGTGGACGGCGGAATACTGCTGGGCCAAAAAAAACTCAAGTGGATATAATAAAAAATGCGCTCCTGCAAGCGCTTAAAGAGGTATTAGACAGCCTAAATGGATAGAATAGACCTAATATCGTGGAATGTTCATGGAGTAAGAGCAAGAAAATTGATATAATACTAATGTTAGAGGAGTTCCAACCTCATGCAGTGCTTTTGCAGGAAACATTGCATGGGGAGGACCTAAAAAGACTATCATTCCCAAATTATATTTTTTATGGTGATATCGTTGCTCAAGGTAGGAGGGGAGTAGCAACACTGGTTAGGAAGGATATAGAACATTACAGACTAGAACCATTGGTTACGGAAATAATTGAAAACGAGTCCTTAATGCTACATATAAATAACAGATGGATTAGGATAATATCATTATACAAGAGACCTGTGACAAGAATTCCGAAAGAGGAACTATTGAGACTAATCAGAAACAACTCACCCACCATAGCCATGGGTGACTTAAACTCTAAGGACAAGACCTGGAATAGTACCTACCAATGCCCTAGCGGAAAAATACTATTGGAGACTATGGAGGAAATAGGTGCGTCGGTTTTAGGGCCTGAGGAGCCTACGTACTTGCCGTACACAAACGGCATACCTCAAGTTCTGGACGTGGCCATTGTACATAATGTAAATAGCAACTACAAAATAAGCAGCCTGAACATTGGCATAATGAAAGAGAGGCTAAAAACATACAGAAGTGGCAATTGGAATTCAAAAATAAGAGACCTAAGTACAAAAACCAATACGGCCTGGGGACTATGCAAGGCACTGCGAAGGGAGCCAATGAGGATACCTCCAATACATGGAAGAAATGGCCTTAATTACACTAATAAGGACAAGGCAAATGCTATAGCAGAGCACCTAGAGGACACCTTCACGAATAATCAGTTAGATGAGTTAGACACAGATGAGGAGGAGGAGATTGAGCAAACAGTGGAAAATGAAATGGGAAGGATAATAAATGAAGATCAAGAAAAATCAAAAGACTTTGTCACCCCAAAGGAAATTGGTGAAATTATAAGACATATGAGAACGCGTAAAGCCCCAGGAGGCGACAAAGTGACAAACAAAATGCTGAAGGAGATGCCCAAGGTAGCACGAGTCCACATAGCGAACATAACAAATGCAGTTATAAGATACGACTATTTTCCAAAAATATGGAAGCACGCTGTTATTTTTGTCATAGGAAAAAAGGGCAAAGATCTGACCTTTCCTAGCAGCTATAGACCCATTAGTCTACTGTCAGCCTGTTCTAAAGTGGCGGAAAGGGCTCTGAAAAGGAGGCTATTAAAAATCATTGATGAACTAGAAATAATGCCTGCTGCCCAGTTTGGCTTTAGAGCGGGCCACTCTTCTGAACAACAGGTCTTGAGATTCATAGAGTATATAACAGAAGGGTTCAACAGGAAGCAGGTAACTGGGGGTATCTTCATGGACATCGAAAAGGCATTCGATAAAATATGGCATGAGGGCCTTATTTGTAAAATGTTAAGGTTAAATTTTCCAGTTAAAATGTGCAAGTTAATATATAGCTATCTGAAAGATCGGACTTTTCAGGTAAGGATAGGAAGTACGTTATCTGATGTAAGAGAAATAAATGCAGGTGTCCCGCAGGGCTCTGTATTAGGGCCCATGTTGTACAATATATTTACTAGTGACATACCAAACGTAACCAGAGGCATAATGGGACTGTATGCAGATGATACTGCGTTTTTATTCAGGCACACAAAACCGGAAATAGTGAGCAACACTCTACAAAGCGAAATTAACACGTATATAAATTGGATCCTGAAAAACAAAATTAAGGTTAATGAGGATAAGACGCAGGCCATTCTCTTCCAGAAGAGACGTCAACGCCCTGATAGGAGAATAAAGTTAAAAAACAGGGCAATACCATGGAACAAGGAGGTAGAATACTTGGGTGCAACAATGGACTCTGCGCTGTGCTGGCACAAGCACATTGAAAAAGTCAGGATCAAAGCTAAAAAAAAATATAACCTACTATATCCGATTATAGGAAGAAGAAGTGAGATGGACCTTACATCAAAACTGACTATAATTAAAATGATAATTAGGGCACAATTAACATACTGCTCATCAGTATGGGGCGGTATGGTGAGCGTAACAAACATCAAAAGGATAACGGCTATGGAGAACCAAGCTTTGAGGAAGGCAGCAAACGCGCCTTGGTACGTAAGAAATAGCCAGAGACCTGAAGTGGACTACATAATTTGAGTACATAAAGAGCAAGGCAATAAAGCTATATGAAGATGTAAATAACCATGTAAATATAGATTTAAGGGAGTTTTGTGGATATGACCCGTTAGTTGAGAGAAATAGAAGAAGAAAATACTATAAAAGACTTAAAGAGATCATTATAAGAACAATGGATTGAAAAACAAAAGTATGATTCTTATAGTGAGGTGCCTTGCAGAAGGCGGAGCGGAAAATTAAGGGCAGAGACAATGGTTATACAGGAGTAATCCCGTAACCAATCGGCGAAGATACGAGGATAGTATCTTCGCAGACGGCGATGGTTTGGTGGGTAGTTTCCTGTATAGAATATGTGCAGGGAGAGACCCACACTACCCTCCTTATTGTCGGGAGGGTGCCGCTAAAGCGGTTCCATCGCCTTACCAAAAAAAAAAATAAAAAAAAAAAAATAAAAAAAAATGGCCGCCCGACTCCTCAGCTAATATTTTTCCGTCAAATTGCTAGCACAGGAAGCTTAGACCTAGCACAGGCTAGCTCAACCATTTTAAGAGCTAGCATACCCCTACAGTTGAAATATAGAGGATGAAATACATTTTTGCTGGCCGCCCCTCAGCTAATATTTTTCAGTCAAAACAACAAACTTAGACCTAGCACAACCATTTTCGTTAATGGGAACGTGAGCTGCGATTTGGACAAATTGGTACTCGGGGGTTTTCGGGATCAAAAACACGGAATCTGAACATTAAGAACCCGTGGAACCCACCGGGCAGGTTCCAGAAAAAAAAATTCGGCTGAAATCGATGCAGTCGGTGTAGCAGTTCGAACCAGAGCGATTTAAACGTAAACATTTTTGGGAACCTACCGGCACACTGAAAAAACAGTTTGATTGGCTCAAATGCGTACGCACTTGAATCAATTGCGCCATGCATTTGATATATGCCAAATGCATGGCTCAATTGATGCAAATTCAGGACGCATTTGGAATAAACGCCTAAAATTCCTTGTTCCAAAAGGGTATGTTCTTGTCATAAAAGCACAGCAATTTGTATGATTTTATGCCAAAGTTTCAACTCTGTCTTCAAAGCCCATTATGATTTTTTAATAAAGCACTGCGAATTTGCGACAAAAGCACTGCGAATTTGCAACAAAAGTATTGTAAATTTGCTAAAAAACACGGCGAATTTGCTACAAAAGCACTTCGAATTTGCGACAAAAGTATTGCGAATTTGCTAAAAAGCACTGCGTATTTGCTGCAAAAGCTCTGCGCCTTTGGGACAAAAATATTGCGATTTTGCAACAAAAAGCCACGTCGAATTTCTCCTAAAAGCATGCGAGTTTATCTGTACAGGGCGATAAGTTATATGTACCCCTCAAAAACAATATTTACAACTTTTTAAGCCGACTAGCAAAAAGTTTTTGGGGTAGGTCCACATATAACTGATCGCCTTGTACAGACAAGCTCGCATGATTTTAGGAGAAATTCGCCATGGCTTTATCTCACATCGCCCTATAAACTTCTCAAGTAAGATACTCAATTTTAGAGTAACTTACCCAAATAGCACAAATCAATTATAACGTTAAAAAAGTGTTCCTATCAAAAAGTCTTGGGAATAATATATGACCTAAATATAATGTGGGTGTCGGTAGAATGTATAGAGATACACAGGAGGAATATCGAAATATAGTTTTATTAGTTTCTTTTCATGTAAGAAAAATAACATTTTGACATTTTTATAAGGATAACTTACACTAGGTAAAAGACACTTGAGTTATTTAAAATAAACAAAAGCACTTATATGAAGTGAAATCTTTGAAAAGTGCTTTGTTGAAGGTACAAAAAGGTAATACTAATACGAACTTGATAACAGCAAAAGCACATTAGCTATTGAAACTAAACAGAAGCATTAATGAAATAAAATGTTTGACAAAAAATTGATCCTGTTGAAGGTACAAAAAAAATTAAAAGATCACTGTTTAGTATTTTTATATATACTCGTATTTGTCTAATACGAACTTGGCAAACAGTGAAAACACCGCATCTCCAACAAAAAGTTGCAATGCCAAACCTATTTTAAAACAAAAATTATCAACACTGATCCGGCTAATTTCTTCAGCATTGTTGGTAATTACATCAGGTTCTAAAGGTTTGATTTACCATCCCCAATCTTTCAGGCTTTGGATGGCTTTTGCCAACTTTTTATCTCCAGAATATTTTGTTCGGGAATGCCTGCTTCTTCTTTTTTTGGTAATAATTTGATTATATCTAATCCGTCAATGTTTTGCGCTGCAAGAAAACAAATCATAGTTTAGCCAAGGGCGGATCTGACAATAACCCGAACGGATATAAGTTTAAACCAATAATAATAATTAAAAAATCATAATGTATTTTTTTTTAAATCGGCCCTTAATTTTAGCAACAAGACATGAGTATATATAAGCAATAAAGACCCGGGCTCAAAATTTTCACGAAACTGTAACAAAATCCTAAGATTTTGATGTCAGAGACTAAGACTTTGCTCCAAATGCATGCGCGTTTAGCCAATAAGCAGAAATATTTTTGGAAACTTCCATCAAACACCAGCATTCTATTGAAAAAATATGGACGCATTGACGCACACCAACGCGTGGTCTGCAAGTTATCTGATGACTTAGGAATTTTCTGAGCTGAAAGATTCACAATTCAAAATGTTTATAGTGGTTAATATTATTACGCTACAAATGTACTATTATGCGTATTATATACATATATAAATTATTATCTAATCATAGTTTAGAGCAGCATTATATACGTATAATTTTAAGGTAAACCCAAGATTAGTTAAAAGAAAGATTTTGATCAACCAACATTGTTGTCATATAAATTTTTACTAAATCATAAATAGAAGAAAACTGTACATAACTTACATACCTTAACATTTTGATAACGCCACATCGATCGCCAAGAATTCTTTCACATTACTCATGATCATGTATTCACCATGGAAACGCCACACGCACCTGTTCGATTCGATGTTCAAGAGAAACTGACCAACATCGAGGTGTGGGAAACCACGCCTCTCGGAATGTACCTATGCCAAAAGCGCAGACCCGTTACCAAAAGCATGGCATTTAGCTCCAGAAGCTCTCGAATTTGACATAAAACCATCTCATTTCACTCTCAGGATACGAGAAATAACACGGAGAAATTGGCCCAAATTCAGTAATTTTGTGCTAAAGGCCGACTTGCTAACAAAAACACGGCTTTAGCCAGAAACTCCCTAATTTGACTTAAAAGCATTTCATTTGGCTCAAATGCATAATAGGGCAAATGCGCGGTGAATTTGACTCAATTGCAGTGGTTTCGGTTAGCGCAAAAGCAATGCCATTGAAATTAAGGAGTCTTCCTTGCCACAAAAGCAAAAAGGGCAATTGCGCGAGTTCATTTGCCATTAAAACATCAGTTTTTTCAGTGCACCTATTTAGGTACCCAAAAGAGGTCTTGGAGATAATCGGATGAAATTCGGATTGGTGTGGTTTTCCACGACTGCGAGTTTGAATCTGACCTCAGCGGGAACCTACCGCAAATAGGTTCCGCGGTAGGAGACGAACGAGGTCGAAAAATTATAACGCTAGCACTCCCGCACCTTTATTATTTGCAATATCGCTAGCACAGCTTCTTGGGTTCTTTTGAGTGTTGGTAAAGGTAATTGTTTTAGAGGTGTGCTTAGGCTAGCACAACAATATAAGTGCTTAGTACCTACCACACACCCCGCCGAAGCTGCAAGAAAAAAAAAAAAAAAAAAGGGGGGGTTTATGAAGGGGGGGGGGGGGCCCCCCCCCCCCCCCCCCCCCCGCTTACTTAATATTTTTCCGTCAAATTGCTAGCAAAGAAAGCTTAGACCTGCCATAGGGTAGCACAACTATTTTGAGAGCTCGCACACATCTACAGTTGAATATATAGGAGTTGGAATGAATTTGTGCTGGCAGCCCCTCAGCTAATATCCTTCCGTCAAATTGGTAGCATAGCAAGCTTAGATCTAGCACAGGCTAGCACAATTATTTTGAGAACTAGTACATGTCAAGATGGTTGTTTGGTTAAAGGGATACATTTACATCATACAACCGTAAAAATAAAATTTTTAAAAGCATATACAGGATGGTAAAAAAATATTTTTAAAAATTTCTAATTTTTTTTTAAAAATTTTCCCGCTATTTAGCGTCGGACAAAAAATTGCATGAAAAAACTTTTTATTCCAAATTAGGAGGTGTATCATCGACTTCAATAAATTTTCTCCAAAAATTTCATAATTTTTGAGAAATTGGTTAAATAAAATATCTCATACATTAAGTTCTGTAAACTCTGTGTTCTGTAAACTTTGTTTTTGTCAAACCCGTTTCTTTGGGATTTGGAGGCTTATGGTGCTACACTTTGTTGGTCCATGTAGAGTAGACTATAAAATTGTTCAAAAGTAGGCGCTACTCTGAATCTAAACCTCTTCTCGAATCGCATAAATTAGGGTACATATAAATTAATCTCTGTAATAATAATTGCCCTAGAAATGGTTGTGCTAGCTGCTAAGCGCAGCCCTATAACAATTATCTTTACCAATACTCAAAAGACCCCAAACGTTAAGTAGCCCCCACCTCTTCTCGCATTTGTGGTCTATTATTTTCAAAGATGTAGTTGTGCTAGACTGTGCTAGCTCCAAAGAAGCTGTGCTGGACAGTATTGCATTTAAAAAAGGTGGGGGGGGGGGGGCTAGCGTTAACCTAGCCCCCCCGCATAAATTAGAGGATATCCTTATTACTATGAGTGTGCTAGCTCTAAAACAAATTGTGCTAGGTTGTGCTAGATCTTAAAGTCCTGTGCTAGCGTTTTGAAGAAAAAAATCAACGCGGGGGGGGGGCAGGTTAACGGACCTAGAAAATAGTATGCCAAACATGTGGTCATATTACAAGGCCAACAGAAATGAGGGCCATACGCCTATTAAAAAGATCATTTCCCTTCTATTGCAAGTCTTGCCTGGCAAATGTAAAGCGAATTCTGGGTCTAATGGATCGTGTATCCAAACTGGAAAAGAGTCTTGATGATCTACAAACCAACCTTCCAACTATGATCGAGAAATCGGTGACAATCCTGACTAATCCACTGGAAGATAGAATATCCTTGAGTCTCAAAACAAAGACATGACCTCAGTGATTTCAACAACAGCACCTCTCGAAGACAGAATTTCTCGTTTGGAATCCCGCAACTTGAATAAGTCAAATAGCTTGGACAGTCAGGGTGATTCAAATAACTCATCACAGCCCACACCTGGAATGGATGTTTTGGGAGAACTGCATGACCGTCAGGCTAGAGGTAACAATTTATTGATTTTTAACCTTCTTGCAGCTGATGATGACTCCACTCAAGTACAGTCCCTCCTACAAATGCTGTCAAATACCCCTTTCACCCTTTGTCAAGTATCTCGTTTTGGAAAACCAAACTCCAAAAACAACCAACCTGTCAGTGCTATATTAGGATCAGCATATGAGGTAAACACAGCGCTACGGAATGGATACAAACTAAAAAACAAGCAGATCTATATTAAAGCTGATTTAACCCCTGCACAAAGGGAACCTGAGAAAGCAGCAATGGAAGATCTCAAGAGACGCCGAGACCTGGGTGAGCAAAATATCCAAATTAAATTAGTGAGGGGTGTTCCACAAGTAGTGTCAAAAAAAAACTTGCCAAACTGAGGACCAAATTAGACACCCTTAGGTTAAATTTAGCTGTAACAAGATATCACATAATTGTTTTTACCGAAACTGGCTTGAACGATAGTTTCTATACTTTAGAGCTGGGTCTTGATGCATACAATGTCTTTCGTTGTGATCGTTCACCCTCCACCAGCACTGCTGAACGGTTTGGAGGGGTCTTAATTGCTGTCCACCAGTCAATACCATCTCATCTCATTGAATCGAATGGAGATATTGAACAGATTTATGTCATGATTGGTGGTGGCAGTAACCGGATGATTTTGGGCTGTGTCTACCTGCCACCTAATTCTCCCTTAGTTAAATATGAAAGTTTTAGCTCTAACATTGAAGAAATTACACAGAAGCTCAACTATCCTGAACTATGAATCATGGGAGACTTTAACCTCCCCAAGGCTACCTCGAACATGGAAGACATCTGCTCCAGTGCTCACCATCTTGAGGAGAATTACTTACCTCCTTCTGAAATTAGTAAAATACAACACATATATCTGAAGTATGCTCATATCACAACCTATTCCAGCTGAATCATGTTTGCAATGTCAACAGTGTCATCCTTGATCTAGTTTTCTGCCACTCCAAGATGCTAATAACCCAACCTGATGTCGAAGAATACCTTTCGGCAGTAGACAACAACCATCCGCCTCTACAGTTCCAAGTGTCATTACAACAAAATAGGAAAAATCCAAGTCCTCAAGGAGATGGGTATTATTACGATTTCAAATCTGCAAACTTTAATGATATAAATAACTACCTAAGCCTAATACTCTGGAAGGACCTTTTCTCGAAAAAGACATTGGATGAGATGGTTGGTCTTCTCTATGATGTGTTGTGTAATACTTTTGATTTGTTTGTACCTGTTAAAAAAATTGCCAGCCGAAGGTTCCCCAGATGGTTCACAAGGGACCTAAAAGCACTTACTGTGCAAAAAAAGATTGCATATAAAAAATACAAGATTACCACTTGACTATCAGACTTTTTCAGATTTACGTTCTCAATGCAACATGCTTGCTAGAGAGAATTTTCAGGGATACTTAAGGGACACTGAGGCAGCTCTTAAGCAAAACCCTAAAGAATTTTGGTCCTATACTGGCTCACTCCAGGGCTCTGGTAGATTACCATCCAATTTTCACTTAAATGACAAATCCGCACCTATGGGTCCCCAAGCAGCTGAATTCTTTGCTGAATACTTCGGCTCTGTCTATAGTGGTCAATATCTGGATTTCCCTGATGAGCCCTCTCTTACTCCACATAACATATTTGATTGTAATATCTCTATTTCTAGCATTTATACAGAATTAAAAAATATAAATCCACACAAGGGGCCGGGACCTGATAAAATTCACCCACTCTTTCTAAAAAACTGCTGCTTTGTGCTGTCCCTTACACATAATTTTCAATAAATCCTTGCAAACAGGTGTTTTTCCAGAGCTCTGGAAATCCAGCTACGTGGTACCAATTCACAAATCAGGCGACTCATCAAATATAAAAAACTATCGTCCCATTTGTATCCTCAACGCCATCCCTAAGATTTTTGAAAACATAGTAACAAAATTCCTTACATCCTGCCTTGAAGCAGAAATTATTTCAGAACAATTTGGGTTCAAGAAAAATTCATCCACAGAAATCAATCTTCTTACATACCAGGGTTTGTTGACGGATGCCTTGGAGGGGGGTGCAGAAGTACACTCTATATACACCGACTTCTCCAAGGCATTCGACAGAGTCAACCATGGTGTTTTAATCAAGAAACTTAAAAAAATTGGAATTTCGGGCACCCTACTTCACTGGCTAAAGAGTTCCTTACTGATAGGACACAGATTGTCTATATCAATAATTTTATTTCTTCCAAAATCAATGTGTCATCAGGAGTGCCGCAAGGTTCACACCTCGGCCCATTACTCTTTAACTTATTTATTAACGATATTATTCACTGCTTTAAAAACAGTCTCTCCTTGTTATTTGCTGATGACTTAAAACTGTTTTTAAAGGTCACTTCCCCAAGTGACTCTCTCGCACTTCAGGAGGATCTTAACAGGCTAACTCATTGGTGCCAATTTAATGGCATGGAACTTAATGTACTGAAGTGTAAGGCCATAAAATTCCACAAGTCTAGAACACCTAGCAACTACATCTATCATATTGATGGCAATCCGTTGGAGTGCGTGGGACAGATCAGAGACCTTGGTGGTCTTGCTGGTCCCAATTCTAGATTTTTCTCAACAATAATCAACAGGGCACTTCGGATGTTTGGTTTTGTTAAGCGCAGCACAAAAACATTTGTTGATATCAATGCTATCAAAGTACTATATTTCTCCTATGTCCGCACTCATCTGGAATATGCTGCATCTGTGTGCAGTCCGAAGTATGCCTGCCATGTACACAGACTCGAAGGTGTTCAGCGCAAATTTTGTAGATACCTTAACTACAGATTCTTTGACAATCAGGAATTTCATTATTTAAACTTCTGCCAAGAGCTCAACATTTCGTCACTATCTTGTAGGAGAAAACAGAGAGACCTCAAACTTTTCCACAAAATTCTAAACTCCTCAGTAGATTGCCCTCATTTATTATCCAAAATTCAATTACATGTTCCTTCACGCTGCGCTCGCTCAATTTCTACATTTCACCTCAGTTCATCGATTACCCAAGCGTCTAGGGATAGGGCTAAATTTTCGATGCGAAAACGTGCATGTGTAATATGGCCGAATGTATCGGAATTATCCGGGCTATGTTCAACGGGTCTCAAAGATTGTTAGCACTAACCGCCAAATCGGTATACAATCGGAACTACATCTCAGCAGAAAAGCGAACATTAGCGCTGAATAAAAGCGCCTTTTTAGTCAGCGGGCTGCGAGAGTTCAGATACTAGTGCACTTCTGAAAGCTTTGCGTTCGCGGCATGTCTTCGCGATGCAACCAATAATTGTTTGTAAGTCCGCAGATGGTCTAGGGGTCTGGATGGTTAGCCATCACTTCGGCGACCCAGGTTCAATCCCCTCGGTTTTGTTGTTTTATTAAGTAAACAGTTTTTTTCTTGATTTTTGGGCTTGTCTTGGGTTAGCACTGGGTTAGTTGTCTTTTCTTGAGCCCCGGAGCGAGCGAAGCGAGCGGAGGGCCATGTACCTGGCATACTTAAGACACAGCAATAAACAATTTTTTAAAAACCAAAACAAAAAATAAACAAATATAAGTTATGTTAATTATGAAGAACGTCTTTTGATTGTGACAGTAGACTTTTCCGCAAATCAGTGTCGTGTCGATCAACGGGACTATTAGCGCTTAAGAGCGATAGCGTAATATGCTAAGTGCCGATGAACATAGCTCACGTTCTAGCGAAATTCCTTCAACGCCTCGGTGGTGTAGTAAGTAGAGGTTTTGCCTGTCATTTCTGTATTGCGGGTTTGACTTTCGTCGGTCGCGACAGATGTTTTGTCTTTTTTTAAGGTTATGTTTGTTTTTTTATTACTTAACTTTATTTCTTAATTTTAGGTTAGTTTGGGTTAGCCTTGGATAGTTTGGGTTAGTTCTTGTTGATACATGTAAAGCCATAATAATATCTATGATTCTTGTTTTGCCATTGCGCATGCACGGTTTCGTATCGAAAATTTAGCCCTATCCATAGATGCTTGTATCGATAGCGTCTTGCCGCTGTGGGGAGCCTGATCCTCGTCAATGTTGTTTACACATTTTTTCACTTCACGAGTTTGTATGCAACTTTCCGAGAAAAGCAGGAATGTGAGAGTTTGGCTCAGGTGGCGGCTCTCGAATGCAAAGTAATTGGTTCGACGCCCGGTCAATGCAAGTTTTTTTATAGGATTAGTTACTTTTTTGGTATGCCTTGGGTTAGTTTTTGTTGTTTTCGCCCCGCAGCGAGCGGATGGTATTGTATGAAATGAAAATGTAATAATACAAATATAAATATTAAACACCGTGCCGTTCGGTAGAACTCGGGATCTAAGGCTCCCCAGAGCGGCCAGACGCTAGTGTACATCGTCCATCGAGTCCTATTCTTCTCTTTCTATTTTTTTATTGGCTTATGCTTGTGGATGGACAATTTGACAGCGCATTTAAGAATTGTTCTGGAAATAATCCGATTTGGTAATTTCTCGAACACTGAGCTACTTATTTTATTTAAAATGCTGTTCATCCAAATTTAAGCATGTTCGAGACATACACGGTCCTATAGCTTACTGTATTAAATCCTGAACCAAATTTAAATCGTCAGGCGCTTAAAATACACAGATTAAAAACTGCTTTCGATTCTGGATAAGAGTGGATCTAGTATTTTATATATTCGAAATTTTGAAGTAATAAATATGCTCTCGATGGACTTTCCGGACGATATCTCGTTATTGGCCGAATTTAGAAACAGACTGTAAATAGGAATTTGAAAGTTAAAGTAGCGTCTTACGACAGCGATCTGTTTTGAACTTTTAGATAGTGTGTTTGTGATGCGAAGATTGCTGGGTCGATCCCAGTAAGTGCCAAGCAATATTTTAATTTTTTTTAAGGTTATGTTTGTAAAATGTTTTTTCCTTGAAGTTGGGTATGCCTTGGGATAATTTTGTGTGGTTGTGCCCCGGAGCGTGCGAAGCGAGCGGAGGGCCATGCGAAATAACTTAATCTTTGCCGACATTTGGCCAGGGTCGCCAAAGGTCACCAGAAAAGTTCAAAACAGACGCTGGCTGAACGCTAGTGAAAGTTATTACTAGCGTCTTTAAACAGCGATCGGTCTTTGAATTTTTCTGGTGACCTTCGGCGACCCTGGCCGAATGTCGGCAATGATTAAGCTATTTCGCATGGCCCTCCGCTCGCTTCGCTCGCTCCGGGGCGCAACCACACAAAACTAACCCAAGGCATACCCAAAATCAAGGAAAAAACGTTTTACAAACATAACCTTAACAAGAATTAAAAACATGGCTTGGCACTAACAAAGATCGAACCAGCAACCTTCGGATCACAAACAGGCTATCTGCCCACTAAGCAATTCAGTGTACCGCGAAGACATTGGTAATTCTGCCGATTAGGCCAACGTCGGCTGGAATCGAACAGACAGGTTCAAAAAAGAATAAACTAGTAGACGCTACTGAAGTCATTTTGTTCTAGGTCAAACTGTTTTCGCACACATCGGTCCAAACTTCAAAGGATGACAGCTGATTGAGCTGATGTCACTTGTTAAATATCAGTAAGTCAAAAACAATCTAATTCATGTATAATGAGAAGATATGCAACGTCTAAGCATTCACTTTTTCGAAGAATTCAAATTGAAAATTAGAATGCAAGGTGTTCCCCGTGCTCTTTTAAGTATTTCCCCCTATTTTTAACGTGTCAATTAATCCAACTTATAAAGGAGCTTTCCTCGTTCCACTCTTGCATTTTTTTGACTTCTGCTGGTAATACAAATTTTCATTATTATTATTATATAATTGAATACATACCTGATGAAAATGCAACAAAAGGCTGTAACCCACGCAAATTTAAACATGTTTACGCTAGGAAAACCCTTGAACTACTAACAGATGGCTTTCGACTTTTAGCCTATTTAAAAGATAAAACTGAATATTTTGTTCGTTGCGATAGTTTAAAGTGGTCAGTTAATCGAGCACTGATCGAGCTATATAATTACATACACCTGTAGAATGAATTTACACAGCGACTCAAATAAGTCCGGGACCAATCTGATTTGTACTTTTGCATTAAAATTCCTGTCGTACATGCGACATCGATTTTTTATTTGGACAAATTCACGTTACACTGTATCATCCAGTGGTGAAGCTAAAAACCCTCTGAGACTCCATAAATACTGAAATATAATTTTAAAGTATTTAATATCTAAATTTCATTTAAAACATGCAGATTAAACTTGTTCATTTAATTAACAACAGGAGCAGTTTGCCGATGTCCGGGCTCGCGCTGACAGATATCACCATGGTTACGCTAACATTTAACATTGAAGAAATGGACGCTAGCTAACTGCTCTTAGTATTAGTTATAAATTTAATAGTGTTCCTGTTGCTTTTGCTACATGAATGTGGAATTTAGTGGAAATTAGCTGCAATTGAGCCAGTACTTATGTGATGTAGCCTTCGCATTAATATGTATTTATTTCATACAATTAAGTTCTGTTTTTGGCAAGTGGAAACATTTAGTAAAATGCGAATTTAATTTTTCGTGCGCGACCGTGTAATCTAATCTGTAATTGAATTTCGAGTTGTTTGTTTGTGTTCCCAGGAGTGGTCGTATCTTGAACATGTTTTGAAGAGGTATTGCGGCAATAAGTTGTTTTTAATTCGTATTTTTGGGAATTACAATATATCAAAAATACGCTTGAAATTTAAAATGGAATTTATTACCAAATATTAATAGATTATTATACAAACGTCTATGACGTCGTGAAATAAACAAGGCCCCAATAAAAGATATATTGTTAGCAGTTTAAGCCAAGATTCTGGTATTTTTAAGAATTAATAATTCTTCTTCATTTTGAAGATTCATCAGCATCAGATATAAGAAGAGACCAATAACACGATATCGTCCAGGAAGCCCATCACACTCACACATTTAAAATTTCAAACTTTCCGTTGGAAAAATACGGATTTGAAAGAAGTGCTTAATAATTGAGATTGATTGTCATATTTATTAAAATATCAAGATGTTTCCTAATTAAAAAAAAAATATTACAATTGTTATAATTTGAGTTAATTACCGTTTTGGAGTGGATCTTAACGAGTTACGTAAGCTAGGGGAGAAGCGAGTAAAGCAAACGCAAACTCAGTCCGTTGGCGTAGTACCGAAATAATTTAACTTCCGTTACGCTTTACTCCGTACGTACTTGAAGAATAGAAAAATTCGCGAACAAGTACGGTGCAAAATAAATCGATGATCGATCGGATAAGGCGAAAACACTTACGAGATAGTGATTTCGCTCGAAGGACATTATAAATATTGAACTTTATAATTCCAAGTTTTACATGCAGAGTCAGTGCGTCGTAAAAAAA
>MU183265.1:123747-156513 GCA_016904865.1 Pissodes strobi | reverse complement strand
GAATTTACCGAGGAAGAAATCGAATATATAAGCGGAACTCATGATTATTTTGCTTTGAATATGTAAGTGTTTAATACTGTCTGAACACTTTGTATGTTATGAAATACAAAACAATTGAATCGTTTCAGATACACCAGCGGTATTGTCGAGTATAACGATGATTATCCTATCCAAAGTCCAACGATATGGTTGGATCAAGGTAAGCGTGAGTCGTCTATGGACATTCTATTTCATCATTATTTGATTCCTTCACTGATTCATGCTCTGATATGAGCATCTATCCACTCATCACTTTTTTAATATATTCTTTAAATTCCAAATAAATTATTGAACTTCTTTCCGTTATTTCAGCTATAGATCAATCTGTTGTAGCAAAGTTATCTGTAAACGCAAAATTTATTCTTTGACTTATAAAATCATCAGTTAAACCTTTAATTCAAATATTAAACTGTCATTTTCTTCTTCAAATTTAAAATTCGAACTCTAAATTTAGTTTGTAAACCCTAATGCTGAATACGTCCTTTAAACTCTAGATTCCTCCTTTAAATCTTCAAATCATTCTTTAAGCAATTTTTTAACTCTGAATACAATTAATTATGGGACTGTAAGTTCGTTCATAATTTCTAAATTTATTCTTTAAACTCTAAACACACTCTATAAGCTTGACATTCAGGTTTGAAGGTCTTGATTTATTCTTTGAATTTCAAATTCAATCTTTAAGCTTGGAATTCAGCGTTTATACTCTAAATTCATCCTGTAAACTTTGAAATAACTTATAAAACTTAAAGCTCTAAAGAAATTTTTAAACTTAAAATTAAATTATTTTCTTAAACTAGGAATACAATTTTGAGAGTTTAAATTCATTCTTTAAAAACTGTATTCATTCTTTAAGCACTAAATTCATTCTTTGAGCTCTAAATGCATTCTATATACTTGAAATTTAAGTTTTAAGACCTAAGTCCACTTTTTAAACTTGAAATTTAATCTTTACACTCTCAATTTAGCTTTTATACTTTAAATTAACCCAATAAGCTTTGAAATATGATTGGGAATCTGAATTAATCGTTAGATCATCTTCTACACTCTCAATTTTGATTAAATTCCGAATACAATTTTGAGACTTTAGATTCATTATTTAAATACTAAATTCATTATTTGAGCCTTAAACGCTGTCGCTAAACTTGAAATTCAGCTTTGAATGTCTAAATTCACTCTTTAAACTTTAAATTAAATCATTAAATTTTGAATTTAGCGTTTATACTCTAAATTTATCCTTTAAGCTTTAAAATAATATATAGACTCTAAATTAAACTTGAAAGCTTTAAAATATTTTTTAAACTTTAAAACAAATTATTTTATTTTTAACACAGAATAAAATTTTGAGACTGTAAATTCATTATTTAAACACTAAATTCATAATTTGAGCTTTAAACACATTCTGTAAACTTGAAATTCAGCTTTCAATGTCTGAATCCATTCTTTAAACTTTATGTATAGACTCTAAAGTAAACTTAAAGCTCTAAAGCCATTTTTTAAACTCTAAATCAACTTATTTAATTTTTAACTCAGAATAAAATTTTGAGATTGTAAATACATTATTTAAACACTAAACTCATTACTTCAGCCATAAACACATCCTGTAAACTTGAAATTCAGGGTTGAATGTTTAAATTCACTCGTTAAACTTTGAATTCAATCATTAAGTTTGCGATTCAATGCTTATACTCTAAATTTAACCTGTAAGTTTTGAGAACATTTATAGACTCTCAATTATACCTTAAAGCTCTAAAGCAAATTTTTAAACTCTAAATCAACTTATTTTATTTTTAACTGAGAATAAAATTTTGAGATTGTATAATTCATTATTTGAACACTAAATTCATTATTTTAGCCTTAAACGCATTAAGCAAGCTTTAAACTCAGATTTGAATGTAAATAATTAAATTTGGAAGTCAGCGTTTATACTCTAAATTAAACCTCAAAGCTCTAAAATATTTTTTTAAACTTTAAATCAAATTATTTTATTTTTAACTCAGAATAAAATTTTGAGACTGTAAATTCATTATTTAAACACTAAATTCATAATTTGAGCCTTAAACACATTCTGTAAATCTGAAATTCAGCTTTGAACGTCTAAATTCACTCTTTAAACTTTAGATATAGACTCTAAATTAATCCTTAAAGCTCTAAATCTATTTTTTAAACTCTAAATCAACTTATTTCATTTTGAACTCAGAATAAAATTTTGAGATTGAAAATACATTATTTAAACACTATATTCGTTACTTCAGCCATAAATGTATCCTGTAAACTTGAAATTTAGGGTTGAATGTTTAAATTCACTCGTTAAACTTTGAACTCAATCATTAAGTTTGCGATTCTGCGCTTATATAACTTGAAATTCAGCTTTGAATGTCTAAATTCACTCTTTAAACTTTAAATTCAATCATTAAGTTTGGAGTTCAGTGTTTATACTCTAAATTTATCCTATAAGCTTTAAAATAATTTATAGACTCTAAATTAAACATTAAAGCTCTAAAATATTTTTTAAACTTTAAATCAAATTATTTTATTTTTAACTCAGAATAAAATTTTGAGACTGTAAATTCATTATTTAAACACTAAATTCATAATTTAAGCCTTAAACACATTCTGTAAATTTGAAATTCAGCTTTGAATGTCTAAATTCACTCTTTAAACTTTAGATATAGACTCTAAATTAAGCTTTAAAGCTTTAAGCAATTTTTAAACTCTAAATCAACTTATTTTATTTTTGACTCAGCATAAAATCTTGAGATTGCAAATTCATTATTTAAACCCTAAATTCATTACTTCAGCCATAAACGCATCCTGTAAACTTGAAATTCAGGGTTGAATGGTTAAATTCACCCGTTAAACTTTATATTCAATCATTAAATTTGCGATTCAGCGCTTATACTCTAAATTTGCCCTGTAAGTTTTGAGAAAATTTATAGACTCTAAATTAAACCTTAAAGCTCTAAAGCCAATTTTTTAACTTTAAATCAACTTATGTTATTTTTAACTGAGAATAAAATTTTGAGATTGTATAATTAATTATTTGAACACTAAATTCAATATTTTAGCCTTATATGCATTAAGCAAACTTTAAATTCAGATTTGAATGTCTAAATTCACTCTTTAAGCCTTAAATTAAATCATTAAATTTGGAATTCAGCGTTTATACTCTAAATTAATCCTGTAAGCTTTAAAATAATTTATAGACTCTAAATTAAACCTCAAAGCTCTAAAATATTTTTTTAAACTTAAATCAAATTATTTTATTTTTAACTCAGAATAAAATTTTGAGACTGTAAATTCATTATTTAAACACTAAATTCATAATTTGAGCCGTAAACTTGAAATTCAGCTTTGAATGTCTAAATAAAATTTTGAGATTGTAAATTCTTTATTTAAACACTAAATTCATTACCTTAGCCATAAACGCATCCTGTAAACTTGAAATTCATGGTTCAATGATTGAATTCACTCTTTAAACTTTGAATTCAATCATTAAGGAATTCAGATTTTAAGCTTTAAATTTATTCTGCAAATTTTATAGACTCTAAATTAATCCTTTAAGCTCTAAAATCAAATGTTAACCTTGAAATCAAATTATTTTTTTTAACTCAGAATAAAATTTTGACACCCTAAATTCGTTATTAAAAACTTAATTCATTATTTTAACTTTAAACGCATTCTGCAAACTTGAAATTCAAATTTGAATATCTAAATGCACTCTTTAAACTTTAAATTCTATCATTAAGTGTGAGTCAGCGTTTATACTCTAAATTTATCCTGCTAACTTTAGAATAATTTATAGACTCTAAATTAAACCTTAGAGCTCTAAAGCAATAATTTTTAATTCAGAATAAAATGTTGAGGCTGTCAATTCATTATTTAAACACTAAATTCATTATTTTAAACGCATTCTGTAAACTTGAAATTCAGGTTTGAATGTATAAATTTACTCTTTAAACTTTAAATTCAATCATTAACTTTGGAATTCAGCGTTTATACTCTATATTTATCATATAAGTTTTGAAGTAATTTATACTCTAAATTAAACCTTAAAGCTCTAAAACCATTTTTTATACTTGAAATCAAATTATTTTATTTTTAACTCAGAATAAAATTTTCAGATACTAAATTAATTATTTTAGCCGTAAACGCATTATGTAAACTTGAAACTCAGATTTGAATGTCTAAATTCACTCTTTAAACTTTAAATTCAAGTTTGAAATTCAGCGTTTATATTATAAATTTATCCTATAAGCTTTGAAATAATGTACAGACTCTAAATTAAACTTTAAAATTCCAAAGTAATATTTTAAGCTTTAAATCAAATTATTTTATTTTTAACTCAGAATAAAATTCTGAAACTAAATCATTATTTGAGCCTTAAACGCATTCTGTAAACTTAAAATTCAGATTTGAATGTCTAAATTCACTTTTTAAACTTTAAATTCAATCTTTACGTTTGGAATTCAGCGTTTATACTTTAAATTCATATGCTTTGAAATAATATATGTCTTAACTTTAAATTAATTTTTATAACCAAAATCCAGTTTTGAAACTTTAAATTCAATTCTAAATGCATTCTATAAACTTTAAATTTAAATTAAGCGCTTCTACTTTAAATTTATTCGGAATCTACATTAAATTTAAAAGCTCTAAGACTAAAAGTTTTAAATTATTATTAATTTATTATTTGAGCTCTATTAAGAGGAATAACTATTTTATAGGTACTTCAAGTACAGTGGACCCCTCTTGGCCAACTAGCGCTTCCAACTGGTTGTATTCCGACCCACCAGGAGTCAGATACCTTCTCAGCTACCTCCGGGAAAAGTATAATCCCGGTGAATTCGTCATCACCGAAAACGGATGGTCAGATACCGGAGATTTGGACGATCAAGGAAGAATAGCCTATTTCAAGGTTAGTCAACAATCCGAAGCTGTCTATTAAATTCCTAAGACTTTATTAAAATTTAATCTTAATTTTACTTCTCTTCCCTCTAAATGGTCAATGAAATCTTTAGAGATCTCTTCTTCTTGTTGTGCTGCTATTGCATCTTCCTTTTCATCACTTTCACGTTTCAAATTCTCAAAATCATCAACTACTTCTTCACTTACCAAATGAACCCTCAGATTAGGGGCAATAACATTTTGACCATAATTTTATTGTATTTTCAGGGATACTTAAGCAACATATTGGACGCCATCGTCGACGACGGTATCAACGTCACCGGATACACCCTGTGGAGTTTGTTGGACAACTTCGAGTGGGCTGAAGGATATACGTAAGATACTTTGCGTTTAATTGTGGAAGTTTATCGTTGACATCATATTTCTTTTCCAGGCAAAGATTCGGAATCGTCCAGGTGGACTTTGAAGACCCGGACAGGCCGAGAACGTACAAGAGCTCCGCCGAATGGTACAAGAGGGTGGTCGCCGCCAGAGCTATCGTAGACTGATTTTCTTATTTGCAAAAATATACAATTACCTGAATGTTGTCTATTATTTTTTTGTCAATTGCCAGAAAAACACTAGGGCATGGAGGGTCCCCATACATTAATAAAGCAATGGACCTCCTTTTGATTAATATATATTCAGCAGATACTATACTATAAAACATCACATACATTCATCAACAAGACATCTAGTTTCGATTACGTTTTGATACCACCGGTACGAATCCTTGGGGGTTCTAGTTCTGTTATCGCTTTCGAAATCGACTTGTACAAGGCCCAGCTTCTGCCTGAAAATCGGGATTCAAGTAGACTGACATAATCATGGAAACTTAGAAGACTTACGTATAACCGTTGGTCCATTCGAAGTTGTCCAGAAGACTCCATACGGTGTAACCCGTCACATTTACGCCGTCTTCGTAATAGGCGTCGAGGAGGGCGCTAAGATACTCCTAAAAATTAATAAGGTTTTTCGACGTTAAGTACTAATCATCAATGCTCATTTCCTTACACTTATATAGGTGATTCTGTTCGTGTCATTCAACTGTCCGGTTAAATCGGCCCAACCATTTTCGGTAACCACAATTTCGGGATGGTCGAAATGTTCGTATACGTATTTGAGCAATTTCCTGAAACCCCACGGTACCAAATGCACCCACTGCACGTCCGAAGGCCAGGATGGATCGACAGAGGAAACCGTGCCTAAAATTACCATTCAATTACCACAAAGCAGTAGAAAACTATAAAGATAATATCCTTGCCTTTATCTAAAGAGTAACTAGGTGTTCCAATACTCTCATTTACTCTATTGCCAAGGGTGAAGTAGTTGGTTGAATATCTGGAAAAGAAGATGCGTTAAACCATCTATTATGCTTAGCATACATGTATTTCTATTATTAAGGAAGAAGTTTCGAAAAGCATTGGGAGTTGCATAGCCCAGTTGCAAGGGAACTAACCCATTCAGACCAACGAAGTGTTACTTAGGGCTTTTCTCCGACGCATGTAAAATTGTAGTATCGTGGTAGATTATCGAGCACTGAATCGTTTGACAAAAAACGTGTTACCTTCACAGATTTATCGATACTTTTCAGGAGAGCCAAATAATTACTGATCCATCGTCCAGGTTAAGATAGATGGACGTTACAACAAGCGGAATAAATGATACGCTCTCCTCTAAGATTGTGTTGAAGGTTCTAAAGTGTTTCAGCTTTCAGTGGCTCAATCGAGTTGTTAAAATGAGCAGGATCAAAGATAGAATACGTTGTTAAGTCCCTTCGAACGTAGATTATCGAGCACTGAATTGTTTGACAAAGAACGTGTTTCATCCACAGATTTATCGATACTTTTCAGGGAGAGCTAAATAATTACTGATCCATCGTCCAGGTTAAGATGGATGGACGTTACAACGAGCGGGATAAATGATACGCTCTCCTCTAAGATCGCGTTGAAGGTTCTAAAGTGTTTCAGCTTTAATTCCAACGGTTGCCAGTCGCTCAGTCGAGTTGATAAAATGAGCAGGATCAAAGATATAAGACGTTGTTAAATCCCATAGAAAGTCTGCGGCTCAGCTCTATTTGTACATCACGTATTGTCGTAGATTATCGAACATTGAATGGTTTGACAAAGAACGTGTTTCCCTTTTAGATCTTCAAGAGGTGGTAAATAATTATTGATTCATCGTCCAGGTTGAGCGAGATGCACGTTATAACGAGCAGTTACCCTCACAGCTCGGCGAGCGGGATCAAGGATACGCTCTCCTCTAAAACCACGTTGAAGGCTCTAAAATGTTAAATCTAACGATTGCCAGTCGTTCAATCGAGATGAGCAGGATCAACGATAGAACACCTTTAGTATTCTTACATCACGTATTGACGTAGATTATCGGGCACTTAATCGCGTGACAAAATGACGCGTTTTCTTCCTAGACAGACACTTTTCTAAGGAACCCAGTCGATTGTGGTATGAAAATGAGTTACGAGGGTTATGAATCATACAGTCAAATAGAGTTTAAGGCTCTGCTTAAATTCAAACTATGTTCAAGTCGCTTAATCAGCTAGCCTAAAACGTTAGAGTTAGTTTGGGTTAGATGTCGTTATATGATGAGCATGAAGGCCTTTGTATCTCGCTGGACAAGGTGTCAAGGCTTCGTTTTATGATGGATTGGTATCTACCTATAGAAATAACATTATATCAAGGTCTTACATTTATATTACTGCTTGCAGCCTTTAAATCTTAGTAAACTTGTCTTAGATGCTTCTGCAGTTAAGAAGCCATGGTATTTTTGATATACACCTTTTGGGCACTAGAGTTTTCTTATGATAAATGATACCAAAATTCCGAATCGATTTTCTGATTCGCTGTAAAATTCCCTATAATTTGATGTATAACTTGATATACTTTGAAGCGATTTTAAGTTAACACCTTTTGGGCACTATAGTTCCTCTATGACAAAAGATATAAAAATTCTGAATCGATTTTCTGATTTGATGTAAAATTCCCTTTAATTTGATACCAAACTCGATACATTTTCAAAAGATTTTAAGTTAGCGTCTTTTTGTCACTAAAACTCTTTTATGATGCCTTACCCAAAAATTTTGTTTCGATTTTCTGGTTCGCTGTAAAATTCCCTTTAATTTGATGTATAACTCAATACGTTTCGAGCGATTTTAAGTTAGTGCCTTTATTGGCGGACGGCGCGTAGACCGGAATTGGTTTTTCTCGAAAACTGCAAGAGTTAGATGTGCGCAAATAGCGCCAAAAGTGCCTTCGGCATCCCGATCGATAACGATCTTTCTATTAAATATATAATTGACAAAAAACATGGTTAAGGCCTTTTTGGGTAATGACAGGCAAAAAACATACGCTTTTCTTAGTATCCATTTTGGCATTAGGCGGGCAAAAATATTAACTAAAATATCTATACTGGATCGAGTGCCTCTTATCATCATAAAGGATCTATCGATTCGAATGCTTTCTCTGTCGCATGCATGGTCTCGCACTTCACACACATATGCATAGTTGGGCAAAGAGTTAAAATTTGGATATTGGCTACGGGGTAGATAGAATAGGTCACGTGTTGTTCAATTTATAAGCTTATTTTAAAATTATTTAAATTTACACACGATTTTACTTGATATAATAAAACGATCTACTCGTCGGAGATGTCTAATATTTCAAGATGATATAACCTATAAATGGTGTTTTTGCATTTTTTGAAATCTATTTTTAGGCCATTTTGTTCGCCTTGAAAATCAATGTAAAGCATAATATTGCTAATGTATTTGTAGAAAATTTTTGAACGTTATCTAAATAAAATCTATGACTTTACATTGAATTAATATATAATACGTATGAGTCTCATGAGGCTAGGCTAAACTCACCCCTAAAACTACTCCCCTTAGTAGTGGTTAGCCCCTTTAGCATGATGATTATGACGTCTCACTAGATACGGGGTAGATGGATTAGGTCACGTGGTGCTCTAGAGTAAAACGGCATTAGCTTAGCCTGGACCGAATTATTAAATGAACATAACCCCTATTGCGTCATATATACACTTTTAAACAGTAAATCTGCAAGGTTCAGTTGGTTCAGCGGTATCATTGCCTCGCATGTCGAAAGTTCGTGGTTCGATCCCCGCAAGACTCCAAGACTTTTATTAATAATTTAGGTATTTCCGAGGATGGCCGAGAGATTCCGAACGTGCCTGTCAACTGCCAACGGCCGCCCCCCAAACTAACAAACGTCATCTGTCAGCTGTCGGATGCCACGCCTTAAATATGACGTAGCCCACGTGAGCGATGCTTGTCAACTGTCAACTGTCACTTTTCAAATGTCTGGGGCCACGCCTTAAAAATGGCGTAGCCCACGTGGTCGATTTTTGCTACTACGCATCTCCACCGCGTAGGTGGTTTCAGAACATAGATACTATACCTACTTTCGTACTTACGTATTTAGGCAGAAGAAATCGGATGTTCCCTTGATAAAGTCAATTTCTTCCAACGTGAATTCCGGTAGTCTGGACCTAGGGAATCCCTCCAGAGCGCTTCTTTGGGCTACATTGTCGATGACCACTTGAGGCCAGTTGCCCAGGTATATAGGATTGGCATAAATGCCAAGCTAAAAGGAATAAGACAATACGTTAGGCTCTTGCGCTTTGTATATAGAAAAGTGTTTCATCATACCACAAATTCCCTTTCGGTCTGCGCGGCTAAAATATCGGACGCGATATCAGTAGCGGGTTCAGCCCATCCTGAATCGATGACGATCGAAATTCTTCCTAAAAGTATACAAAGTTCATCGTTGAAATCTAATTAGGAGTAAAGGACGATTAAAATTAACCTTGTTGCGTTGGTCTGAATTCTACGTCGTAAATGTGGTAAGCCTTGGCATGGGCCAGTACTTGGACATAAGCGCATTGATAGAGCCCTTCCGCCATATGGTGGTAGCCTGGGGCCTTGGTACCTTCGGCATACCTAAAATTTAGGGATGGATTCCGTATACTATTTAGTCTAAGTTTATTATAGTTACCCTCCAAGACAAGTGGATTGCGGCTCATTGATGGTAATCCACGTTTTCACATAGTCCCCGAAATACTCGAAGCACAGCCTGGCATAATCGGCAAAGTAGTCGGCTATTATGGGGTTGTACCATCCCCCCATTTCGTGTAGGGAGAGCGGCAAGTCCCAATGGTACAGCGTCACCATCGGTTCTATATTATTCTCTCTTAATGCCTGAAAAAGATCGATGAAACAATACCCTCTGTAGATTTAATACAATTGAACAGGCTGACCTTAAAAAGATTTAGGTAGTACTCGACCCCTTTAGGATTGACGTTGTTGGCCGTTCCGTTGGGTAGCACCCTGCTCCACGAGATGGACAGTCTGTAATGGCTTACTCCCAAGTTTCGTAACAATTCCACATCTTCGTGCCACTTGTGGTAACTATCGCACGCTACGTCGGCGGTGTAGCCGTTTTTTATTCTTTCCGGATACGTGTGCGTGTACCAATCCCAAAGGTTTACCTGAAATACGTTTATGGATGTTTCAAGTTGAACGAGAGTTATAACAAATGCTACCTACACCCTTTCCGTCTTCGTTCCATCCGCCCTCGATCTGATAGGCGGCTGTCGCAACCCCAAGTTTGAAATTGGGCGGGAAAAATCGATCGTTGTAAGTAAAGTTGGCAGAATCGCATGACACGCTAAAACAATAAATTGTATGACGTCAATAAAACTTACCGAGTAACGTGACATAATTACCTTACTAATACGGCCACGGTAAAAACAAATAATATCGAGTTGGTCATTGTCGAATTTCTTAGGTAAAGCGGCTACAGGAGTTGATTTTGTATTAATTTAAAAACCATTGTTGGACCATCAATGGAACCACTTGATATCCAAATTTGCCTATCTGCGTGATAAGAGCATCTGTTGAGTGCTCTCCAGCGCAAAATTGATAAAACCTGTAATAATAATCAATCATGACAGTTCACTTTGGTAATCTTAACAATAGGGTTTGATAAAAATAACCTCAGGGTAAGACCTTTCCAGATACAGGCAAATGCGCCAACAATAATATCGTCAATATATGAGAATATTAATTATTACAAAAATACTATTCAAATCCACCTATCGTGAAAGTTCATTAAAATAATTTTTCTGGCTTTAGGCATGGATAACTTTGACAAATACGCCAACAATAATGTCGTCAAGATAATGTCACGTCTTGCTTGGCCTGCGGGGTCATGCAGCTACGCCAAGAGATGATAAAGAAGACACTTCAGTTAAAAACAATAACGATCTCTATTGGTCAAAGACTTAATGAATTTACGCTTTAGCCGATGGCTATAATGCGCATGTCTTTCCGATTGAGGTAAACTTTCAATTGTTTATGAGGCTACCGTTTATAATAAAGTTTAAGAGTTGAGTTAGCGTTTTTCACATAGATTTACTTTACTTTAACAACTGAGATTTCCTTTACTTAAAATTTTGATAGATCCATCTTAGCTTTGACTTTGATACATCGAAGAAGACCAACTCCATGTGAACCGCAGCAGCAGATTGGGTGGGAGACAAAGTCTGTCTAACCGATGGTTTGCTCGAGAAATTATATGATAAAATTTGTTGACCCTTGCAAGTTTGTTGTTTATAGTTGCCTTTTGGGGAATAATATATAATAAACAACATTTAATTTAATTTTTATTTATATACATCATATTCAGTCTCAGTCTACGATGGCTCTAGCGGCAACCACCCTCTTGTACCATTCGGCGGAACTCTTCAACGTTCTGGGCCTGTCCGGGTCTTCAAAGTCCACCTGGACGATTCCGAATCTTTGTCTGGAAAATAAATACGACGTCAATGATGAATTGCCATAAATAAACGGAAAAGTATCTTACGTGTATCCTTCGGCCCACTCGAAGTTGTCCAACAAACTCCACAGGGTGTATCCGGTGACGTTGATACCGTCGTCGAGGATGGCGTCCAATATGTTGCTTAAGTATCCCTAAAAATAAACGATAAACTTATGGTTTGAAGGGTCAAAATGTTTTTACATGGTCGTTTGGTAAGTGAAGATGTAGTTGATGATTTTGAGGATCTGGAAGTAGAAAGAAATGAAGATGTAGACTAGAAAACGCGATGAAGAAGTAATGACTAAAGACTTCAATGAACCAATGACTGGAAACATCCAATTATAATCTTCTTATACTAAAACTTATCACGTATCTTAAATAGGGACGCTTTGGCAACCGACCCTTTGGGACAAATTTGGTCATTTCCGTGCCCGCATTTCTGACTGCGTAAGAGACAAGTTTGATTGTTGACGTATGACATGTATCACCTGTCAATTTTCGGTCACGTGAGCAACTCCATCTTAAGAATGTGGCAACCGTCACCAGCCAAATTTGATATTTGACATAATATGGCATCTGTCATCTTCATCAGGGTTTCCGCCGATTATCTTCAGAGATTTACACTGATCATCTTCGAGGATTTAGATTCGGTTATCGCTAATGTGGTTCATCATGAATTTGTAAGTTTCAGCTCATGTTAATCATATTGATGGATTTAGACCAGATCTAGTGCTAATCATCTTCAGGGATTTAGACTAAATTTCGAAGAATGCTGATCATCTTCGGGTATTTAGTCCAGGTTTCGGCTAATGGATGATCTTCAAGCATCAAGCAGATAATGCTAATCATCTTCAAGGATTTAGACCAAGTCTAGTGCTGATAATCTTCAGTTATTTAGATAAGGTTTCGGCTGGTGCTGATCATCTTCAGGGATTTAGATAAGATTTTCTTCATGAACTTAGACTTACTTTCAGCTAATAATGTTCATTTTTAGATTTTTAGACAAGGTTTCTAGTTTCAATTAATGCGGGTTATCTTCAAGGATTTAGATTCGGTTTACAAGAATTTAGAGAAAGTTTCGGCTAAAACTGATCATCTTCAGAGATCTAGACCAAGTTTCCATTAATGTGAGACATCTTCAAGGAATTAGACCTAGTTTCGGGTTAATGCTGTTTATCTTCAAGGATTTAAAGTTTGAGCTAATGTAAATCTTCTTCAAGGATTTAGACAAGGTTTCAGCTAATGATGAATCCTTGAAGATGAGGATTTAGACCAAGGATCCATTAATGTGAACCATCTTCAAGGACTTGGACAGAATTTCGACGAATGCTGGTTACATCTCCAAGAATTTAGGTAAAGTTTCGGTTAATGCTGTTTATCTTCAAGGCAGGTTTCAGCTAGTATGGCTTATCTTCAAGGATTTAGGCAAGGTTCAGCTAATGCTGGTTACCTTCAAGGATTTCGACCAAACTTTGGCTAATTTTAATCTTATTCAGGTAGTTATATTAAGTTTCAGCTAATGAGGGTCCTCTTCAAGAAAAATTATATAAATGAAAATAAAGTTAAATAAAATAAAAATAAAGTGAAATGAAATACAAATTAAGTTATATAAAAGCTAAATAAATTGAAATCAAATAAAAATAATGTTAAAGAAAAGTTGAATAAAACCAAATAAGATGAAAAGAAGCAAACTAAAAGCTAAATAAAGTTAAATAAAATAAAAATAAACTGAAATAAAGTTGACTAAAATCAAAATAAAAGCAAATAGAATAAAAAAAGCCAAATAAAATGAAGTAAAATCATAAGAAGCTAAACTTATTCAAAATGCAAATTACATATGAATAAACGAAAAATTACTATTTGTAGGTTTTCAATAAATTTAAATGAAATAAAAATAAACTAAAATAAAGTTGATTAGAATCAAAATAAGAGCAAATAAAATTTAAAAAACAAAAGAAAATGAATAAAATTAATCAAAAGCAAAGTGCATATGAATAGAAAAATAATTACTATTTGTAGGTTTTCAATAAATTTAAAGGAAATAAAAACAAACTGAGAAAAAGTTAAATAGAATCAAAGTAAAAGCAAATAAAATATAAAAAGCGAAATAAAATGAAGTTAAATGAATCAAAATGCAAAGTACATATGAATAAGCAAAGGATTACTATTTGCAGGTTTTCAATACATTTAAATGAAATAAAAACAAACTGATATAAATTTAACAAAAATCAAAATTTAAGTAAATAAATTATGAAAACGAAATAAAATGGAATAAAATTATTCAAAAGCAAAATGCATATGAATAAACAAATTATTATTATTTATAGATCTCTAATAAATTTAAATGAAATAAAAACAAACTGACATAAAGTTGAATAAAATCAAAATAAAAGTAAATAAAATAAAAACAGCGAAATAAAGTAAATCAAAATGGAAAGTACCTATGAATAAACAAAATTAGTGTTTGTAGGTTTTTAATAAATGTAAATGAAATAAAAACAAACTGTAATAAAGTTAAATAAAATCAAAATTAAAGCAAATAAAATATAAAACGCGAAATAAAATGAACTAAGATTAATCAAAAGCAAAGTGCCTATGAATAAACAAATAACTACTATTTATAGGTCTTTAATAAATTTAAATGAAATAAAAACAAACTGACATAAAGTTGAATATAATAAAAATAAAAGTAAATAAAATAAAAATAGCGAAATAAAGTAAATCAAAATGGAAAGTACGTATAAATAAACAAAGAATTAGTGTGTAGGGTTTCAATAAATTTAAATAAAAAAAAACTGAAATAAAGTTAAATAAAATAAAAATAAAGTGAAATGAAATACAAATTAAGTTATATAAAAGCTAAATTAATTGAAATCAAATAAAAATAATGTTAAAGAAAAGTTAAAAAAACCAAATAAAGTGGAGAAGCAAAATAAAAGCTAAATAAAGTTGAGAAAATCAAAATAAAAGCAAATAGAATAACAAAAGACTATAAAATAAAATAAAATCATAAGAAGCCAAATTTATTCAAAATCAAATTACATATGAATTAACAAAAATTACTATTTGTAGGTTTCAACAAATTTAAATGAAATAAAAATAAATTGAAATAAAGTTGAATAAAATCAAAATAAAAGCAAATAAAATTTTAAAAACAAAATATAATGAATAAAATTAATCAAAAGCAAAGTGCATATGAATAGACATATAATTACTATTTGCATGTTTTCGATAAATTTAAAGAACATAAAAATAAACTGAGGAAAAGTTAAATAAAATCATAAATAAATCAATAAAAGCAAATAAAATATTAAAAGCGAAATAAAATGAATCAAAATGCAAAGTACATTTGAATAAACAAAGAATTACTATTTGTAGGTTTTCAATAAATTTAAATGAAATAAAAACTAACTGAAATAAATTTAGCAAAAATCAAAATTAATGCAAATAAGTTATGAAAAACGAAATAAAATTAAATAAAATTAATCAAAAGCAAAATGCATATGAATAAGCAAATAATTATTATTTATAGATCTTTAATAAATTTAAATGAAATAAAAACAAACTGAAATAAAGTTAAATAAAATCAAAATTAAAGCAAATAAAATATTAAACGGGAAATAAAATGGACTAAGATTGATCAAAAGCAAAGTGCATATGAATAAACAAATAATTACTATTTGTAGGTTTTCAATAAATTTAAATAAAATAAAAACAAATTGAAATAAAGTGGAATAAAATCAAAATAAATGCAAATTAAATAGTAACATCGAAGTAAAATGAAGTAAAACTAATCAAAATGTAAAGTAACACTAAAATAAAAAAATAATTACTATTTATAGGTTTCAGTAAAAATAAAAGCAAATAAATATAAAAAGCGAAATAAAATTAAATAAAATTAATCAAAATACAAAGTACATATAATTAAACAAATAATTACCATTTTATAATTTACTCTTTAATAGGGTTTTCAAGTTTTTATAGATAAGAGCATATATGGAATAACATATTTGAATATGATAAATGCCTCTGGCTTTAAAGATTACTGAAACCTTCAATAAAACTTAGATCGAGAGACATATTGAATATATTGATTTTTTTACGATTGTTGACTCACCTTGAAATAGGCGATTCTTCCTTGATCGTCCAAGTCTCCCGTATCCGACCACCCGTTTTCGGTGATAATGAACTCACTAGGATTATACTTTTCCTGGAAGTAATTTAGAACGTGTCTCACTCCAGGTGGGTCCGAATACAACCAGGTAGAAGCGCTAGTGGGCCAAGAAGGGTCCACCGAACCTACGGTACCTATAAAATGGTTATTCGTGTTACTTTTCGACTTATGTATAAAAATATTTTGGCTTCGCTTACCTTGATCCAACCAGATCGACGGGCTTTGAATGGGCCATTCATCAGCGTACTCTACAATACTGCTGGTGTATCTGAAAGGATTCAATTTTTACATGATCATGACGGTTTATAGTGTGAAGCAGTATTGTACACTTACATATTTAAAGCAAAGTAGTCCTGGGTCCCGTGGATGTACTCGATTTCTTCCTCGGTAAATTCGGGTAGACGGGAAAACGAGTAGCCTTCGAGTTTGCTCCTATTGGCCACCCTGTCGATGACAACTTGGGGCCAATTCCTTTTGTAGATTGCGTTAGCGTATAGGCCAACCTAGATACATGAAATTACCAAAGCTTAAAAAAGTCAAATAGAGCAATAAATGTCACTGTTTAATAAAATACAAGATGTTTGATGTTTGGACGAACGAAGCTGACACTTCTTCTCCATTTCTGCAGTTTGTTTTCCTGCATTCGATTAAGAGAGGACGAGGTGAAGGTGTCCGCTAGGGGTAATGCTATTGCCATACAAGTCATTGTCAACATCAGACACCAAGTAATTAAACTAATTACTTGATTAGAAAAAAATGTCTTACGGAAAATTCGAAGACCCTTTCCGCCGCTTCGATGTCAAGGCTGCTGTTCGTTTTGGGATAGTTCATCGAAGTGGCAATATTAATGGTCACTTTTCCTAAAATATACAATATTTTTGACTTCTTTTAAATATTAAGACATTAGGTATGTAACACGCTGGTAAACTATGCTACAAAGTGCTCTCAAGTAAAACTTACAAAAATTGTTATCTTAATTACTGTTGCCCCCCTTTGTAGCGTAGCGAAACATTTTCAAGGTCCCCTAAATGACCAAAAACCAAATGCAGCCTTACTTTCCTGCTCGTTACCCTATCCTAAGGCATACTCCAAACCCTGTTGTAAGGCCACGAAACAAGATCGACATCCCCAAGTTTTTGCATAGATTACATGGAACTAAATTACCTCCCTGTTCAGCTTTAAACTCTTCCTCATAGATCCTGTATGCACGCGCGTGCGCCCTGATACTGTTGTAGGCACATTGGTAGATTCCGTCACCAACTAAAGTTTTGCCTGGAGCATGTGAACCCTGAAAAAAATGCATTTATCACCACCATACATTCTTAACGATTTATAAGAAAATTAACTAAAATTATTCCCTACCCTCATGGAGTGTCATAATGTATGATGACGCCATGCAACGAGGTCATATCAAATGCAGACTCCAAATAATTAGTACCATAAAGGTTTTCAAATTTACCTCTGCGTATCCATTGACACACGTAGTACTGGGTTCATTAAGCGTTACCCAATATTTTACGTAAGGTCCCAGGTTCCTGAAGACGACTCTGGCAAAGTCTCCGAAGTAGTTGGCGATTTCGGGATTGAGCCAACCGCCCAAGTCTTCCAAGTGCTGAGGTAAATCCCAATGGTAGAGGGTTACCACGGGCTCAATGTCATTGGCTTGCAATTCCTGACGAAATAGTTATTGTTATTAAAGCCATGGTTATTTGGTTCATGAATGTAAAAAACTCACGCGAATTAAGTTGAGGTAGTAATCGATTCCGGCTTGATTAATTTCGTACGGAGTACCGTCAGGCAAAATTCTCGGCCATGAAATGGAAAACCTGTATAATTTCACGCCTAAATCTTTGAGAATCGCCACGTCTTCCTTGTATTTGTGGTAAGAGTTGCACGCTACGTCCCCAGTGGCGTTATTTTTTATTTTACCTTAAAACAAACGTATTACTACAATTTTTACCATGACACATTTAGATTTAAAATTTTGGTGTCAGGTGCGGGGTATAATACTCTGTTGATTGGGCCAACCTCTTGACTCCATCAAACTAACTCAGAGCTCTATAAAGTAACAATTTTAGGCCACTATAAAGCTTAATCAAGGCGATGGGAAGTTGTGAATTAAAGCTACAGCTTTCATTCACAACTTCCTTTAAAAACCTAAAGTCTAGTAAAATACAAATACCTGGTGTATGTGCAAAAGTATCCCACATACTGATGCCTTTTCCATCTTCGTTCCAGGCTCCCTCGATTTGGTAAGAGGCACCGGCTGTTCCAAATCGAAAGTTGTCTGGAAACACCTTTTGACCTAGAGCTCTACAATATGCAAATATATTTATTGTTACAAAATTATGTAGATATTGTATAATACAAGTTCTTTGTAATTAGTACTGATTTACAGGGCAAAAGAGTCAACATTGTCACAGAACCCGTTTTGCATAACTACTAACGCGCATAGTATTAAGCTTTAAAAGCAACATCAAACAATCAAAAAGCAGTTTTCATGTTTTTTTTTCAACAATTTTTAGAAATTTTCATAATGAAAATGGCCACGGTTTCGGTTTGAAGCCACCGTTTATTATTTCAAAATACTTTACTATATGGGTTAGTAGATGGGCAAGGAGAGTCCTGCAGCAATTCCCGTAACAATTTCAATCTTGGTAAAACATTTTAAGGTCCACTCTATATTTGATGGAGTTCTAAAGTTTATATCAACCAGATGGCCAATGCTAAATTTTATCGACACAGATAGTAGGGCGGAGTATGCTCATGAGCAGAAAGTTTGAAATTCACTTCAGTGCAGCACAATCACAGAATATTCAGATCTATATATGAAGACAGCCATTTTGAAACATGCTTAAAAACATATGGCACTGATCCTTTTTATGCTTATGCTTTACCTAAATATGCTTGATAAGTTAATCCAAATGTCAGAAACTAATCGGCATAGACTAAAGCTTCTAGCCGATTTGGATATGGTTATGTTTATGAAAAAGGTATACATGAGGGAGCTAATAATAAATATCTGATAAAGTGTAATATGAAGAAGAATAATTCCTCACGAGCTTCACGACAAATTTTCAGACCTTCCACCTTGCCCTGAAGAAAGAATATCTGAAGATGCTAAAAATGGAAAACTTTTGGGAAATTATTCACCACTGAAATTTGATGCACGCCCTGGCTCCAGGAGCTGCACTCAAACTTATGAATAATGCTGTGTTTGGGAACACCATGGAAAATATGAGAAAGCCAATTTGAAAAGATCTTATGGAGCTGAAGCATTAATATCAAGATCCGAATTTTAAAGTAACACAATAATAAATGAAACTAATAGTTATCGAGCTTGCGAAATGAGAATCACTAGTTAAAACAAGTATATATAATTTTCCCACAATTATATGCTAAGAAACTTTTGTGAAATCAAAAATATTAATGCTTATAATATGAGAAAAGTCTGCCCTAATGTTCTTTGTTTGATATTTCGTTTCAATTAAAAGTTGAATGGGGTGCGACAAAGAGCTCAGTTCACGTTCACGTATATAGGGTTTTTATATTTTAGAATCTCGCTCTAGCTAAAGCAAGTATATACGATATTTCTCACAATTATATACTAAGAAACTTGTATGAAATTGAAAATAGTTTTTTTTCTGCAGGTTTATTATGTACTTTATGCCAAAAATTTATAACAACCCACCATGCTCTATAAAAAACATATTATGAAGGGCACATGCAGGGCTAAAAAATCAATAAAATGTTTCATTTTGGCGAATAAAGAAATGTTTTTAAATTTGTTTTCCAATTATTGTTCGAATTCCTGAATGTGTTTTCTGTGTTAACTCACCTATATAGAAACATATACGTATGCTATTTTGTTGTCTGAGGGTGATCATGGTGCACACAAATTGATTTTTCAATTTAAGCCTGATTACTCTCCTCAAACTGTTATAATTTATTCGAATTTTTGAAACAAATATTTAGAAATAATTTTAAGTTTTGAGGTATGATTAATATTACAATGAAACTTATGAAATAAATTTGTATTGTATTGTATTGTATTATTATGTTATGAGAAAGTCTGCTCTGAATATTTTGACACCTGAGGCTATCCGATTTATATTTCTAACATTTTCCTATTATTGGATGTGCTTGAAGATTAAAACAATGGCCGGATAATGGTTCATCTTATTGAATAGTGAAATATATGGCACGAAATTGTTTCTCACTGTTGAATAATTGAATGGTTTTGTTTGGTATTTCGTTTTCCAGTAAAAACTGAATGGGGTGCGACAAAGAGCTCAGTTCACGTTTAGGCCTCCTACTTTTCAGGCATATTTTTATCCTTTAAAGTATCTATTGTTTTTATCTTTTTAAATCTTGATCTAGCCAAAACAAGTGTATACGATATTCCCAACAATTTTATTTTATAAAATTTTTAAACTTGTATGAAATCGAAAATGGTAATGCTCATGATATAAGAAAAGTCTGCCCTCAATACTTTGATACAAGACTATATGATTTATAATATTTCCCACATTTTCCAAGTATTGGATGTGCTTGATCATTAAAACAATAGCCGGATAATAATTCATTATATTTAGTATAAAATATATGACATGAAATTGCTTCTCCCTGCTGAAGAATGAAATGATCTTTGTTCAATATTTCGTTTTCTACTAAAAATTTAATGGGTTGCTACAAAGAGCTCAGTTCACGTTCTGGCTTTCTACTTTTCAGTCATATTTTTATTTTTAAAGTATCTAGTGTTTTTATCTTTTTAAATCTCACTCTAGCTAAAGCAACTATATACGATATTCCTCACAATTATATACTAAGAAACTTGAATGATAATGTTTATGATATGAAAAAGGTCTGCCCTGAATATTTTGACACCTGAGACTATCTGATTTATATTTCTAACATTTTTCTATTATTGGATGTGCTTGAAGATTAAAACAATGGCCGGATAATGATACATCTTATTGAATATAAAAGATATGACACGAAATTGCTTCTCCCTGCTGAAGAATTGAATGGTTTTGTTTGGTATTTTGTTTTGCAGGAAAAACTGAATGAGGTGCGGCAAAGAGCTCAGTTCACGTTCTGGCCTTCAACTTTTAAGTCATTTTTATTTTGTTAAAGTATCTAAAGTGTTTTTATTTTTTTTGAATCTCGCTCTAGCTAAAACAAGTATATATATGAATTTCCCAACATTTATATGCTAAGAACCTTGTATGAAATCTAAAGTAGTAATGCTTATGATGTGAGAAAAGTCTGCCCTAAATATTTTGATACTTAAGACCATACCATTTATAATATTTCCAACATTTTCCAAGTATTGCGTGTGATTGAAGATTAAAACAATGGCCTGATAATGATTCATCTTATTGAATATGAAATATATGACACGAAATTGCTTCTCACTGCTGAAGAATTGAATGATTTTATTTGGTATTTCGTTTTCTACTAAAAACTGAATGGGTTGCGACAAAGAGCTCAGTTCACGTTCTGGCCTTTTACTTTCAGTCATATTTTTATTTTTAAGGTATTTAAAGTGTTTTCATTTTTTTAAATCTCACTCTAGCTAAAACCAGTATATATGATTTTCCCCTAAATTATATGCAAAGAAACTTTTATGAAATCGATATAGAAATGCAAATGATATGAGAGAAGTCTGACCTAAATATTTTGATACTTAAGACTATCTGATTTATAATATTTACAACATTTTCCAGGTATTGGGTATGATCGAAGAGGAACACAATGGCAGGATAGTGATTCATCTTGTTGAATAAATATATGACACGAAATTGCTTCTCACCGCTTAAGAATTAAATATTTTTGTTTGATATTTTGTTTTCCACTTAAAGCTGAATGGGTTGCGACAAAGAGCTCAGTTCACGTTCTGGCCTTCTACTTTTTAGTCATATTTTTATTTTTGTTTAGGTATTTAAAGTGTTTTCATCTTTTTAAAACTCGCTCTAGCTAAAACCACTATATATGATTTTCCCCAAAACTATATGCTTAGAAACTTGTATAAAATCGAAAATAGTAATGTTTATGATATAAGAAAAGTCTGACTTGAATATTTTGACACCTGAGACTATCTGATTTATCATATTTACAACATTTTCCAAGTATTGAATATTGTTGGATGTGATTGAAGAATAAAAGAATGGTCGGATAATGATTCATCTTATTGAGCATAAAATATATGACACGAAATTGTTTTTCACTGCTGAAAAATTAAATGTTCATTGTTTGATATTTCCTTTTCCACTAAAACTGAATGGGTTGCGACAAAGAGCTCAGTTCACGTTCTGGCCTTTTACTTTCAGTCATATTTTTATTTTTAATTTATCTAAAGTGTTTTTATTTTTAAAAATCTTGCTCTGGCTAAAACAAGTAGTATATATGATTTTTCTCGTAATTGTACGCCAAGAAGCTGTTGAAACTACAAGATGCTTTATAAAAAAACCAATAACAAGTTAGGAAATCGAAAATAGTCATTCTTATGTCTGTTAGACAATATGTTTATACTTGATGTAATCTAATTGATAACATTTACATTATTCTCCAAGTTAACAAAAAATATTTTGTATGAAGAAAGGTTGAAACAGTGACAATGGATTAAGATGAAAAATATATGCCACGAAATTGTTTCTCACTGCTGAAGAATTGGAAGATCAAATAGAAGCAGAGGGAAAGGAGATGGACGAATTTGAAAATTGTGTGCTTAATAAAGATATACCTAAAAAGTCAAGGGAATAAGAAATAATTTATTATAAATACAATTATTTCGACGACTATGTTGAATTTATGGAGTCATTCACGGAAAAGTATGTAGGTATGATGATAAGGAAAAAATCCTAAACCCTTCCTTATGAACATTATTCAATTGATTATGCATATAATTTAGAAAAAAATGGAAAAGATAAATAACATAAAAATTATATTTGTGAGTATTGAATAGCACACTAAGAAATATATATTCCAGTTAATACAGAGATGATTAACTTTTACTAAATGTTTTTGCTTGATATCTTGCTTCCCATTAAAAACTGAATGGGTTGCGGAAAAGAGCTCAGTTCACGTCTCGGCAGCGTTTTAGTTTTTAGTTCTGGGTTTGTTTTTCTAAAATATCTAAAGTGCAAGAATATATCTACATTGTGAGTATCTACGATAATAACTAAATCAATTTTTCTTCGTATTATCCAATAATAATTAAAAACATATTACACTTATATGAGAAACTAGTTGTCTTATCCCATATTGTCAAATATAAAGACGTTTATTGAAAGCCACAATTTTCAAATTCGTTAGTTAATCTTTGGCTGATTGGATTGCAATTTAATCCTTGATGATGTCTAGTGAAAGCTGAAACTTTCTAAGTCTAAATCCTGGATATCTAATATTAACAGAATAATGTCCGACACACCGTTAAGCTTAATAATTGCTAATGACTGACGTTCACCTAGTCGAAATCCCTGAAGAGGTCTAATATTAGTCAAAGTGGTCGAAATCTCTGAAGTAAGGTCGCAAGCTCTAAAAAAATGATGTAGCCTAAGTGGCTGAAGCCATCATAGATTGCTTATGATAACTCTCTCCCGGGGGGGTTGAGGGTGCAGAACCAGCTATCTTGTTCTACTAGCATGTTTAGGTTATTTTACAATTGAGAGCTAAGGCTATTGAAAACATTGAATTTAATTGAAGTTGTAACACTATATGATGACATAAGAACAAATATAGCATGTATCGTCAAGGTTACGAACGAATTCTACTGAGTTATCTAGAATGTTATATGCTTTAAGACTAGTAATGGTTTTGTAAGTTTACCGGATGTAATTGATAAACAGATAATTATTTGCTTACCCAGATATGGCAAGTGCCAAAAAAACTGTAGCGATCGACCTCATTTTTTACAACGCACTAATGCCGCATCTAAAAGTGACAATTATAAATATTTATAATGTCCTTCGAGCGAAACGATTATCATGATCTATGAAGCTGTTGAATGAAGTGTTTTCCCGTAACTCAATCGATCATTGTCTTATTTTCGCATGATACTTGTTTGCGAATCTTTGAGTGTCTGTGACAACTTCCATGTGGGGGGGACCGGAGTAAAAGGTAATTAAACATGAATTATTTCGGAACTATTTGGTGAAAAGTTGTTGTTGGTTTTTACCTCTAGATCCCCTAGCTTACGTAAATCGTTAAGATCCACTCTAGAACCAGTTCAAAACAATAATATTCGGGCATAAGAGCCGGGTAATCATGTTTTAAAATTAGAAATATACAATTTCAACAAATATATCCATGTAATAATTTCATTTACAGTACACAATCTCCTATTCAGTACCAAAATGTATCTTTACATTTAAATTAACTTAAATACTTCAATGTATAGTAAACTAATATCAATTTGAACATAAAATATATTAAAAGCAAACTTAAGTTAATGTATCGACTTAAGTCTGAAAAGGGCCCGTGGCCAATAGTTGCATCCAAACAAAAAGAAATGCGCATCACAATATACTATTCCAAATCGTCAATAGATGAACATTTGTTTCTGAAAGAGGCGACTTTATGTTCTTCATCACTATCTGAGCTACGCAGCTTGAAAGAAAATCTATTGTGTGTCAATATATTAGTTTCACTATCATAATCAAGCTTCTATATTGTGAACTACTAAACAAACATCACCTTGTCCTAAGTTTGAACTTGAAGTTGCAAAATACTAAGTCAACATTAAAAGCAGCGATTATGAACCTTAAACATGCAACGATCAGCACATTGTATACCGTATAAAAACGGTAGCGAAGCATCAGTTCGACAGACTTTGTGTCTCACTTGGGCATTCCACATAAGCGCTTTGGGTTCTAGCCTGTCCTTTTCCCGTTACACAAACCTGAACTTTGCGGGTCACATGGTCGTGAAGTCCAGGGATTTCATATCCACACTAGTCGATAACTATGATAAATTTATCAAAGTTCTGAGAAGTTTCAAAGTAGAATCAGTAGAATGGAACACAACCCAAACTCTTAAGAAAAACTATACTTAAAAACCTATAAACAATTCATAAATATCCTTCAACTTCCAAAATGTCCACAAAACTCTAGGCCTGGTCCATAAAATGGCGGGCTCCTGCTGAAAGAAGGAATTCTCCAGAACAAATAGGCAGTGAGTAAGTGAGTATTCCCTCCCGAACAAAGAGTGGTTTACAGTGATCTCTAAACCCTGCTCCACACAAAAATCTCACAGCTCCCTTCTGCAAGACAAAAACTGACTGAATGAGGTAGAGGCTAGCAAACCCCCAGAATTGAATGCCATACCTTAAATGGGATTCTATCATCTTTGCAATTTTTGTATCAAGTTCCTGTTGGACCGAGCTGATGGCATAACAACCAGAAGCCAATTTTTTCCTTAGTGAAGCAATATGTTCATCAAATCAAATTTAAATTTAAAAATTACACATAAGAAATTCTCAAAATATATACATAATAAGAATTTACATTTAAAATTTAAAAATGTAATAAGATAAAAAAAAACGATAAAAATCAACAATAAGATCCAAAAATACTTAAAAAAAAATAAAAATTAGATTATTAACAAAAATTCAAAATTAATTCATTAATAAATTTTAAAAATAATACACAATATGAAACTAAAGATTTAATATTAAAAAGAATTAATAAGACAAAAGTAAACATAAAAATTAAAGAATTAAGAAATTTTAAAAAATACATACAAGATATGAAACAACATTATAAATTAATAAAACTCAAATATTAAATTAAAAGTTTAATAAGGAAAAAAAAATAACAATTTTACATAAATAAAGTTTAAAATAAACAAAAAATAAAGACAATACAAAATATAAAGAGCTTCAAAGCACAGCCTTATTTATAATAAGAAACTACATTTAGAGCTTAAAATATTTAATAAGACAAAAGAAACGATAAAAAACAACAATGATGAGATCAAAATATACATTAAAAAAAATAAAAATAAGAATATTGATAAAAATTCAAAATTTAGCAATTAGGAAATTTTAAAAATATATACAAAAACTAAAGATTTAAAATTTAAAAGATTTAATAAGACCAAAATAACAAAATAATAAAAAAAATTAAATTTGGATTAAACAAAAATTAAAAGTTAACGGATTAAGGAATTTTAAATATGTATATATAAAATATGAAACTAAATATTCAAAATTAAAGAAGAAAATAAATTTAATAAGTGAAAAATAATTTAAAAGGTGTAAAACTGATAATGAATAAAATAAAAGAGAGAATAAAATATAAAAAGCATCAAAGCCCAGTCTTAAGAAACGTAACGCGAGAAAATTAGTAAAACAGGGTTATACGTCTTTTAAAAAATGTAATTTATAAATTAATACAAAAAATATTCTATATTTCTAATGCAAAATTGCTGCACTTAATTTTATTAAATAATAAGAACTATTAAGAGGTCCGTGAAGTTCGCCCCCAAAGTATGTTTTTTCCTTGAAAATTTCAGGATGGTTAGTGCTTCGTTAGTGCTTTTTAGTGCTTCAAAAAGTTTCGTTAGTGCTTCTTTTGTTTTCGAGATATTCTATTTTATTTTATTTCAAGGTCGGCCCCCAAAGTGTTTAGGCTTGGGTCAAATTTGGCGTCATTCTTTAGTGCTTTTTAGTGCTTCAAGTAGTTTCGTTAGTGCTTTTTTGGTTTACGAGATATTCAAGATTTAAAATTCAAGGTCAGCCACCAAGGTGTTAAGGATTGTGTCAAATTTAGTGTCATTCTTTAGTGCTGCGTTAGTTCTTTTTAGTGCTTCAAAAAGATTCATTAGGGCTTTATAGTTTACGAGATATTTAAGATTTTATATTCAAGGTCAGCCCTCAAAGTGTTGAGGATAGGGTCAAATTTAGTGTCATTCTTAAGAGTCTCAATAGTGCTTTTCAGTGCTTCAAAGAGTTTCGTTAGTGCTTTTATAGTTTACGAGATATTCAAGATTTTATATTCCAGGTCAGCCCCCAAAGTTTTTAGGATCAGGTCAAATGTAGTGTCATTCTTTGGAGCTTCGCTAGTGCTTTTAAGTGCTTCAAAGAGTTTTGTTAGTGCTTTGTTTTCGAGATATTCAAGATTTTAAATTCCTGCACAGTGACGAATACTTATTATTAGTGCAGGTTCTACATACAAATATTTAATGTGTATCTAAACCTTGAATATCTCGTAAACCAAAAAGGCACTAACGAAACTTCTTGAAGCACTAAAAAGCACTAAAGAATGACGTCAAATTTGACCCAATCCTAAACACTTTGGGGGCTGACCTTGAAAAAAAAATTGAATCTCTTGAAAACAAAAGAAGCACTAACGAAACTCTTTGAAGCACTAAAAAGCACTAAAGAAGCACTAAAGAATGACACTAAATTTAACCCGATCTTAAACACTTTGGGGGCTGGCCTTGAATATAAAATCTTGAATATCTCGAAAACTATAAGAGCACTAATGAAACTCTTTGAAGTACAAAAAAGCACTAACGAAGCACTTAAGAATGACACTAAATTTGACCCGATCCTTAACACTTTGGAGGCTGACCTTGAATTTAGGATCTTGAATATCTCGTAAACCAAAAAAGCACTAACGAAACCTCTTGATGCACTAAAAAGCATTAACGAAACACTAAAGAATGACGCCAAATTTGACCCAATCCTAAACACTTTGGGGACTGACCTTGAAATAAAATAAAATTGAATATCTCGAAAACAAAATAAGCACTTACGAAACTCTTTGAAGCACTAAAAAGCACTAACGAAGCACTAAACAATGACACTAAATATGACCCGATCCTAAACACTTTGGGGGCTGACCTTGAACATAAAATCTTGAGTATCTCGTAAACTATAAAAGCAATAACGAAACTTTTTGAAGCACTAAAAAGCATTACCGAAGCACTAAAGAATAAAACTAAATTTGACCCGATCCTTAACACTTTGAAGGCTGACCTTGAATTTAAAATCTTGAATATCTCGTAAACCAAAAAAAGCACTAACCAAACTTGTTGAAGCACTAAAAAGCACTAACGAAGCACTAATCATCCTAAAATTTTCAAGGAAAAAACTTACTTTGGGGGCTAACTTCACGGACCTACTATTAAGACAATATGTTAACCATCCTCAGGACACCTTGATGCCAAAAACAACAATGATAAGTTTTATGTACGTTATCAAAAAATGCATTAAACAATTTTAAAATTAGAATACTCTCATTAAAATTAAAAATTTAACAATTAAGAAATTTTAAAAATATATAAAAAATATGAAACCAAATAAAATTAAAAAAATAATAATAAATTAAAAATGTAATAGGACAAAAATAATAAAATAATTAAAAAAAAATAAAATTTAAAATAAAAATAATAAAACAATTTAAAATTTAAAAAGCGTCAAAGCACAGTCTTAAGAAACTTTACGCGATAAAATTAGTGAAACAGAGTTAAACAGTGTTTAAAAATTTTAATTTATGAATAATTACAAAAAAATATCTCATTTTTTTAATGTAAAATTGCTACAATTAATTTTACTAAATAATGAGAACTATTAAAAAGTATTAATAATTAAGAAATTTTAAAAATATATAAAAAACATGAAACTAAGTATTAAAAAGTAAAAAATAAAATAAAATATAAAAAACAATATAAGATATAAAAAGCGTTCAAGCACAATCTTAAAAAAGGTGACGTAATAAAATTTGTGAAACAGGATTAACCGTTGTTTAAAAAATTTAATTTAAAAATTAATACAAAAATATTCCTTTTTTCTAATGTAAAATTGCTACAATTAATTTTACTAAATGATAAGAACTGTTATAATATATTATCTAATAATAATGAAAATAAACATAAATAAGGGGAAAAAACATAATAAAAACCATTGAAATTGACAAGGCTAAGTGAAGTTTAATAAATATGAATTTACAAAACACACCAAAAATAATATCAAGTAAGAAAGAGTATAAACTAAAGATAAATATATTTGGCTCACCTTAAGACTCCCAAGCATAGCAGCACTATCCTTAGGAGGACCTCCATGTTGAAAGGCAGTGCTTATAGAAAGGAACCCTTCAGTGCACAGATACGCAATCTCAGGCTATTTAAAATTATTTTTCAGTAACTGATGGCTTTTATCATCAACCAATATCTAAGACTTTAGCGATACTTATGCAATTTATTGCACTCTTTCCCCCAGCATCACGTCTCTTGCTCGTTGCATGAGTCTCCCCATGCAATTGATAGTCTATATTCCAGTGAATACTATAAGGGTTACATAAATACATGTTCCCAAATGAAAATCTTTATAAATCAACATAAAGATGTGTAAGCCATTGGACTTTAAGTAGCACTTACGTATTTATACTTATACTATTTTAACAGGGCCAAAATTAAACTAAAGTATTTGTATCATTACAATGTCATTTATTTACAATAAATTACTAATTAACGCAAGACTCAACAAGGCACCTGGTCTGCACCACTTGCTGATAATATCTTCCTGAAGACTTCCAACTTCTTGTTCTGTTAGGACTGTCGTGGTCTACATGGATAAGTCCTAACCTTTGCCTAAAATACACAAAAAGCATTAGTTCTTAGTATTGACTTTAGGTTATTTACCTAACAAATGCGGAAAATGATGCTTTTTCACACACGATTGTAGTTTATACAAAAAGTACCAATTTCCGCACTTGGAAGGATTAAATTTCAACGCCATCAGCTTAACTATCTGCTAATATATTAGCTAACAAATTTAAAAGTAACGGCTATCATTAAACATCTTCATATTTTATAATATGGGTTAAGATAACCAGTTTTTGCCTGCTATAAACGCTCTAGATATTTTAGAAGAGTAAAAATATGACTGAGAACTAAAGAGCTTCCAGATAAATTTGCCAAATGTGTGACTGAGCTCTTGTCGCGACCCATGCAGTTTTTCAATGGGCGATGGAATTTCAAATCAAAAAGCTACTTTTAGGTAAAAGTTGATCATGTCTTTATAAACATTTAAGTGCATTTGTTAGTATACTATAAACTAATATATGGTATATCTACAATTTACAGCTCGAGAGTAGGTTTTTATGTTATTTATCTCCTCAATCTTCGATTCACCGAACTACTCGGGAGTTGCGTGCGGAAATACACTTTCTGTACGTGTCGCGTTAGGTACAATCACTTTGTAAGGAAAAATAACTAAGTTTGATATATTTATTAAATATTTTATTTAATGGCAGACGTCAAAGTGAAATTACAATACAACATTCAATCTATAAGAATATTGATGCATCGTTTCCCGGGTCAGTGCTGGCAAAATTTTAGCACTAGTGTGGGAAAGTGCAACTTTCCGCACGCGCGTAACAACACGATATTTTATAGAAATATTTAGCTGTCAAGCTGAAAGCGGGCAGAATGATTTCAAAATTTACATAGAATTAACTTACGAATATCCTGAAGCCCACTCGAAGTTATCCAACAGACTCCACGCCGTATATCCCACAACGTTAACTCCGTCTTCCAGAATGGCGTCCAAAAGGTTGCTCAAATAGCCCTAAATGTTCAAAATTCACGATTTTTAGTGAAGCACATAGGAATACACATTACTTGCTGGTTATCAGTGTTGCCAAATGTTCTATTTCGTTAAATGAAATTAGAACAAAATTACGTACCCTATAGTAAGTCACTCTGCCTTGGTCATCGATATCACCGGTATCTGCCCAACCATTTTCCGTGATAAATATTTCTCCAGGCGTGTATCGTTCGTTGACGAAGTTGACCAGCTTCCGAATGGCGAGGGGATTGTAGCGAAGCCAATCGGTGGACGACTCTGGCCATGAAGGGTCACTGTAACGCATTTAAGAGGATAATACTCGATACATTCTTAGAACGGATCAAATATATTACCTGTAAACATTATTTCCTTTGTCTGACCAATAGTTTGGAGTACCTATGGGATCGTCGGGTATGTAGTCAACCAGCAAGCCAGTGTAGCTGAAAAATGATAAGTAGAACTTAATTATTGTGCTTATGATTATTAGATTTGTCTACCAGACACCTAAGGTTCGATTTCCAATAGACTCGAACTTCAAATTTCTTTCATGGACTTGTGGTTATAATATGCCTTCTACAAGTGAAAGTTCCAGATTCGATTCCAGTCAGGCTCCAAAACTTTGTAAATTATTTAATATGTAATCAAAATATGACGTCCGGAGATGACCGAAGTAGTATAGAAGGCTGGGTTCTGTGACACTGGATGGCATCTAGCCCTTATAAGCGACCATCATCCGAAGAAGTGACGTAATCCGAAGAAATATCATTAAAAAGAACCGTCGACAATGACTAGAGGCTGTTGACCAAAAAGGCCTTATGCTAGACGTCATCCGAGAAGTGAGGGGTTCTGTGACACTGGATGGCATCTAGTCCTTATCAGCGACCGTGACATTGTATATTGAACACCACGTGACCTACTACTCTCTACTCCGTACCCAATATCCAAATTTTAACTCTTTGCCCAACTATGCATATGTGTGTGTGTGTGAAGTGCGAAACCATGCATGCGATAGAGAAAGCATTCGAATCAATAGATCCCTTATGATGATAAGAGACACTCGATCCAGTATAGATATTTTAGTTAATATTTTCGTCCGCCGTGCAAGCCAAAATGGGTACTAAGAAAAGCGTATGTTTTTTACCCAAAAAGGCCTTAACCATGCTTTTTGTCAAATATATATTTTCTGAAAGATGGTTATCGATCGGGATGCCGAAGGCAGTTTTGGCGCTATTTGTGCATGTATTTTTCGAGAAAAACCAATTCTGGTCTACTATGCCGGGCGCGAAAACGGCAGTAACTTAAAATCGCTCCAAATGCTTTGATTTATATATCAAATTAAAGGGAATTTTACAGCGAATGAGAAAATCGAAACAAAATTTTCGTATAAGATGTCGTAAAAGAATTTTAGAGACAAAAAGACACTAACCTAAAATCAATTGAAAATGTATCGAATTGGGTATCAAATTAAAGGGAAATTTACAACGAATCAGAAAATCGATTCAGAATTTCTACATCATTTTTCATACAGCCCAAAAGGTGCTAACTTAAAATCGCTTCAAAATAAATCGTTATATATCAAATTAAAGGGAATTTTACAACGAATCAGAAAATCAATTCAGAATTTTTCTATAAGTTTTTATAAGAGAACTATAGCGCCCAAAAGGTGTTAACTTAAAATCGCTTCAAAATATATCAAGTTATATATCAAACTAATGGGAATTTTACAGCGAACCAGAAAATCGATTCAGAATTTTTATATCATTTTTTATAAGGGAACTATAGTGCCCAAAATTGTTCAGTTAAAAATGCTTCAAAATATATCAAGTTATATATCAAATTAACGGTAATTTTACAGCGAACCAGAAAATCGATTCAGAATTTTTATATAATTTTTTATAAAGGACCTATAGTGCCCAAAAGTGTTAATTTAAAATTGCTTCAAAATATATCAAGTTATATATCAAATTAATGGTAATTTTACAGCGAACCAGAAAATCGATTCAGATCTTTTATGTCATTTTTATAAGGGAACTATAGCCCAAAACGTGTTAACTTATAATCATTTGAAAATGTATCGATTTAGAATTTATATATATTTTTTTATAAAGGAACTATAGTGCCCAAAAGGTGTTAACTTAAAAACGCTTCAAAATATATCAAGTTATATATCAAATTAATGG
>MU183265.1:110150-123347 GCA_016904865.1 Pissodes strobi | reverse complement strand
CAAAATATATCAAGTTATATATCAAATTAATGGGAATTTTACAGCGAGCCAGAAAATCGATTCAGAATTTTTATATCACTTTTGATGAGGAAACTATAGTGCCCAAAAGTGTTAACTTAAAATCGGCTCAAAATATATCAAGTCATATATCAAATTAATGGGAATTTTACAGCGAACCATAAAATCGATTCAGAATTTTTTTTTATCAATTTTTATAAAGGAACAATAGTGCCCAAAAGGTGTCAACTTAAAATCGCTTTAAAATATATCACGTTATATATCAAATTAATGGGAATTTTACAGCAAACCAGAAAATCGATTCAGAATTTTTATATCATTTTTATAAGGAAACTATGGCGCCCAAAAGGTGTAAACATAAAATCATTTGAAATTATATCGAGTTTGGTATCAAATTACTGAGAAAATTAGGTTTAATCGAAAATTTGAAACGAAACTGTTTTACCGGTTACCGTTGAGGCATATAGCATTTTTACTTCAGCATATGAGGACTTTGCATCAAAAATTATAAACTGTAATAATAATAAGATAAAAAAAGCTTTTCTAAATGTGAAACTTAAACTTAATTGCCATAACCTCAGATTCGGTTAAAAAGTAGTTTTTGTAAATATATCACTCAATTAACAAAAAGGGGAGGCCTAAATAAAAAAGAACTATTCTTCATAAAAGTTTCGCATATGTCTTGACAAGGTAATAAACCAAATCCCATATTTTTATCTTGTAAACTAACAAAGATATCACTATGAACGTCCGTGACCGCTCGTCGTGTCGCGACCTTCAAATTTTGGGAATTGGCCCACATATATAGAAAATGACAAAAATTGATTTATGCGTTCCCAACGACAAACGATAGATGTCGCCATCAAAAGAATGAAGTAGTCCAGCTCGTCAAGCCCCTACTTATCATAGTTACTTACATGTTTAATCCAAAGTAGTCGTGTGTTCCCTTGATATAGTCGATTTCCTCTTGGGTGAGTTCGGGCAATCTCGAGAAACCCAAGCCCTCGAGTTTGCTTCTGTTGCCCACTCTTTCTTTCATTACTTCAGGCCAGTCTCCGACGTATACCGGATTGGCGAACATGCCAAACTAAAATATCAGACCATATGTTTAGTATTAGTTTATTATGGTTTAGTGCCATCATCATACTTACACCAAACTGCATTTCTCGCTCGGCCGCTTCTTTGTCTAAGTCGCTGTCGCTGCCCGGTTCATTCCATGGAGTGTCCAAAACTAAACTGATTTTACCTTGAAATAGATAAAACATTAACTTACTTCTCTTCCTAAATAATGAAGAAAAGTAGATTTTGTTTAACATGATTATAGCGTGAAACACCTACCTCCTTGAGTGGCTCTGAACTCGTCGTCGTAGATGTGCCAGGCTTTGGCGTGTGCCAGAATTTGGATCTTGGCGCATTGGTAGACACCGTCAGCAATCAGATATAGTCCAGGGGCATTCATGGTGTTGCCATATCCCAAGAGGCAAGTGGATTTTGGTTCGTTGACTGAATAAAGACACAAATATCTTAGTAGTGGTAGATGACGGGCTGAGCAACCTCCACCTCTGAAGGAGGGCCTAGGTGATTTAAACAGCTCTCTATACAGCCCCAGAAACCTTCGTTCATGCCGCTTTAGGCAAACCTATTATGGGTATGTATACGCCCTCTCACAAAAGAGGAGGGTGCTGAACCGGTCATCTACTACTACTAACATATTTGCGTCATTTTCTTCTATCGAGAAATATAAATGTCAATTATTTTAAAACTTTATTAGAGCACCAATGTGAATTATGCTACTAAACATTTATTATGTGATAAGTGACAGAAAATTAGTACTGAAGACCCTGCCTTAGGAGCGATTGGAGTCAAGACCGGTTCTAGGTGGATTAAAGCTATTAGCTCCCGAATATGTGAGCTTTATCCGATGACGGATTCTTCAGATCTATTTCTATTCTAACCTACCATATTTTCTTCAGCAAATCGCTTATTTTAAAACTAAATTGCCAAAGTTCTTTCAGCACTTTTTTTTACTTCTGTTATAATATTTATTATAATTATAGATTTGTATATGTGCAACATTATTAGAATGTTTAAACTCATTTTCATTTATATGCAGAATCATAAAATCATGTAAAACTAAAATCATTATTATAGTTGTATACATCCAACATTTCTATAACTTCAGTATTATTCCAATGTTTAAGCTTTTCACTACAATACTAAAGGTTATATTATATTTGTATATCTCCAACATATTTATATCTACAACATTATTAAAATGTTCAATCTCTTTTTTGACCATATGCAAAATCCTAAAATCATGCAATCCTAAAATTTTTATTATATTTGTATATTTCCAGCATGTTTCCAATTTTTAATATTTAATTTTTTTCTAAATACATTTCTAAAATATTTATTGTAATTGTATATTTGTATATCTACAACAATATTAAAATGATTAATCTCATTTTTATCTATATGCCGAAATCCTAAAATCGTACAATCCTAAAATCTTTATTTTATTGGCATATCTCCCACATTTGTATATCTACATTATATAAAATTTTAACCTTTCCATTTAAGTTTTTATCTGCATGGAGAACCCTAAAATCCTGCAATCCTAAAGTTTTTATTATATTTGTATATCTCTTACATTTTAATATCTACAACATTACTAAATTGTTTAATGTTTTTTGACTATATACAAAATCCTAAAATCATGCAATGCTAAATTCTATATTATATTTGCATAGTTTTAGCATGTTTTAAATTTTTTATATTTAAATATTTTCCTAAATCCATTTCTAAAATAATTATTGTAATTGTATATGTATATATTTACATCATTATTAAATTGATTAATCTGATTTTTATCTATATGCAGAATCCTAAAATCATGCAATCGTAAAATCTTTATTATATTTGTATATCTTCAACATTTGTATATCTACAACAATATATAAACTTTTAACCTTTCCATTTAACTTTTAATACAGAGGAAATCCTAAACTCAAACAATCCTAAAATATTTATTATATTTGTATATGTTTAGCATGTTTCCAATTTTTAATCTTTAAAACTTTTTCTAGATGCAATTCTAAAATATTTATTGTAATTGTATAGTGTATATTTACAACATTAATAAAATGATTAACCTCATTTTTATCTATTTGCGGAATCCTAAAATCATGAAATCCTAAAATCTTTATTATATTCGTATATGTTCCTCATTTGTATATCTACAACTTTATATAAATTTTTAACCTTGCCATTTAAGTTTTCATCTGCATGGAGAACCCTAAAATGCTGCAATACTAAAGTTTTTATTATATTTATATATCTCCAACATTTTTATATTTACAACATTACTAAATTGTTTAATCTCTTTTTTGACTATATACAAAATCCTAAAATCATGCAATGCTAAATTCTTTATTATATTTGTATACTTTTAGCATGTTTTCAATTCTTTATATTTAAATATTTTCCTAAATGCATTTCTAAAATAATTATTGTAATTGTATATGTATATATTTACATCATTATTAAATTGATTAATCTGATTTTTATCTATATGCAGAATCCTAAAATCATGTAATCGTAAAATCTTTATTATATTTGTATATTTTCAACATTTGTATATCTACAACAATGTATAATTTTTTAACCTTTCCATTTAACTTTTAATATAGAGGAAATCCTAAACTCATAAAATCCTAAAATCTTTATTATATTTGTATATTTTCAGCATGTTTCCAATTTTTAATATTTAAAACTTTTTCTAGATGCAATTCTAAACTATTTATTGTAATTGTATAGTGTATATTTACAACATTATTAAAATGATTAATCCCATTTTTATCTATATGCAGAATCCTAAAATCTTTATTGTATTTGCATATCTCCCACATTTGTATATGTAATGATAACATTGTATATCTACTAAAGTTAGATGTATCTTACCAGTAGCCCATCTCTTGACATGGTCACCGAATAATCTGAAAGACAATCTCGCGTATTCGCCGAAATAGTCGGCAATCTGGGGATTGAGCCAACCACCAAGTTCGCTCAAATGTTGAGGCAAGTCCCAATGGTAGAGCGTTACCAGAGGTTCGATGTTGTTAGCTTCCAGCTCCTATAAGAAATTGAATATTACTATATCGTTGGTATCAGGTGGTGTGCAATACAAACATAACAGACTTACGTTTAGAAGGTTCAGGTAATAATCTACTCCGGCTTGGTTGATATTGTCGGTGGTACCGTCAGGGAGGATTCTCGCCCACGAAATGGAGAACCTGAGTAATATATATAAACAAAAATAATCACCATGCAATTTAACGTTGGCAAGTTCAACAATATATAATTTCTGAGTTATAGTACCTGTAAACGCTGACGCCGAGTTCTTTCAAGAGCTGAACGTCCTCTTGCCACTTATGGTAGGAGTCGCACGCTACGTCGGCATTTCTTCCATCAGCTGTCCTACCTATAAAGCAAATTTCAAATAATCATGTAATGGATATTTCTAATTTCGTTGCTTACTGGCGTTCTCGTGTAAAAATCGATCCCACATGTTTTCTCCTTTGCCGTCTTCGTTCCAGGCACCCTCAATTTGATAGGCCGCCGTCGCCACTCCGAATTTGAACGATTCCGGGAAATATCGATTATTGATGACTTCATCTCCAAAAACCCTTTAACAGAAAATGTAGCTATAGTGTTCTTCAAAGAATTACCTACGTCATACCATCAGTGCTTCCACCGTAAATTGTCGTCGCGGCATCGAATATGTGGGCGGGGCGAAGGCAGAAAGCTGAGCCGTAGCGCAAATCGAAAGCAGCGTTGCCAGACCTTTTCGAATTTCTTTGTATTGCCGGAGGGAATTCAAATTTAGTACATTAATGATCGTTATTAATAATATAAATTTTGAGTTTATCGTTGTCGAGCTATTTGTGGATAAGCTTTTGGCTACAAACTTCAAAACGCAACATTGCCAATCTATCAGTTATTTCTCAATATCCCCAAGTTTTTCAGTAAGCGACGAGAAAGTATTGTTTGATCCACAAGCAAATCAGGTGATGAAGGGTAATAACAACGCGAACGGAGCATACACCCAGAGAGAAGAGTCCAGCAGACATGGAAGACAGGACTGCATAGTAATGAATGCACTGCAGGGAATCGAAAGGAATATCAGGCAACTAAATAAAGTGGTAATGGAAATGTACAAGCCGAAACAAGAACTAAAGAAATCAACAAATAGTTTGGTATCAAAACTGGAGCAACTTCAATTCGTAAACATCAAGGAATAGATTGAGAAAGCGAGGATTAGCAATCTGCACGAAAAGGAACTGCTAATAAAAGAGAATTTGTAACTTAAACATAAACACAGGCAAATGGAAGCTAATCACCAAGAGGAGTCCAACCAATATAAAGGAAGCCGAAATATTCAATGCAACGACTGTGAAAGAGCTTATAAAAGAGCAGCTAGGAAGCAAGAACTGTCCAGGGAAAAACATACGAGGTTTTCCAGAGCATAGGCGAAAGTTACTGGGAGGAGGAAATTTCGCAATTTCGTAGAATTAAAGTAGAACAAGGTACTATTTGGGAAGCACCAGATGGGTATGGTATCATTCTCCCGTGCAACAAGAATATTAACGCCCAGCAAAAGGAAGTTTCAGTGGCCATAAGCAAGTTTTGAGGAAAGAAGGGTATAAGAAAGCAGAACAAGACCAAAGGAGAAGTACCAATGATGGTTCACTCACTTGGCTTCCCTGGTGAGGACGGCAACATCTTAAGTATGACCAAGAAGATATACTATCCAATAATTAACTATACAGAGGAAGAACCAGAAGCTAAAGTTATGTTCCAATTATTAAATAAAATTAAAACTGGAAGGAAAAGGAAATGCTAAGCTGGTCATTCCACAGCTGGCAGGAATAGGAGGAATAATGATGAAAAGGATTATTGAGTATCTTTTTGCGCACACTGCAATAAAAATAATCATGCTCGGAACGGCGAAAAACTACAAAGCTGCGGCAACGACCACTGGTCTCCAAACAAGGAGAAGAAAAAGCACGGTGAGTGATAAGCCAATAGGAGAATACAATGCTACCAAAGCAAAGAGGCCTAAAGGAGAGGCTATAGTAATCAAGATGGGTGAAATGAAGTATGCAGGTATTCTAAAAACTCTTAAAAACTCGATAAACCCCAGTGAAATAGGTGTTGAAGTTAAGGAAATCAAGGAGGTAAGGGCCGGTGGACTAGTAACAGTACAGGATGGAGCTGACAAAGCCGAGATCTTAAAAAGAGAAATTAAGGACAACAGTTTCTCTAAGAATTACCAAGAAGGTGCTACACGTAAGGGGCTTAGATAGTATCACATCAGAGCTATAGCCATCTCTATTAGGGAAGAGAGCTTCGAAGTTAGAGCACTAAGACCTGCCTACGGAAACAAACAGAACGCGACGATTGTGATGAACGAACCAGATTCTAATAGGCTTCTTTCATTGCGACAAATGAAGATTGGTTGGACGCAATGCCAAATTTTGGAAAGGAAAGAAGAAGTAAGGTGCTATAAGTGTTGGGATTACGGAAATCAAAAAGCTCATTGCACTGGTCCGGATAGAGAAAACAACTGTCTCAAATGTAGCAAAGCTGAGCAAAGGACTGTGCGAACAAGGAGTAATACTGCATACACTGCAAGATAGAAGGACACCAAACAGGTAAATCAAACGTCCCGTTGCTAAGAACTCAGAGGAAAAGAGGTGGAGGACCAGAAAGATCGGATAGAACATCAAAATTAGAGCTCTCCAAATAAACACAAATCGCAGCAGACCAGCACAAGATATGGCCCTAGCTACAGCAAAAGCAATGGGTGCGGGGATTATGCTTTTGAGCGAACCAAATATCAAATCTTTAAGAAATAGGAGAGACTGGATAACCGATGATGAAATAGATACTGCCATCAAAATACTGGATCCAAGCGGACTGCTCAACAAACTACCGTCCTTCGGACTGCCAGCCTCTCTCTGCAGCTGGCTTGCCAGTTTCCTTAAGAGCCGATCTCTGCACGTTGCAGTCGATGGACACATCTCGGACACATTCACCATCAACGCGGGCGTGCCTCAGGGCGCAATACTTTCACCAACTCTGTTCCTCATCTATATTAATGACCTGCTGACCGAAACAAATAATCCTGTTTACAGTTTTGCAGATGACAGTACCCTTGTCTCCCACTTTAGATCAGAAAAACCCTTACCAGCGACTGAGACTCATCACCGTAGACAGGAGCAGATTACAGCAATTAATCAAGACCTGGAGAAAGTTCAAACTTGGGGCGACCGAAATTTGGTCCAGTTCAATGCAGCAAAGACCCAAGCAGCCACGTTTACCAAGAGGGCCAATACAGCGGGCCCTGACATCATTATGGCAGGGTCGACCATTCCTTCATCCTCGTCAATCGGACTGCTGGGTATCTCGGTCAACAGCAATATGTCCTGGCATGACCACGTTGCTAACATCGCAAAATCAGCTTCCCAGAAGCTTGGTGCGCTATTTCGCAACAAAAAACTCTATACACCGCAGCAGTTGCTCTTGCTCTACAAAGCGCAAATAAGACCGTGCTTAGAATATTGCTGACATATCTGGGGTGCCGCACCAAAGCACACCCTAAAGCTGCTGGATTCCATTCAGAAGAGAGCTGTGCGTCTCGTCGGCGACCCGGAGTTGACCCGGAATCTAGATAGTCTGGAACACCGCAGACATGTAGCCGAGATATCTCTGTTTTACAGATACTTTCACGGCAGATGTTCCCAGGATTTGGTCCGCCTCATCCCGCCCCTGGCAGCTCCTGTCAGACAGTCACGACAGACGGCAAGAGCGCATCAGTTCGTCGTACAACTGGAAACACCTAGAACATCGTTTTACAAGAACTCCTTTGTCTGGCGCACTGCATCACTGTGGAACTCACTCCCAGGACATCTGTTTCCCATTAATTACAACACTTACAAATATTCAAGAGCCGTGTCAATCAACATCTTCGCACACACACCGCTCATCGAGCGCCATAGGGTCTCCCTTTAGTGTGTGTGCCACTGCCATAAAAAAAAAAAAAAAAAAAAAGTTATCCGAGACCAGAGTAAGGGGCCTGGCTTCTCATACGTCTCAACAACGGATCTTACCATTTACAGCTCTCATGCCTCTCCCAACAGAGACATCCCAGAACTAGAGGAAACACTATATACAATTGGAAGTCGAGTCAGAGCCAATACAGAAAAGGCAATAATAGTTGGCGATTTCAATGCTAAGTCACCCCAGTGGGATATGGAAACAACAGATGACAGGGGGCAAGTAATGACGTTGTGGATTGCGGAACAGGACCTTACAGTTATTAACAAAGGTGACAAACCTACTTTCCATAGACAGGACTACGGCTTGATCGTGGACTTGACGCTTGCAAGTGAAGGCGCCAAAAGCTACATAGGGTAATGGGAAGTAAGTGACAAAGAAACTTTAAGTGATCACAGCTATATCACATTTGAAATTAACGGCAACACTGAGAGGGACGCCCGGAGAAATAAAGCAAATGGATGGAACGTGAAAAAGCTGGACAAACATAAACTCGAACAGGCTATTGTATCAATCGATGAATCAGTGCCGTCAGACAAAATCTTCAAACTCAAATAAATATGTGACAAAACAATGCCTAGCAAGAAAATAAGCCCAAGGGGTAAACCAGCGTATTGGTGGACGGAAGAAATCGCTGAACTGCGAAAGGATTGCGTAAGAAAAAGAAGACAGTACACTAGAGAAGCGAGAAGAAGCCAGGGGCCACAAAACCAACAACTATGGCATATGTACAAGGTCGCAAAAAAAAACTCTAAGAAACAAAATCAAAGCTACAAAAACATCCTGTTGGAAAACTGTCTGTGATGATGTTGACTCTGACATTTGGGGGGATGGCTGCAGGATCGTAATGAAAAGTATCCTGGGCTTTCCGCCGAGAATCCAAATGGCAATGCAAATGGTGGAAAATGTTGCAACGTTGCATTTGTTCCCTGAACATGATCCCGTGATATTCAATTGTGATGCAAATGCGAGATTCACTGAATTTAGCATAGAAGAACTTAAAACGGCATGCTCGAAGCTGAAAAATAAAAAGGCACCTGGACCTGGAAGAATTCCTTCGGAAGTACTAAAAGAAGTAGCGCTGGGTAAACCGAAGTATGTGCTGGCCACTTACAACGAACTCGCAATAAGAGGATGTTTTCCACAGGACTGGAAGCGCGCTACCCTGCTCTTACTAAGAAAAGGAGACAAACCTGTAGACAGAGCCAACTCCTATAGACCCATCTGTCTTCTGGACGTCGAGGGTAAACTGTATGAACAACTGCTACTAGCCAGACTGGACAGCGAGTTGGAGAGTACGGGTGGTCTATCAAACATGCAGTTCGGTTTCAGAAAGAAGTGTCAGACCGTCAACGCTATAACCGAAATCATGAGAATGGCTGAAGGGGCGGCAGCGTTTTCCCCCGCCCATAGAAGGCTTTTTGCAGTTATCACGTTCGATGTCAGGAAAGCTTGCAACAGCGCATCGTGGCAAGTTATCCTGAATGTCTTGAGACGCAGAGGAATCGATGAGGGTCTTGTGAGCATAATTAGGTCGTATCTTTCTGAAAGGGAAGTTATTCTTGAGTCTCATGGAAAATCAAAAACGAAGAAAATCAGCAGTGGAGTCCCTCAGGGATCGGTGCTCGGACCAACCCTGTGGAACGTAATGTAGGATAATCTCTTTGAGATCGAGCAACCCCAGGGAATTAAACTGGTCGGATTTGCGGACGATGTTGCCATGGTAGTGGTAGCTAAGACAGAGAGGGCACTGATGGATACCGCAGACACAGCTTTGCTCAGGGTGGCGAACTGGCTCAATGATAAACAGCTACGACTCGTCCCTGAGAAAACTGAAGCAATCCTTTTAACTGCCAAAAGGAAAATACAGCCAATAGCGTTCAACGTGCGAGGAACAATGGTTGGATTGAGTAAGGCCATAAAATACCTAGGTGTATGGTTGGATACCAAGCTTACTTTTGCAAAACATGTCAACCAGATGGTCCAAAAAGCGGGGAAGACAACGACAGCCTTGATGAGTCTCATGCCTAATATCGGTGGTCCCAGAGCATCAAGGAGGAGATTGTTGGCGAGTGTGGTTCATTCGCAGATTTTATATGCTGCTCCAGCTTGACACCGAATCACGGAGAACAAAAAACTTATTTCCAGGCTGAATGGAATTCAGAGAGTTTTGTGCATCAGAGTGTGCAGTGGATATCGAACTGTCTCTTTGGCGGCGGCAGGAGTCATTGCTGGAATACCTCCAATTAGACTCATGGTATTGGAGCGCAAAGAGACATACGACGGAGTACCGCAAAAATACGCGAGGATCTCTCTTTTAACCAGATGGCAGGCAGAGTGGGAGACTGGTACATATGGAAGATGGACATTTGCTCTTATTCCAAATCTACAGGCATGGATAGCGAGACCATACGGGGAGGTGGACTACTACATTAGCCAAGCGCTCTCAGGTCATGGATGCTTTCGAAAATGTCTGTACGAAAGAAATAGAGCTGAATCAAGCGGTTGTCCACATTGTGGAAAACTAGATGACACTGAGCACACACTCTTCTTCTGTCCTAGGTGGGAGGCTGAAAAACTAGAGTTTCTTGCAACATTAATGCAGCAAACATGATGGTAAACTTACTGACATCAAGGGAAGCTTGGGAAAAAGCCTATAAATCTATTAGGAACATCATAGAAGTGAAAGAACGAGAAGCAAGATAGAGAGCATTTAGCCAGGGAAGCCTAGACAACACCTATGCCGAAGTAATGCGAAAGCGGATTCCAGTATAGGATGTAGTAGCACCCGGGGGGAAGTTTTTAGTCGGTAAGCGGGCTCCTAGAGAAGCTGAATCCGACATAACCCGACCAACAGGACACCAGATCGAGTATCTTTTGAAGATTTTTTACCCCCTCCAAAAAAAAAAGTTAAAATAACGTATATTAAAATCCTAACATTATTTTATTTTATATTCAAAATCACTATATCACTATGGTAATTATACTATCTATGTGCAGTCTTGTATATATTTCGTAATATTTCAGAAGCTAAAGATAATTTTGCAACACTGCCAATGTATTAAAAATAGCGTAAAAAAGGCCCTTATCGTTTTGGAGGTTACAAAATTTAGGTGGCTTTTTATTCCCAGAGATATCTTTACGCTAAAAATAAACTTTGAAAAAATGTAAATCTCTAACTAAATAATTTTAAAATATGAAGATTAATAATTTTAAATCTAAAAGTAATAAATAAAATTAAATGAAATTAAATTTTAAAATGTAATAATTTAAAGAAAATAAAGAATAAAAGACGCTAAATCATAGTCTTGAGAAACGTAAAGCGATAAAATCAGTTGGGGTTAATAGCTGTTGACGGAGTTATAATTTTTAAATCGATAGCAAAAGAGATTATTTTTAAATTAATAGAGAAAAATGCAAATTTTTGGTGAAAAATTGTTAAAATTCGTTTTATTAATGGTAAGAACTATTCAAGCAATAAGTTAACTATTTATAGGAATCCATTATTATAGAAAAAAATTACACTTAAAAAATAAACAAATTTATAAATTTATATTAAAAGCAAAAATTTATTTGTTTAAAAATTTTACTAATTAAAAAGATGAAGATTTAAGAATCATAACAAGTTATGATTGCAAATATTTATAAATTTTATAATATAAAAAATTAAGTATTAAAAATTAAAACAATATGATTAAATATTTTTGAAATTTGAGAATAATAAATCAGTTTTAAAATAATAACGGTTTAATTTTTTTTAAATGTGATAATTTAAAAAAGGAAATAAAAATAAAAAACGCGAAAGCATAGCCCTAAGAAACATGCTTCAGTAAAATCAGTAAAGCAATAAGGTAATTATCCATAGGACTCCATTAATCCAAGGACAACAATGTTATTGCACAAATCAAATTATGCCTCTTATTATAGTAAAGAACAAAATTACACTTAAAAATAAACAAATTTATAAATTTACAATAAACGTAAAACTTCAATGTTCAAATATTTTATTAATTTTAAAGATAAAAATTTAAGAATCTAACAAGTTAAGATTGTAGGAATTTAAAAGTTTATAAATTATATAATATAAAAACTTAAACCATTAAAACAATAAAATTAAATATTTTTGAAATTTGAGAATAGTAAAACAATTTTAAATAAGAATGGTTAATTTTTTTATAAATTTGATAATTTAAAAAATAAAATAAAATAATAAAAAAGCGATAGCACAGCCTTAAGAAACATGCTGCGATAAAATCAGTGAAGCATACAGGTAATCTCTGTTAACGGACACAGTTTTGAGATCGATAGTATATAATTTATTTTTTAACACAGAAATTATTCGATTTTTCTAGTGTAAAATTGCTAAAATTCATTTTATTAAATAATAAGAACTATTCAAGCAATAAGTCAACTATCCATAGGATTCCATTGTATGAAAGCGTAGAACTGCCATGCTAACATCGTAAAATATTTTCAGGAAAATTTACACTATTTCTGTCAATTTACACTTTTCTACCGATTTCTACTATTCGCGTCTAGGTGCACCAATTTTGAGCCTTTACGCATGCGTACGTGCTAATTCATATATTTTAAAAGTTGTTTTATTCTTGTTTTCTCTTGATTTTCTTCATGCCTTGGGCTAGTTTGGCTTAGCTTTGTTTGGTTGCGCCCCCGGAGCGAGCGAAGCGAGCGGGGGGCCATGCATGAAGTACGAAAGCGGAGACCTGCCATATCAATATTGAAAAATATTTTCTGAAAAATTTACACTTTTTTTATCAATTTACACTTCTGGATGTTAGAACCTGTGCATTTGGCAGCAACGCAGTATTATCGTTCTAATATATTACTTCACGCATGGCACTTTGCTCGCTTCGCTCGCTCCAGGGGCGCAACCAAACAAAACTAACCCAAACTAACCCAAGGCATGCCCAAAATCAAGAATAAAACAACGTTGAAAATATGTTGAATTAACACGTACGAATGTGTGAAAGCTCAAGTAAATTTACAGAAAGAATGTAAATTGATATAAAAAAGTGTAAATTTTCCTGAAAATATTTTACA
>MU183265.1:59035-74347 GCA_016904865.1 Pissodes strobi | reverse complement strand
TACGGGATGCATTAGGGCTGATAATGGTTTTATCAGTTGGACTTGGTTCTATGATTTATATATAACTACTAAAATTATGTAAATTATAATAATATGGATGATTATCTCCTATATTTGTTCGCGAATAATTAAAAAATTCAATGCATAGTCTAACATTCTTCCAAAACTAACTTGTTTATTAAGAGTTTAACAGGCTTATAATTAATCTTAAATATTATTAATAATAAATAAATTATTTAAAAACTCATATCCTGCATCTCTAAAGTAATTTGCTATTTCAATATTAACAAAATTTTGAATACATATCTAACCTAATATTGTTTAACAAATACTATTAAAAGCAATATTATTCAAAAACTCTTACCCTTCATCACTTTGAATATTAGTTTGGGTTATCAATACAAATACAAAATACAAATAACTTTATTAGTCTTCAAAAAAATACAGAGTATAATAAGACATGTCAAAGAATTTACAAAAATTTGGTTAAAACCTTAAAACTTAGGAAATATTAAATCACAACACAATTTATCATACCTAATAGAGTTTATAAAAACGAGTAGCGAGTACTGCCTACAATACAACATACTACACCTAAGTACAGATACATCATCACATCAAGTTAGATAGATCATAGAGATCTTTAAACCACTTTACAGGCTAAGAAAATTTTTCCTGTTTTTGGTCAAGATATAGTATTCTTCTAAATTGTAGACACATGCCTTGGTGATTAGCTTTTTTAAAATTGTTCTGAATTTGCCTAGCTGTTGAGATCTTATTTTCTGAGGCAGAGCATTAAACAATTTTATTTCTTCTGTGTTTGTTTTAGGCAATCTATTTCCTGGTACTGCCAGGTTATTACAGTTTCGGGTAGCATGTTTATGAATATCTGATGCTGTATAATACTTTAAGATATTTTTCCTAATATAAACAAGTTTATTATAAATAATCAGACCATATAGGGTCATTTTTCAAGTGATTTAAAATAGGGTCTGCAAGATTCATCTCGTTTTATATTTACAATACACCTTACAGCAGACTTTTGAATTTTAACGATTTTTTCAAGATGTGTCTTTGCTGCAGAACCCCATATTAATATGCCGTAGCGTAAAATAGAATCAAAAAGAGAATAGTAAGTTGTAATACTTACAGTATTTTTGATCCGTCTTATAGCATAAATAGCCTTGTTTAGTTTATTTCCCATATTAATTATAGATTCTACATACAAGAGATTAGCATCTAGGGTAACCCCCAAAAATTTAAAACTTCTTTTTTCTTCAATGCCAGCCAAACTTTTTGTTTCAAATATTATGGATTCAGTCTTTGTTTCATTTAGTACAAGTTGGTTGGAAGTGAACCATAGCCTAGCTCGATCCAGCATTGCCTCCAGTAATCCGGCCGAGTCATCACCTCCCTTAAAAGATAATCCAAATGTGGCATCATCTACATAGATAATGCATTCAGTTTTTGTAATGTTTTGAGGAACAACAGTTTGAGTAGTTTGAATGTTAGAAGCTTGTGGAAGGTGATTAATGTAGAGTATGAATAAGAGAGGTCCGAGCACGGATCCCTAAGGCACCCCAGTATCTGCAAGCATAGGCTCACTCGCATTGTTGTTATCATAATAGACTACTTGATACCCTTTCCTCAAGATAAGATCTCAAAAGTTTAAAAGCCACACCCCTTATTCCATAGAAATACAGTTTATCTAAGAGAATACTTCGGTTTACGCAGTCAAAAGCTGCAGTTAAATCAGTAAATAAACCTATAAATTTGTTCCTATTTTCAAAAGCCTCTTTTATACAATTTACCAGTGTCAGAATAGCATCTGAGGTTGATGCATTCTTTTGAAAGCCATACTGCCTTGGGATTATTATATTATGCTTTACTAGGAAGGTCATAAGCTGATTAAAAATAACTGTGTCTAAGAATTTTGAGAAAACTGGGAGTATTGCTATTTGTCTAAAGTTTTGAGGAAGGTTTTACTCCCCTTTTTTATATATTGGGATTATTTTGGCAAATTTCATTTGAGATGGAAACAAACCTTCCTCCAAACAGGCATTTACTATATCTACCAGTGGCGGAATCAAGAACTCTGATGCTTTTTTAGTGCTGAAAACATTAACTCCAAAAATATCCTCAGTCTTCTTACTTTTGAGTTTATTTATTAATATCATAGCTATCCACTGGTTGGAAAAATATAGAGCCAGATTGTTGTAGTTTTTTATCTAAACATGAGTTTATGTTTATACTTGTTTTTGGAAGATTTTCAATTAATGTTCTGGCATGTGATATATAGAATTTATTGAGACCATTTGGGGAAATATTTTTAGGTGTCATTTTAGGTTTATTCTTTCTCCCAGTCTCTGCATTTATTATGTCCCAAACAGTTTTACTATAATTATCTGTTTTTGCTAACCTATCATTAAAATATATTCTTTTTGCATTCGCTAAAATGTTAATATATTTTTGTTTAAAGTCTCTGTAAATTTGCTTATTTCCCTCTGTAGGATACATTTGTTTCACTTTAATTGGCATATTTAAGCGCTGCTGACTTTTCTTTATACAAATCAGTCCAGGATTCTTTTGAAAGATAATTGCCCCATGCTTTATGTTTGTTGCCACTATATAACCTATGTTTTTTAATCAGCTGAAAAGATTCAACAGTGAAATTTGTCTTTACAGCATAGTGATCTGAAAAACCCAGACAATCTACATGTGTCTCACAAAAGTTAAGGTGTGTAAATATATTGTCTAAACAATTACCTTTTATGTGGGTAGGTTTATGTACCTCTTGATGGAGGCCAAAAGACATAAAAAGCTGAATCACCATAAGCGCATTTTCATCTAACCCACTATTGAAATGGACATTGTAGTCACCTGCAACAATTATGTTAATTTTTTTTATCAATTTGGAATACCAAGTCTAGAGCATCATTCATTATTTCTAAAAAGTTCTCTATATTTCTAAGTTGCGTAGATCTATATATACTAACAATAGCTAAATTCAAGGTTTTAGAATAACATGCAGAGATTTCACATACTTGTTCAACGGACATACTTTTGAGATTTTCTAGATTCCTTATTTCTATATTAGGATGAACATAAATAGAGCATCCCCCATTTTTATAGTTGCTTCTGCAAAAGTAACTAGCCAACTTAAAATTATGTAGGCCTATGGACTGCAGCTGATCCTCACCAAGCCAGTGCTCATTTAAACACACTATCTTGATACTTGAATTTTGAATAAGAAGCTCTTCGATTTCCATATATTTATTTGACAAACACTGTACATTCAGATGCATAAGTGTCAAAAAATCTTTTTTGGGTTGAATTATATCTTTAGAATCCCCTTCGACTGGTGTTCCTTCGAAAAAAGTTTGTTTGGTTGTTTTATAGTTTCTTTGCTGATTAGCTCTCCAATTAAAAATGTATGGCTTAATAGTGACAGATTGTGGCCATATTTCGCTATTTAGTACCTTTACTTCGTCTTCAGCTTTGATTGATACCTTAAAAGCAACCGAGTGGCTAGCTTTAGTCTGCATTTTGTCACAGTCCAGAACAGTGATCTCAAAGCTTTTAAGATGTTGTTGTATGGCTTCGTTCTCAGTTGTTGGGTCAAGATTGCCAATGTAGTACCATTTTATTTGTCCTGCTGAGCTGATAAGAAGTTCCTTGCTAGAGCTTGCTCCTTTAATGGAGCTATTTATTCGCAAACCATGTTTTCCTAAGGGTTTCTTTTGCTTCGTGCGAGGATCACCAGAGGTAGCTGCTTCCAATTTATTTATATTAGGGCCATCACTATCATCACTATTTAAATAAATAATTTCATTAATTTTATTTTTCGCTTGCAATTCATGAATAGTTGCTGATAGTTGTTTGGTGGAAATTTTGGTATCTTTTTGCTGGTCCCTTGGCTGGATTAATACTTCTTTGTCTACTGCCACATTCTTAGTCATCAATACCTGTTTGTCAGTTTTTTGACATGTCATATTTACCTCAATAAGTGCTAAAATTATGTAAATTATAATAATATGGATGATTATATCTTATCTGTGCTCACGAATAATTATAAAATTCAATGCACATTCTTCCAAAACTACAACTTATTTATGAAAAGTTTAACTGTATTAGAATTAATCATAAAAATTGTAAAGTAAATTCTTTGAAAATTCTTATCCTGCATCACTCGTTAGTTATTTACAATTTCAATATTATCAAAATTTGAAGTACATATCTAATCTAATGTTCTACAAATACTATCAAAATAATATTATTCAAAAACTCTTATCACTTTGGTTATTAGTTTAATATCAATAAATACTTTGAAAACTCCCATTCAGCATCGCTCTAAAGTAATTTGCTATTTCAATATTAACAAAATGTTGAATACATTGTCACACTCTTTCTCTGTTTAATAGCAGAGAGTAAGGTTATAGTTGATATGAAATAATACTGAAATAAAATGAACAACAAAACAAATTCAAACAGAAATTAGTTATTAGTTATATGAGAAAAGGCAGTTGAGGAGAGTGTGCAAATCCTGCTGCTCAGTGAGAGATGGGGTTCGGTTAAGGGCGCCAGCAGCTCTCAGTCAGTATAATTTATACCAACTACAGAGGCTTTACGTGTAATAGAAAAAACTAATTGCTATATATAGAAAAAACAACTTATGGAAACTAGCTTGAAAGCAAATTTTTGCAAATATAAAAGCTCTAGTAAGCAAATGTATCTTTCAAATATAAGAGCAATCAAATCTATACGAATCAAATTATTCAAAAAGAATGCAGTTATTAATTTATCAACAATCAAAATTCATAATTACGTTAGAATGCTCACATACGATGGAATGAAAATAAAGCTAAGTTAGGCTTATCTGTGACCTGTGGCTTTCAAACCAGCACGGATGCTATCATATACTCAGGTCTCAACAACTATCCAGCTACACACACAAGTATCCACTGAATACTCCTCACAAGTGGTTAGTTTTGTAATGTAAGGTAAGATGCTAGAATCACGAGCACCACAAGCTGCTAGGAAACAGCTAGTAAGGATGGTAGAGGTAAAATTAAAGTCGTGAAAAAATAAAACGTCTAAAACACTAAACACAATTCATTGGCTGTACCTGTGGCCAGCGCAGCAGTTCAATACAAAACCTCCAGTTAGTTATTAATTACTTGAGCTTAATTACTTAAGCGAATGAAAAGTTCATTAACACAATCAACAGTTAGCAAGATAAAGCTTTATTAAACCACTAACCCCTTAATTTAATCTTGCAATAATATCATAAATATATAATATAATAATATAACATTGATAACTCCCAAAATGAGAATAACATTTTATAAAGAGTAAATCCCTTTAAATTTTTGCAATTAAATTTGGTGGCCCCAAATGTGGCTACACAGGCAATATGAACAATGTAACGAAGCCCAGTACAGTACGAATAGCAAAATTACTATAAATTATGAAAATAATCAGTAGGTTATCCCTAAAAGATATTTATAGTTTAACTAAAGCTTTAAAAACAATGTTTTAAATAGAAGTTTGATTTAAGTGGTCCGAATCAGAGAGTAATCTAATGGAAAAAAATATAATTTACAGATTGTTAGATTAGCTTTACATTTTAAGTTTAATTAGAGATATTACAACCACTTTGCAACTAGAAGACAAGATAATTTAATGGTATTTAGCCATTATAGACTATTTCAAGCAGGAAAATTAAGTTCATGAATACATTCTTTAAATACTGTTAAATATTTACGTCAATTCAAGGTGTTCTAACGAAGGTTTTATAGGAATGTTTAACCTCTATTCCATGTGACTTTCCCAGTCTGGCAGATAAATTCATTCAACGAAGAAATTAGGTTTCTTGCTACTAATCCATCAAAAATACAGACAGGCAACCAAATATAAGATATACAAGAGCCTAATTATGTAGTCTTGGCTCAAAATTCCATCAAGATGGTCTGAAAAATTCCAGATACGAGCTAACGACCACTTCTACCAAATGACCGTCAAAAAAATCAAAAACGTACTAACTTGCTAGTACAAAACCAGCACTAGGTAGCATGAAATTTTGCACGTTTAAATATTAATATTAAATATTATTATTATTTATTAAAAGTTTAACAGCATAATAATTATTAATCATGAAAATTTTAAAGTAAATTCATTGAACTCTTACCCTACACCAATAGTAATATGCTATTTCAATATCAACAAAATTTTGAATACATATCTGTCCTTAAATTGTTCTATAGATACTATCAAAAGCAATATTATGTAAATTATATTAATATGGATGAGTATATCCTATCATTGCTCACGAATAATTAAAGAGTTCAATGCATAATCTAACATTCTCACAAAACCATAACTTATTTATTAAAAGCTTAACGGCATGATAAATATTCATAAAAATTATAAAGTAAATTCTTTGAAAGCTTTTAGCCTGCATCACTCTGAAGTAATTTGTTATTTCAATATTAACAAAATTTTTAACATATCAAACCTAACCATAATCATAATAATAATCATAATCATAGTTTATTGGTGCTAACCAAACAAATGTTACACAGGTCAAAAAAGTACAATAGTGTACAATAATCAATAATTAATTCTGACTCAAAAATCTACATCATTTCTTAAGTCAAATGTTTGTGAACCATAAAAAACTTAAAAATGCTAAAATATTTTATCAACCATTATAGAGTTTAAAATTATTTAAAATATATAAATTATTAAAAATGTACATGTGGAATTACAAATTACATTGGAAAATTGCAAATATAAACAAAACGTATAGAATAAAATCTTAATAAGTACCTATGTGTTAAAACAAAATAAAATAAAAAATAATGAAATTTATTAGAGTTTGAAAAGTTTTTCTTCTATGAGATAAAGAGTTCATGATTTATATTAAAATTGAGGAACTCATCAATATCATAGAAGGCATTTTTAATTAGAAATCTCTTGATTTTTCCTTTCATTAAGTTGATTGGCAAAGACCGGATTTCATTAGGAATCTAAACCAAATTGATTCTCAGAGAACAAATTGTTACCTTCGAAGTATTCTATAATCCTGAGGGCCATATATTTTCGATAACTTTTGAGAATGCAGGCAGAAGAGAAATTGGTCTGTAGTTTGCAACATTATTAGGATCACCCTTCTTAAAAATTTGGTGTAATTAATGCCTTCTTGAAAACTTTGGGAAAGATACACTGTTTTATACATACTTTTATAAGTTCAGTTTAGAGGATATATTAATATATTTAATAATCGCACAGAGAGGTTATATATATCATTAGTTTTTTAGTTTTTTAAGTTGTTAATAATGTCTCTCACTGTGTTCAAAGGGACATAAAGGAAAACTCTGTATCGGGCAGTCTTATGCCTTCAAGGCTTAGTGTGAGTGGTAGGAATATCATTAATTATTTCATGAGGTATATTGACAAAGAAGTGATTAAAATTATTAGATGAGAAATTGGGGTTGATGCTCTGTTTTGTGTCCCTTCCACTGTGACTATTTATGATATCCCACATGCGTTTGGTCGGATTTTTTGAAGAGGATATGAGGTTATCATTCGCTTAACGTTTGGCATCTTTGACCGCGCTAGTGTACAATATTCTAAATCTTTTGAATTCTTCTCTATCACCAACTGTGTCATATTGTACACAAACTTCTTTCAAGAAAGACAGATGATTCCTCACATCCCTCAATGAGTCCGAGAACCATGGAACTCCGTGAGGTTGGTTGTTTTTGGCATGGTATGTCTTCTCTGGGAAAGAATGCAGATAGACCTCCCTGACACGATCAACAAACTTCTCAGCTAACTCTTCCACAGTATCTTTGTCATCAAGTAAAGACCAGGAACAAGTTTCTAATGTATTATGAAAATTAAGAAGACCATTTTGAGTAATTAGTCTAAAAGTTATAGGTTCGGACTTACCCTGACAACTAGAGTTAGAACTTGTCCCAAATGATCTGAAAGGCAAAGGTCAACAACCTCAGAATAAATGGAATCTAATGAAAAATTTATGAAAACATTATCTAAGCAAGCCGCATCTCTAGTGTTGTTAAAAATTGATGCCTTAAATCCCAGCCTAGCCAACAGATCACAGAGATCATTAGCTTCTCTCTGGTCAGTCCCAAAAGAGACCTTAAAACCCCCCGCCAAAACAAATTTCTTATTTTGTCCAAGTTTTTCTATAATGTTTTCCACTGGCTCCAGAAAAATGTCAAAGTTACCAGATGGTGATCTATAAAAAACAATTACATAAAACTCTAATGAATTTAAATATATACAATAAAATTCAATGTGTTTTTCTTGGTAAAATTCAAAGAGTGTATTTACTTCAACAAAATTAAAACTATTATTAACTAAAATTAACGTACCTCCTCCCTTGCAAGAAGTTCGTGTTGAATAGGCTAAATTAAAGGAACGCAATTCATGCCCACAGAGCCAGTGTTCTGTGAGTCCTATCAGTGAGAGTGATTTGTCGACCACTCCTGCTTCAAAAGAGTCTATTTTTTGGCGAATGGAACGAACATTATAATGTAGTAGACTCACTCTATTTGGTTTGACGGCTGGGTCATTTGACCCTTGTTCTTGATGTGGACTCGAGCTCTGGAGTTTCCTCTTTTGCTGCGGCTTTGAAGGTTTAAAAATGATTTACAATAGCTCCCCTGGGCCAAAGGCTAGCCTCAAGATAACTTGCCTTCTTTTCATCAGGAACCTCTAATTTAAAAGAGCTTCTTTTGTTGTGTAGAGTTTTCATTTTTTCACATCTACACCTTTCATCCAAATGTTGTGATTTAAGGAAATTCAGGATTGCATTTGCCTCAACTTCAGGAGCAAATCCTGAAAGAAATATGTAGCCCTTTTTTTGGGCGATTTTGAGGCCGGGGATGCATTCATTTGTACCCAACAATGGTTTGGGTCGTTTTTCCTGTACATGATTTTGTCTTCTTCTCCTGGTTACCAGATTCCAACCTGATTCGGCATCAATATCTTCCTGGTTTTTGTAAAGGTGGCTTGATTTTCCCTCATTTTCCTTGCTTTCCTTCTCTCTCTTGTTTTTCTCCTGGCCTTCCCTCTCGGAATTGTCGTTTCGTTAAGGTCTGTCTCCATGAGTTGATCAGCGTTTTCCGTTTTGCGGGTGCTACTATTGCTAATATTTTTGGTGTGGCCACCTGTTGACTGTTTTGGAACTAAGTGAACAGCTGATTTCTTGTTAATGTTGGTAGGACTGATGTTCAAATGCGGGTGAAGTGGAGGGAATGTTTGTTGTTAATTACCTTTGTATTTTTCAGGATTTACCATTGTTTCCCGATTTTTCCACATATAATCCACTTTTTCTTTTAGGAGACGGTATCTCTCTTCCAGACTTCTTAGTTTTTCTTGTAGATTAGCAATGATCAAATCTTTCTCTTCGGCTTTACCAGATTCATCGGCAATGGCAGCCGTCACGGAATGCGACGTTTGGTGGATACAAATTGACGATTTTTTAGCAGCAGCTTGCCTCAAACAGGAAGGATGAAAGTTTTCGGTACATTTTACACATTGCACTGGGTTCTCGCAAACTTTTTTTACCGTGAATACATACCGATTTACTATTTTTCACACTTTTTCGGGGCTCTCTGAAATCATGCGTTGTTTCAGTTGTCGCCATCTTGCAGGTCTAATATTGTTCCACATATACTGTTATAAATGCAATATTATTCAAAATCTCTTATCCCTCATCACTTTGAATATTAGTTTAATATCAATAACTACTAAAATTATGTAGATTATAATAATATGGATGATTATATCCTTATTTACTATAATTATAAATTATAAAGTCTAAAGATGACAGAGTTATGCATATCCATGCAATTTTTTACTGGTACCAATATTCTGCTACAATAATTATTGGTTAAAAACTCTTGCCCTACATCGCACTGCATTTGTTGTTTGTATATCAGATAGTCATATATATACTTCAAAGGATGATTCAGAATTGCAGCAAAATCATAGAAAACGCGTAAAAATTAACTTAAGATACACAGAATAAAATTTTCCAATTTTTCCACAAATTCTAGATATTCAAGCACATTAATTGGTTGGGCAGACGACGCACCGATTTCCACTCCAAGCTACGACTTAGATACCTGTGTCTATGCCACTTCAGATCCATCTTGGACAGTAGCAGAGGTCAGTTCTCAATATCATTAATAAAGTACCAAGAATAGGTTAAATTCCTAAATTAATGACTGCACATAATGTTGATTTTCTTCAGGTAGGATATGTTGTCTCGTGGCCCATGGGAATTAGAAAATTGGTTAAATGGATTAATGACAACTACAATCCCGGAGAAATTTTCGTCACAGAAAATGGTTGGACCAGTGGAGATTACTTGAATGATACCGACAGAGTCCAATACCTAAACGTAAGAAAACTAGATTTCATTTTATCATTGTTGCAACCTACCTTGTATTAGTCTCACGATTCCGTTTATTATATAGTTCCTAGCGAGCGGTTTGAAGGATAAGATAAGAAGGGAGCTTTAAGTAGCCGTGGTGGGTTGAAAGAATATGTAATTTTGCAAAGATGCTCGAAAAGAACTAGCCTTTTATTATTTTATGAGGCTTGTTACTTAAATGACTGGACTAATATGAGAGTACCGAATACGGTCCTTTTGCAATTATCCTTTTTGAAGAAAACCATGCAAAATTATTTGATTTCAGGGCTATCTGCGCAACATCTTGGATGCCATTTATCTGGATGAAGTTCCTGTGACTCATTATACAGTATGGAGTCTGCTAGATACATTCGAATGGGGTAGCGGTTATACGTAAGTGTGCCTATGCCTATTATTATAATTATGATATGTTTACTTGAATTACTAAATATTATATATTTCCGGGCAATGAATCTTGAAAAGAAGAGAATTTGGGGAATTGTCTGATTAAATTCTGCGCAAACATGCTTATCTCACAAGTTTATAAAAACTCAAGGCCGTTGAACGCAAATTATTATTGATTCGTTATTTTAAATATTTTTAGGGTTAAATTTGGAATTGTCCACGTCGACTTTGAAAGTGAAAACAAAACGAGGACTTACAAGGATTCCGCGAAATGGTTTAAAAAGGTTGCCCGAAGCAGATGCCTGGGATGCCTGTAGATAACAAATCTATTTTGTAATAATATGTCCAATAAAAATATTTGTATTAATACTATACATCTATGCATATTTTGTTTTTAAGACAATAGAGATAAGTGGCATTCTTTATAGTGCAAGATCCGGTATTAGAAATATATACCCTCATCTGTTATTTGACGATGACTGATCGAGATAAATAAATGCTTTTATTATTGCTTAAAACCATAAAGAAGGGTGTGGTATTTTAATTAAGCACTTTTAATGGACAGTATAACATAGGGTTAGTTTGGGTTAGTGTATATAATTTAATAATGCAGGTGTAAATTGCATTTAAATATAATGGAGATAAATAAACAGTGTTTTTTATGTTAAATAGAAAATATATATGTACAATTCTTAGACTAAAACTTTCAATCACTCATCATTCGTTCAAGTATAAAACTAAAATTACAAAAGGTTTCTTAAAATTAGAAATGTCTACTGAAGAGTCTTGATTGTTTGATTTAAAAATTAGTTTTTATCTTTATTATTTTAATACTTTGTTCTCCAACTTAGCACAGCATACCTTTTCACTTTGACTGCTTTACCTGCCTTGCTTTACAGGAATTCGACCAGGAATGTCAGTCTGCCTTCCGCCATTTTATGTTCCAACTTCCAACCGGAACGGGGATGCTATCGTTTCTGATTTCGAAGTATTGCTTTAAAAAAAACTCAAAAGGAGGTCTTTGTCTAACCTTGGACAAAGATAACTGAGGTGCACGAAATATTTTCTAATATTCGTGCATACAAGAGAAATTGGCCCAAAAAGGAACTTGACCTTTGGCCGGAGAACAGCACATTTTACTGCTATTTAAGCGAACGTCTTAACTGAACTGTGAGGCTAGAGAGCAGCTTGACTGATCTAGTACATTTTAGTGGATCTAAGACACTTTCAAACTAATTAATTGCCTCAAACAGAGCTAGGACAGGGCTAGATGTTTTTGGCGCGGAAACTAGGAGAGCTGTGACTAGACAGATCCTACGCGAATGAGTGTTTGCTACGCACTGACTTGAATAATTTCTTTCGTCGAGCGGCTACTGGCGCCACGATCAAATAAAAAGTGGGGATTGGCACTTTGCCGAATTCGTTTGAGATTAAAAGGGTAGAAACTGTTTTCTTTCTTTATTTGACAGACTGATTGTTCACAAGGCTGACGGAGACAAAAAAACATTAACTTGAAAACGATTACAAACGTTTTCCTTTACTAGTGAAAGTTGGCTCTATTGTAATCTCTTATATTGACAGCACTGCTGTCCAGGTTCGAATTAAGGGATCGTCCGTCTAGGGTTGGACTAAGGGGTTTTAAAGAACTTGACATATGCTGATTTAAATGTACAATTTGGGTTGTACCCGGGGTGAAATAAATCTATTTTGTGTTTAATTATGGCTCATTCATTCTACATACATACAGGATGTTGTCACCAAATTATACGGGGAAAACAATAGTTTCTACACGTGTTGGGGTGTTTCCCCAACATATTCCCCCGCCATGAAGATTCCATCTTCATTAACGAGAAAGAGAGAGTAAACGCTCCAACCGAGAAATAAATACAATCTATTTACAGAACAAACAAAATAACACTTCTTTAAAAATTAAAGGGAACGACGGCAACACCGCTTGAGGTTTATTCTATTTAGAAACACGAACAAAATAATACTTCTTTAAGTATTAAAGGGAACAACGACAACACCGCCTTGACTTATCAACAGACAACAAACAGAGAATACTTTTTTAAGTATAACAGGGAACGACGGCAACACTGCCTTGACTTATCAACAAACAGAGGATACTTCCTTAAGTATAACGGGAACGACGGCAACACCGCCTTGTGTTTACTAACATACAAACAGGATAATACTTCTTTCAGTATTGAACGGAATGACGGCAACACCGCCTTGGCTTATCAAGATTCAAGACATCTAACACGCATTACACGCAAAAAGTTCTAAAAACACGCTAAAAGAACGCGTGGTAACAGAGAGGGCACTTCACAAAGTACAACATTTAACATAATCTTAATTATTGAATATTGTCATACTCGGGCAAAAGAGGGCAACACTTGCTTATGATACAAACGATGATTTCGTTTTCTAACACTAGAGAATGAGTCATACAGCTTTTTATGCTCAAAAGGTGGCATGAGGGATAAATTAACTAAATTATTGAGAGTGTGTTGTTCAGAGGATTGAACACACAGAGGAACACCGCCGTACACATCTCTACGTGTAGGGTTGTTAAAACTAAGAGGAATTGAACGATTGTTCAAACATACATCACCGTACACATCTCTATGTGCAGGATTATATACACCGAGAGGAGGAGTTGAACTATTATTCAAACATACACCACTGTACACGTCTCTATGTGCAGGGCTATATAGACTAACATGAGGATTGAAAACAGGAGCGTTTCCTGCAATTACCCATCCTAAATGAGTGTTTTGCAAGACAGGGAGTTCTTACCTAAACTATATACACCGTTTAACATCAAATCATAGTAGAGATCAGCACCGATCAACATATCGATGTCTAATGGGGAAGCATAATAGGGATCACTTAATTCAAAGTGATTGGGAATATTGATTTTATTTTGATCAATGGGGACTTGCGGAAGTTTGCAAGTTATGTTGTCGAGTACAGCACAAGTCAACTTAAAACTTCTGTTATGATACACATTAAAGTACAGTCTCATATCAACCATCTTATTCGACTTCATACTGCCTTGAGAGACCCCACTTATATGAAGTGATTTGTTGTAGGGAACGTAGTTTAACTTCTCTACGAGCTGATTGGTTACAAAGGAGTTCTGGCTTGCAGAATCTCAGAGAACTTTTGCTTGAACAGGACGTCCATTAGCAGCAAAAAGAGTTACACGGGCTGTAGCTAACAAAACATGAGAATTATTATTCGAGAGAGTCGATAAGTTCAATGAATGTGTATCCTGTGGCTGACTTTCTGCACTTGCATTAAAACGAGGGCCTCTATTCTGAGGTATCAAAGGGGGAACTCTATTTTGAGGCATCTGAGAGGGATCTCTATTTTGAGATATCTGAGGGAAATACCTGTCTTAAATATTTGAGGGGGTCCTCTATTTTGAGGAGGCAGGGTATCATGCTCTTGAAAGAGACATGACTGACTTCTGTCGAGAGAGTGCCTATCTATAGGCTGATCACTTTGAGTACCATGGGCTAATGAGTTTTGATTATCAAAAACATTGTCTTCTCACTCACTCTAATCAGCTAGAGATTTCACTTTGAATCCTTGAATTAACTAGTACAGTACAGGGACCATTTGCGTTATCAATTCGGTTCCCTCATTTTATGGATTCTTTTCAACAAAAGGGGGAGAGACGCTACGTCGTTTCTTGCCTTGAAATCTTGGGATAATCATCCAAAAGGAGGTCTTTGTCCAACCTTGGACAAAGATAACTGAAGGGCACTAAATATTCGCTAATATTTGTGCATACAAAAGGAGAAAAATTGGCCAAAAAAGGAATTTGACCTTTTGACGCGAAGAGGCACTTGCTAGAGCTCGGTGGCACGACCGATCCAGCAACGTAGAGTGTTTGCAGAGCACTAACTTGAATTTGTCTTCGAGCTGGTTGCCTCCTGGCGCCAGACCAAATAAAAAGTGGGGTGTTGGCGCTTTGCCGAATTCATTTGAGATTACAAGGGTAGAATCTGTTTTCCTTCTTTATTTGACAGACTGATTGTTCACAAGGCTGACGGAGACAAAAATACATTGACTTTAAAACAATTACACACGTTTTCCATTACTAGTGAAGAGTTGCTGAATTGTAATCTATTATATTGACAACACTGCAGGTACAAATTGGGTTGTACCCGGGGTGAAATAAATCTATTTTGTGTTTAATTATGGCTCATACATTCTACATACATACAGGGTGTTCTCACCAAACTATACGGTGAAAAACGATAGTTTCTACACGTCTGTTTTCCCAACAACTTTTAAATTGTATTTTTATGCTCACACCTTGTACATGTGTTCTTTGTTATTTTAACGCATTTCTATTATTTTTTCTTGTAATTTGTAAAATGGCTTGTGCGTAAATAAATATTTTATTTTTATTTTTATTTTTATTTTTATTTTTATTTTTATTTTTA
>MU183265.1:47201-59025 GCA_016904865.1 Pissodes strobi | reverse complement strand
TATTTTTATTTTTATTTTTATTTTTATTTTTATTTTTATTTTTATTTATTTTCATTACGATCCCTTAATCCAAATCTGTACACTGCTACTGTCAGTATAATAAATAGCAACTTTTCGCTCATAAAAGAAATCGTTCTTAATCGTTTTCAATTTAATATAACTCTAACTCCGTTAGTATTGTGTAAACAATAATGTGTCAAATAAAGAAAGAAAACAGTTTCTACCCTTTCAGTCTCAAAAATATACGGCTTTTGCGCAATCCCCATTCTTTCAGGCGACTATTAGCTTGCCGCCAGGCGCTTGCTAGAAGAAGATATTAATCTTATTAGTGCGTTGATGCATCGGTCCAGTCACCGCTCCGCATAAAGTTAGCGCCAAAAACAACTAGCTCTGTCCTAGCACTGTTTGAGGTAAATGATTAGTTTTCTCGCATTTTGTTAGGTATTTTCGCGTTCTAGATCGGTCTAGTCACCGCTCTCTTGCCTCTAATAGTGCAGTTGCAACGTTCACTCAAGTAAGAACGAAAGTTTTCGTCCTCGTCTGCGCCTTTCAGGTAATTTCTCCGTTTGTATGTACAAATATTAGAATTTCAAAGATAAACTTTTCATTCTGAAATTAACAAATCAGGACTTTTTTGTAGCTACTTGGTAATAAGTAACTTGTTGTATTTCCACATTTATGAGAGTGAATGATTGAATGCAAGATAGTAGTATTTAGAAATTGTACATATTTTTTATATAATTAGAATAGCTAAAGAGAAACTTTACTCAAATCGTGTAATTACCTCCTTACACCCAAAAGGAGTACTGGCACATCATCAATGACATCCGACAGAGGAACAACCACGGTTTAGCACTACTTCCTGAGATCACCCCCAATGATTTGAATAATTTCTACTGCATCATTGCTGACAATCTGCAGCAGAGCCTTCAGCAGTCTCAAGATTCAATGGTAAATATTCCTAATTCCATTTTCTTCTTACCAACCGAACTCACCGAAGTTAAGCAAGTTATGCTATCAATCAAAACCAAGTGCTGCTAAAGATGAACTTTCTGCCAAAATTTTCCTCAATATGCCTGATGATGTGCTCTTGGTCCTAGCCCAGGCAATTAACCGACAGTGGGAATGGGGGTGTTTTTTCAGCCAAAGTTATTCCCATTTATGAGGAGGGAAGTTTAGATGATCCGTCCAACTTCAAGCCAATCTCTCTCCTGTACACTTTATCAAAAATCATTGAAAAGCTGGTAAAGACACGCATGCTTTCCTTTATTTATTCAAACTTGATTCTAAGCAAACATCAATTTGGTTTCCGGGACAAAGTCAGTACCAATGATGCTGTGTATCATCTACTGCAGCAATTATACAATCAAATGAATGAGGGTGAAGCTTCTGCAGCTATCTTTTGTGACCTGTCAAAGGCTTTTAACTGCGTCAGCCCAGATATCCTACTTCAGAAGCTCGAACGTTATGGCTTTAGAGGTCAGACTTTGTCCTGGCTTTCCTATTTTCTTACGGGTCGTCGCCAGGGTGTCATCATAGGGCCTGCACGCTCTGATTATCAATTCATTGGATGGGGTATTCCTCAGGGCTCAGTTTTGGGTCCTATTTTGTTTCTGCTTTACATCAATGATCTTACAGGGCTTCGGATTAGTGGTCAATTCACCATCTTTGCGGATGACACATTCATTTTGTGGCATGGTCAGGATCCTATATTACTTCATAGAACCATACTGCAGGATCTTGGGAGAGTGAAATTATGGTACGATTTCAATCAGTTGACTTTAAATCCTACAAAGTCAAAACTTTATCCTTCAAGGGCAATTTAATGAATGTATCAGTGGGTAACTCTCTAATTGCATGTGCATCTGAAAGCAAATTCCTTGGCATTATCATAGATAATAATCTCAGGTTCGATACTCATATCAAGGCCGTAGCCAATAAACTATCTTCTGCTTGCTTTGGAAACAGGGTGGCTGTTCAGGAGCCTGGGTCAGATGCTGGCAGGATGGTGTATTTTGCTCTCTTTGAATCGCATCTTCGTTATGGAATACCTATCTGGGAAAATGCAAGTATATCCGGTATATTTGTAAGGCTGTCGCGTGTCGCTCTCTGTTTCTTCGTGAGAAAATAATGACTCTTCCTTGCCTATGTATTCATGAGACTGCTTGCCATATCTTTAAAAATCGAGATAGATTTTTGGTGAATAATCCTAGGTACTCAAGCAGGAATCAAAATATATTTAGACTTCCCCAACCATCTTGTCACTTACGTCCTGCAAAACAGTGTCAAAATGGGTTGTTTACAATACAGGTGTATTTATAGGGATCTTGAAAGCTTTGAGGTTGCCTAAAGATGGTGAGGAGGATTTTTATCGGATAATACACGGCGCAAATGATGCTTAAATGATTTTACAACTCCTTTCCATAAACCCCCAAAGTGCGGAGATCTCGAGGGATTAAAATGAAATTGAATCATGTTGTTTTTATGATAGGATTGAAAAACAGGTGTCTCGTAAATTTTGTATATTTCACGCAGTTCGCTGTTCGCTCCAACAAAATTCGTTCCGTTGTCAGAATATAAATGTTGACATAAACCTCGTCTTGAAACAAATCGTCTGAGCATGGCCAAGAAACCTTGAGAAGTGAGATCCGTGACCAGCTCCAAATGCATAGCCTTGGTGGCCAAGCACACAAAAACACATAGGTAAGCTTTAATGAATTTTCTATTCCTTAATTTAGAATCTTTAATTAGGAAAAAACCTGCATAATTCACGCGAGTGTGGAGGAATGGTCTGGAAGGGTTAACTCTAGGTCCCCCATAAGGGCACTTAAAGGTTTAGGATTAAGCTTATAGCAAGTTACACATTTCCCGAAAACAGATTTAACTGCGGATTTACCATGTATAGGCCAAAATTTTTGCCTTATAAAGGATAGGGTGGATTGGATTCCAGGGTGGAAATTTCTTTCGTGTTCATGAATAATGATCAAACGGGTAAAAGGATGGCCTTGGGGCAATAGCATAGGATGCTTAGCCTGGTAATCAAGATTGGAATATTCCAATCTTCCACCAACTCATAAAACTCCGTAGGCATCAACAAATGGAGTTAAGGATTTTAGTTTACTTTGGGGTTTTAAGTCGGTCCTGAATTTAAGATCTTGTATATCACTGGAAAAAGATTCATTTTGAGCTATTATAACTAGGGTGATTAACGCTTTGTGGCGCTCGAAAGGCATTAAATGTCCGACTTGACGAGATAACTTAGCTGTTCTCGAGTTCTGAATAAATCGATTACAATAGGCAGTTACGTTAACCAATTTGTTGTAATCTGAAAATTTGTCGAAGAGTGGGTTTCTAGGAACGCCAGCTGAAACTAAAACTATAGACTTAGGATTGATTTCTAGGATTTCCGGATCGAATTTTTTTCGGTGATAATTTGAAATATGGGTTTTGGTAGGTAGTGAAAGAAACGATGGTCTGTGCCACCATAGAAAACTAGTTTTTAAATCCTGTGGGCTTATGCCCCGGGAAATGATGTCAGCTGGATTCTCAGCAGAGGATATGTGATGCCAATTATTTACATCGCTAACTTGTTGGATCTCAGAAACTCTGTTGCATGCGTAAGCCTTTAGCTGGCGGGGCTCTAAAGAAAGCCAGCAAAGAACTATTGTGGAGTCTGTGCAATAGTTTATTTTATTCGCATCGCAACTTAGAATTTTTGCAGTTCTGTTCATTAACCTGGAAAGAAACAAGGCTCCGCAAAGCTCAAGACGGGGCAAAGTTACCGCCTTTAGGGGAGCCACGCGGCTTGTAGCACATAAAAGGTTGACAGCAATATTGCCAAGTGAATCAACTGAACGTACGTAAATGAACGCACCAAAGGCATTTATAGAGGAGTCACTAAATCTATGAAGTTCAAGGGAAATAGCATTTTTAATTGTGACTTGTCGAGGAATCTTAAAGTAGTCAACTAGGGATAAATGATAGGTAAAATTTTTCCAAATTCGAAAGATTTCTAAGGGAACTGGTTCATCCCAATCTATTTTGAGAAGCCATAGTTTCTGGAGAAGGATCTTGACTTGAACTACCATTGGACCAAGGAGACCCAAAGGGTCGAAGATTTGTGAAATTAGCGACAATATTGTTCTCTTGGTAACTGGTTTAAGGCGGGATTCAATGGCTGAAGTATATATAAACAAATCTTGATTGGAGTTCCAAGAAATGCCTAGAGTTTTTGTGCTCTGAAAATCCATAAGTATATAATCAGTACTGCTTGAACTTTCAGAAGTTAAATCATTCGAACATAACTTTCTCAATTCAAGTCCGTAGGTTTTTAGCAAACTAATAAGATTCTTTCGCAAGGTGATAAGCTCTTCTTTTGTTTCAGACCCAGTAAAACATCATCGACGTAGAAGTCAAAACGAAGTACATTGCTCTCACGGGGATAATCATCTGCAGAACGATCAGCAATTTCCTTTATACAACGAGTAGCTAGATAGGAGGAACTAGCCATTCCATATATGTGATGGTGTTAAGTTGAAAATGTCGAAGATTCTCATTAAGGTCATCGCGTCATATTATGCGCTGAAGATTGCGCTAATAGAATCTGTCTGTACAGTTTGGCGATGTCGCCAGTAAGGACATAATCATACTTACGGAATTTTAAAAGGATTGAGAAAAGATCATTTTGAATATTAGGACCTGACCTCAAGGTGTCATTCAGGGATAGGCCGGTACTTGAAACCCGCACGAGGCATCGAAAATGACTCTCAAGCGTGTCGTGGTGCTATTATGCTTTTCCACGCAGTGATGTGGAAGGTAATAGATTGGATATTTAGAAGAACTAGGCAGGTCAGGATTTATTTCAGACAATAAGGATTTATATTCATTGATGAAATCCGCATAAGCCCTTTTAGTTTCAGGGCTTTTGTCAAGCTTTCTTTCTAGTGAATGAAAACGCCTTAAGGCAGGCTGCAAAGTATCACCTAGCTCATGATTTGATTGATTTGATTCGATTTGAGTTGTATTTTGAAAATGTTCTTCGCATTCAAGTTCTTCCTTAGAAAGGATTTGGGGAATTTGTTCTGTGGTTTCCTCTGTCAACCAGAATTTTTCTAAACTGTTTTGAAGTACATTGGTGCTAACAAGTGACTGGCTAGGGGTGTTATTATAGGAAACATTCACTAGTAAGGATATAGGACCGCTTATGACCCATCCAAGCTTAGTCTCCTGTAAAATAGGGCTACCTTTACCGGTTCTTATTTGTTTCGGACCAAGAAGGTCATAGAACAAACCGGCGCCTATTAAAACATCAATTTCTGATGGTGTGTGAAACTCCGAGTCAGCAAGACGCAAATCATTAGAAAACTGTACTCGAGAAAGATCAATGAGAAATTGGGGTGTGAGTTCTCTGATTTTATTAATCACTAATGTGGGTATTTTTACAGAGAAATTATTTACAGTGAATTTTATGTGCAGTTGGGTGCGTGTGCTGTGATTTGTAACATTTGGGCCGATGCCGATACTTATTGAGTGATAAGGCAAATCAAGTTTTTTAAATAATTTTTCACTAATGAAATTTGATTGACTGCCATTATCCAGAATAGCTTTGCAAAGTATGAGTTTGTGATTTTTTTCATAGACATATATCAATGCAGTAGATAAGAGCACAAAGGGATTAGGATTTTGGTTGGTGCACCGCAAATTTTGAGTATTTTAACCCCCATTCGGTATGGTGGAATGTATAGGTTCATTGGGGCAAGTTAGGTTTGAATTTGCATAAGTTGCACTATTACATGCTGCACAATTATGTAGGTTATGATTAGAACCACAAGATGCAATTTCAGGATTTGCCCTTTCGCTTAGGATTAAAGTTTTAGAGTTAGAAACCTTTGTAGGATTCAAATTGGCATCTAGGCTGGGTGGTGATTGATTGTGTTGCATATATCCCGAGTGAGATTGATAAGAAGGTTTATAAGGGTTAGAATTAACATTTGAATTATGGTTAGATTCGTTATGCAAAAGTGTATGGTGTTTACCTTGACATTGTCTACAGGTGTGAGCTGACTTGCATTCCCCATTCCGGTGTCCTGGCCGCAAGCAGTTGGTACATAAATTGGCCTTTTTTGCCTCAAAAAACTTACCTTATACGGGCAAATCTATGAATTTTTTACAAAAGTAAACAAAATGCTTATCTTTGCACATAGGACAAATAGAAATAGAATTTTGAGAGACCAACGTCTTGCGTTCAAATGGCTTTTCAAATTTACCAAATGATTTCTTAGTATTTAATTTAAAATCTAAAAATTCTAGGAAACGGCAACCTTGTGATAGAAATTTTAAAATATCTTGTGTTGCTGGTCTATCAATATCCTTAGAAAAGCTTTCCCATTCCTTACGGGTATTAAAATCCAATTTCGAATTTAAAAGGTAAATAAGAAGTGTGCACCACTGGTCTACAGGCTCGTTCAAATTTTGCAGCGATTTAAAATGATTTTGAAATGAATCTAAAAGCTTTCGTAATTGTATATATGATTCCTCTTTAATCAAAAATACATTTGACATGGGAATGTATAATTGCCTTTCGATTCTCGTATCTTTCTTGCAACAGAGGCCATGCTGTAGTATAACTGTTGTCAGTAGCAGCTAAAGAGCCAATAATTTGAGAAGCTTCTCCTTGTAAAGCGGATTGCAAATAATAAAATTTTTCTACATTATTAATTTGTGTATTTTTATCAATAAGTGAGAAAAGGTATCCCTAAAATTGGTCCATGTTGCATAAGAACCACTAAATTTAAGTAACGGTATAGGGGGGAGACGTGGACCATACTGACCACCTGATTGAAAAAGGGGTAAGTGCGCTACTGGGCCTGAAATCACCTGGTCCTTTGGAACTGTTACATGCATGGCATTTATTTTTTCTAGAATTAATTTAGCATTGGAAATATTATCATAGTACAGATTTTCAAAGGCTTCGCGCTCATTTTCTTGCTCGTTTAATTCTTCGAATTCATTATTAAGACACACTTGCTCGATTTCTAATTGAACATGCTCAAATTCGCCAAGAATGGCTTCAATTCTGCTTAAACGGGCGGTTAAATCTATTTTTAGAAGAGGGCTGTCCAAAGCGGAGCATTTAGTTTCCAAAAAGGCCTCAAATCTATTTATTTGATTCGGTAGAGCGTCACGACGACCTACGAGAATATTATAAATATCTAGTTGTTCTTTTCGTTTGAATTAACAAGGGTGCATCAACAAAACTCAAGTAAGCTGTCATAAGGGCCAATAATTTATACTTAAATTAGATTTACTATCTCAATTGACCTGCACTTTATACGAAAATTTAATTTAGGTATCGGTTCAATTCGTTAGGGTTTTGTAAGGAACGCTAGATTTATCGTTTCAATTTACTATCAGTTTATGCGAAAAATTAATTGGTCGTTTTAAATTACCAACAGTTTATATTTCACTGAATTGACCAGCAGATTATATAGAAAGTTAGTTTATAGTTTCATTTAGCCAGCAATTTATATGTAAAATTTCGTTTGAATTAAAAAGAGTTTATCAGCAAAATTCAATTAATCATTCCAGATGACCAATAATTTATGCGTAAATTAGATATGCTGTCTCAATTGCCCTGCAGTTTATAAGACAATTTTGCTGGCAATTTGCCAGAAAGACTAGATTTATCATTTCAATTTTATGTTGTTTATGAGAAAAATCAATTGGTCGTTTTAATTTACCAACAGATTATATGCCAAATTTTATTGATTACGAGCAGATTACATGAAAAGGTAATTTATCGTTTCAATTGAGCAGCGCAACTTAGATTAAAAATTTCGTTTGAATTAACAAGAGTTTATCAGCAAACATCAATTCATCATTTCAGATGATCAATATGTACATTAGATTTAACTTCTCCATTGACCTGCAGCTTATATGAAAATTTTATTTAAATATCGTTTCAATTGACTGGCGGTTTATAAGGAGTAATAGATTTATCGTTTCAATTGACTATTAGGTTATGATAAAAATCAATTGTTCGTTTTGATTTACCAACAGTTTACATGCCAAGTTTCATTGTTTACTTTAGCAGATTATATGAACAGTTAATTTACCATTTCGATTGGGCACCAAATTTCGTTTGAGTTACCAAGAGTTTATCAGCAAAACTGAATCATTCCAGATGATCATCAATTTATGCGTAAGTTAGATTTATAAATATATAAAAATTATAGGTCCGCGTTTAAAAAAAATTGACCTGATGATGGTTCTGAGAAATCGAAACCATGAGTTAGAAAACTGCCAACATCCTAGGATAGATCGTTAAAAGGTGCTTCAAAAAAGTGTCATTATTTTTTTTATATTTCCAAAAATAAGGTCACAAAATATTAAAACTCAAATTCGAAATTTTCGGTTTTTCTCGGATATCTCCAGAAGAACTCTAGAAAACTCATATATCAAAAGGTCAAAATACTGGGCAATAAATTGCGCAACTTTGCCCCAATTTAAACTTTGCTGAATCTTTTACGAGATCCCAATAGTGAGAGCAGCGAATTTGTTTCACCCTGTATAACGGCATTGGCCCCAGATTTAGCTAGGCAACCCATTTGAGATTTATCAATCTATATATTATTTAACATATAATCTTTGTCATCGTCAAATAACAGATGACGGTGTATATTTCTAATACCGGATCTTAAATTTTTGTGAATGATTACCTAATCAAATTATTTGTTCTAAAGTGTTTTAAAAATATATTAATAGCTTTTGTATTGTCATCGCGAGATAATGATGCAAGCAAAAAATAAACTGAAAGATTCATATCATTTTATCAGAAGAGGAGGAACGAATTAAAGAAAATATCTTCTGATATTGCTGACTTTGGAGTGCAATATTGGCAGGAGTAATTGAGGTTATTTGTTGTGACAAAATGTACAGCATGTTGTGCACAAATAAAGGAACAATCTCTATCTTTATTGCAATTAACAATTTTGTTTTGATGCATGGAATCAGTCACTAAATCAATCAATCAATTGAGAGCGTAACTCAAGATTGAGGATTTCTGAATTAAAATTTTGAAAGTCGAAATTAAGCTTTAGTTTGACTTTCAAACATGTTATTAAGTTTCTCTTCTTTATTCTAAGTGTGACCTTCGGAATGAAGCTTAATTGTGTTCTCGAGGCTCGAAATTAAATACTTTAAATATTTTTGAGTTAAAACCTCGCTTTGAAACTTGAAAGTAAGGTTTGAAAATATTGAGTTTAAAACTTGGAATTGAGGCTCGATAGTTGCTGAATTCTATCTTGAAAACTCAAAATGAGGAATATATCCTTAATTCTGAGTTTAAAACTCAAAATTAAAGATTTTTGCCCAACTCAGATTTTAATATTCTTAATTAGACATTTAAATTAATTCTGAATTTGTAAATTGAAATTAAGGATTTCTTCTTAATTCTGACTTTAAAAGCCGAGATTAAGATTTATTCTGATTTTTAAGCACTTCATTAAGTTTTTCTTCTTAGATCTGAGTATCACATTTGGACTAAAACTTAATTAATTCTATTTTTGAAACACGTAATAAAATATCTCTTCTTAATTCTGAGAGTGAAACTCAGAATGAAGATCAATTATTCTGATTTTAAAACTTGAGGTTAGAATGTGTTTCTGTATCCTAACTCAGAATTGGGGATACTTAATTAGCTATTTGTATTAATTCTGAATTTGTAAAACGAAATTAAGGATTTCTTCTTAATTCTGACTTTGAATTTGTCCTTAATTCTGAATTTAAAGGCTAAAACAAAGATTAATTATGATTTTTAAATATGTCATTAAGTTATCCTTCTTAAATCTGAGTACCTATGAGATTTGAAAAGAAGCTTAATCCTGTTTTTGAAACACTAAATAAAATATTTCTTCTTATTTCTGATAGCGAAACTTAGAACGAAGATCAATTATTCTGATTTTGAAATTAGAATGTGTTTCTGAGTTCTAACTCAGAATTGGGGATACTTAATTTATTTATTACTTCTGAATTTGAAAAATCTGACTTTGAATTGTTCTTAATTCTGGATTTAAAGCTAAAATAAATATTCAATATGACTTTTAAATATGTCATTAACTTTTTCTTCAATCTGAATACGTATGTCATTTGGAATTAAGCTTAATCTGTTTTTGAAACAGGAAATAAAATATTTCTTCTTAATTCTGAGAGTGAAACTCAGAATGAAGATGATTTGTGATTTTAAAACTTGAATTTAGAATGTGTTTCTGAATTCTATCTCAGAATTGGGATAATTAATTATGTATTTATATTAATTCTGAAATTGTAAATCTAAATTAAGGATTTCTTCTTAATTCTGAATTTAAAAGCTAAAATAAAGATTAATTATTTTCAAATACGTCATTAACTTCTTCTTCTTAAATCTGAGTACCTATGACATTTGAAAAGAAGCTTCTTTGAAACACGAAATAAAACATTTCTTCTTAATTCTGAGAGTGAAACTCGGGATGAAGATCAATTATTCTGATTTTGAAACTTGAAATTAGAATGTGTTTCTAAATTCTAACTCAGAATTGGGAATGCTTAATTAGTTATTTATATTAAATCTGAATTTGTAAATCGAAATTAAGGATTTCTTCTTAATTCTGACTTTCAAAGCCGAGATCAAGATTTACTCTGATTTTTAAGCACTTCATTAAGTTTTTCTATTTTTGAAACACGTAATAAAATATCTCTTCTTAATTCTGAGAGTGAAACTTGGAATGAAGATCAATTATTCTGATTTTAAAAGTTGAGGTTAGAATGTGTTTCTGAATTCTAACTCAGAATTGAGGATACTTAATTAGCTATTTATATTAAGTCTGAATTTGTAAATCGAAATTAAGGATTTTTTTAATTCTGACTTTGAATTTGTCCTTAATTCTGAATTTAAAAGCTAAAATAAAGATCAATTATTTTCAAATACGTCATTAACTTCTTCTTCTTAAATCTGAGTACCTATGACATTTGAAAAGAAGCTTCTTTGAAACACGAAATGAAACATTTCTTCTTAATTCTGAGAGTGAAACTCGGGATGAAGATCAATTATTCTGATTTTGAAACTTGAAATTAAAATGTGTTTCTGAATTCTAACTCAAAATTGGAAATACTTAATTAGTTATTTAAATTAAATCTGAATTTGTAAATCGAAATTAAGGATTTCTTCTTAATTCTGACTTTGAATTTGTTCTTAATTCTGAATTTAAAAGTTAAATAAGGATTAATTATTTTCAAATACGTCATTAGCTTTTTCTTCTTAAATCTGAGTACCTATGACATTTGAAAAGAAGCTTTTTTGAAACACGAAATAAAATATTTCTTCTTAATTCTTAGAGTGAAACTCGAGATGAAGATCAATTCTTCTGATTTTGAAACTTGAAATTAAAATGTGTTTCTGAATTCTAACTCAGAATTACTTAATTAGGTATTTATTTTAAATCTGAATTTGTAAATCGAAATTAAGGATTTCTTCTTAATTCTGACTTTGAATTTGTTCTTAATTTTCAATTTAAAAGCTTAAATAAATATTAATGATTTTTAAATATGTCATTAGCTTCTTCTTCTTAAATCTGAGTACCTATGACATTTGAAAAGAAGCTTCTTTGAAACACGAAATAAAACATTTTTTCTTAATTCTGACAATGAAACTCGGGATGAAGATCAATTATTCTGATTTTGAAACTTGAAATTAGAATGTGTTTCTGAATTCTAACTCAGAATTACTGAATTAGGTATTTATTTTAAATCTGAATTTGTAAATCGAAATTAAGGATTTCTTCTTAATTCT
>MU183265.1:28891-39617 GCA_016904865.1 Pissodes strobi | reverse complement strand
GGTTTGGAACCTTCGACAACATGCACTAAAACAGAGTTCTATCCACAATACCGAAACAGAATTTTTGCACTCGACGCGCGTTTCGCTAACCATGTTAGCATCATCAGGAGATGATTAAGACTGTCTTAATCATCTCCTGATGATGCTAACATGGTTAGCGAAACGCGCGTCGAGTGCAAAAATTCTGTTTCGGTAGTGTGGATAGATAGAACTCTGTTTTAGTAAATTGTTTGAATTTGTCATGTCATAAAATATTAATAATGTGTATACAATCAATTACTTATTTTTCCAGATGTCAATGAACCCCCTGATGACGATCTTTTACCATTCGAACATGAGATTGAAGACTTTGATGATGACGAAGTAGATGACGAAGATTGAGACTAAATATCGACATGTTAAGATGACTTAATAGTTTTTTAATAATAAATAAGACGATTTTGTATAGCAAATTGTTTACTGTTAACTTATGTAGTACAGTATATAATGCATTATAATTAAGCAGTTAATAATTATCCATTGAAAATTAAGTGAATTTCTGATTATGTAGAACTGAAGTTGTTAAGTCGATATTGCACCCTGCATGTTTTTCATGATCAAATCATCAAGAATGATTTCGGGAAACTTGTAGTTTAGTTGGATACTAATATTTTATGTAATATTTACGAAAAAAAAGTATCAGCTGCTCGTATGTTAGTGGAAAAATTGTCAGCTGATGCATTAAAGGTCGTGCGCGCCAGCTAACAGCCCGTCTACGCCCGGAACCTTTTGTGACCCCAGCTGACAACTTTTCCACCGAGATACGAGCCGCTGACACTTTTTTTCGTGAATCATATATAATAGTATATTATGATATAAGTGTATAAGAGGGCCTTTAAAGCACGCGCGACATATTTCAAAACACGACGCGCAGCGGAGTGTTTTGTAAGCCGCAAGGGCTTTAAAGGCCTCTTATACACGTATATCATACGCTATTTTTTATTACGAATGCATCATAATCTCAAAAATGTTTTGAATATTAAACTTAAGGGATATATTGACGAATATATTAATCTGTCACATTTGACATGATCAAATGTTTCTATAGCAACCCTTAAAAAAAGTAGGCGCATCATAAACATCATTTTAAGCACGCTGCAGCGTGCGATAATCGTTGATTGTGATGCATGCGTAATAAAAAATATTAGTAGCCACCCAAATTTCAAGTTGCTCGACATTGTTTTGAAAATTGCCATTTTCGGACTCATTCGCACCCCTAGCTGACAAGTACCCCACCAGCCCCCGGCTAGCTGACAATGTTCAATGTTCATTATTGAACATAATTTTCCGTTCAGAACAGTTTCGTGCAGCCCGGGACTGATTCCCGTCACAATTTTTTTCATGTGTTTGCAACCCCTTTGCAACTACCCCCACCGCAACCTAGCCAGCTGACACCCCAAACGTATCTGTACAATAAGGGTACAATCGAATAAAAATATGAACAAACTCGTTGCACTTTTGTACACGGGCTCCAGGACTATTAGCAACCCTTAAAAAAGTAGGCGCATCATAAACATCATTTTAAGCACGCTGCAACGTGGGATAATCGTTGATTATGATGCGTGCGTAATAAAAAATATATAAACGGCAACCAATCAACAGGTACATACATATTTAAATATAAACGTAAACTAAAAATCTGTAACCTTAATCAATTAATTAATCAATTAAACATTGGAGTCTTTCTTCGGTTTTGAATCGACGTAAATTGATCGACTATTTGATGAAAATTAATTTTTTGAACAAATTCATTTTCTATGCTTAGTATTGCTAGGCTATTAAGACTTGTCTGGCTACTGGTACTGCCTAAATGCGAAACTCTAAAAAACACATACTTTTTCACGATCGAAATTTTCAGAATTTTTGTCTTTGAAGTCGCATGCCGCCTTACGCAGCGTTTTTACAAATTTGCATGTACCAAATGCCGCCGCGCCGGAATATGTATTTTTATTCCACGGAGAATAAATAATAAATACCTGATACAAAATGTATTGGTTGGGTAAAAAGTTTAATACATATTTTGTTTTTTGATTGCATTATAATTTAATTAATTTAAAAACTCAGTTAAGCTCATGAGCATTGTTAGCATTAGCATATTTATAAATTCGGAGTGGCGCCTAATTTCTCTTGGCGCCGTGGGGCCTTGCCCCCCCCTGGCCCACCCGGTAGCTACGTCACTGCGCGTAACTCTATCATGGACATCAGAGCCCCTAATGAGTTTTTCAAAAATATATTTAGGCTGCTCTCTATAAACTAATGTACATAAATGTAAATGAAATCTTTGATTCAGTCTCAGCCAACCAGTATCAAGGTAACATTGCGAAATGTAATCAAACTTCCTCAATCCAGAGCAGAACACGGTGAACACAGACAGGTGCACGGAACTAATTTGCAATTAACTACTTTATTAAAAACTGTACAGATGAGATACTCTTAGTGAATAAGCAACCACTAAATAAACACTTACAGACAAAAACGCAGCGATTTATTTGGAAATAAACTCACACTTTTCACTGTTTTAAAGCGGAGCAACGAAATACGATTCACACAGTAACATCTCAAATCACGTTTATTGGGTGTTTTCCTTATCAATTTGTATCGTTTTTTACCGAACTCAAATTCAAATTTAAATTAAAATTCAAATATCTTTTATTAGTAAAATTGTACACAATACAAGAAACAAATCACATTGCTACAATTGAATAATAAGTGTCAGAAAAAATAAAGTACATATATTATAATAAGTTGCTCCTATAGATATTTTATTGTCAAGAGAGAGAGAGAAAAAAGACAAACATAAATACCTATTGAACAAACTTAGTAAAATGCACATTAAAAAGAACTACTTAGACAATACACTCAAGTTAAAACCTATATTCTAAAAATTACTTAACAGTGTATGGCTCTATAATTAATAAAATATTTTTTACACTTGATTTAAAGCTATTAAAATTTTGCTGTAATTTAACATCATTTGGCAATTTGTTAAAAAAATTAATACACGAATATGTAGGTCCCCTCTCTGTTCCTGTAAGTCTGTGTAGTGGAAAATTTAGACCCACATGTTCCTGAACAGAAACACCAAGCACTGTATAGACCAGACAATGTCAATAAACAAGGCTCCCTAAATCGCCCCCTACAGGAATTTTGAGGTCTCGTCTTGAGCATGGTTCTAATTTGAGCAATGAATGCTTTGCCCACATCAGTCCCCTCACCCCAGAAGATAACACCGTACCTGAGCACCGAGTAAATGCTTGCAAAATAAACAGTTTTAAGGTGGTCTAAGTTTAGGTATTTTGACATAACTCTTAATGAACAACATGCTATGTTCACTTTTCTGCAAACAACACCCAGGTGCTCACCCCAGTTCAGGTTCTCATCTATATGGATTCCCAAAAATCTTACACTAGTTGATACAGAAACAGTTTAATTATTTAGTACGACCTCCTCTGGCCTCTGAGTAGTATTTTGCTTCGTTCGAAAAAAAAACACATTTTGCTTTTTCTTGATTTAGAACTAATTTATTTTGCAAAAACCAATTCTGAGCTGCCCTTAAGAGATCGGAAGAAATGCCCAGAAGATCTGACAAGGTTGACGCCGGAGTTAGAAGGTTAGCATCATCAGCAAAATTTAAAAGTTTACCCCTATTTTCTAAAATTTCTATAGCAAGATTGTTAATATAGAAAACAAAAAGAAGCGGCCCCGTGACACTGCGCTGAGCAGTGCCAATAATTAGATAGCTCTCTTCTGAAAGAAACTCTTGACCGTCACGAGTGATTACAACCCTTTGCCCCCTATTGGTGAGATAACATTTTATCCAGTCTAAAGCAGGGCCTCGGATTCCATATCTCTCCAGCTTCTCAATTAGTATTTGGTGGTCAATACTATCAAACGCCTTTGAAAGGTCCAAAAACACTCCCATGGAAACATTCCCATTCTCCCACCCATTCAAAATTTTCTCCACAAACTGGTATGTGGCGGTTTCAACAGACCTACCTTTAAGAGGGCCATGTTGAGAGTCACTGATTAAATTTTCATTATAAATGAACTGCAGGAGTCTTGTGCACATTGCAATTTGAAAAATTTTTGAAAAAGTTGAAAGAACGCTTATGGGTCGGTAATTTTCCAGATTGGTTTTGTCCCCTTTTTTATGTAATGGTTTTACTAATGCTAACTTTAAATGACTGGGAAAATACCAAATTCAAAAGAATTATTAATAATGTGGCACAAAGGCACCGCAATCTCCTCATCATGTCCCGCACTCTTTTTATTTTTTAGTTTTGAGATAATATTTAAAATTTCTGCAATGGTTACCGGTGTTAGGAAAAAAGATTTACTATTATATGGAATATTACAGGACCAATCAATTTGAGGCTGGGATTTTATTAAATTAGGGGCTGCATCAAGTACAAGTTTGTTAAAGTTGTTACAAATGGCAATAGGGTCACCAGGAATTTGAGAAGCTGGATTAACATATCCTGAACTGCTGGAGTCATTTATTTCTTTAACAATCTACCAGGCACATTTCGATTTGTTGTCGCTATCATTTATGAGATCTCTGTAGTGAGCGCCTCCCAAATCCCTTAGGAGAGAATTGTATTCTCTCTTCTTGGATCCGTAAGCTTCACTATATGCCCCGTCAGATCTACTGAGAACTAAAGGAATGTCAAGTTCATTTTTACAAGCAATAACCCGTGGACTAGGGGCAATCGTCCTCCGGGCGCAGTTTTTTGAACCGATGTCAAAGGGAAACAGTGATCAAAGATAGAACCAATAATAGTGATAAAATTATCCCATTCTTCGTTAACAAGAACCTCAGAAGTAAAATATAACGAGTCCCACCCCTGACAAGAAAGCATATATTTAAATTTATTTTTATTTTCACTTGAAAAAATATGTTTTTTTATATGACCTGCCTTGCAACTTACCCGTGTGCGACTGTCAAAAGATATTTTCTGGGCAGTATGGTCTGATATATGACTGCTTAGTATTCCTGCATCAAAGTTTTGGAGATTAGTGTAGATATTGTCAATACAATTATGAGAATTCTCACTCACTCGTGTATAATCTAAAATTGAAGGAATAAGATTAAAAGACTGTAACAAGGCAATACAATCTTTGGCATTATTATCCCTATCGTTCAATATATCTAAATTAAAATCACCAGCCAAAAAACATGTACAGTTTTCACTCAGCAAAATATTTAATACGGTTTCACATTTTATCAAGAAATCATGAATGGATGAAATTACATACATAAGATGACAATCTTATGATTATCCAGTAGCACTTCTACAGCCGAGCACTCAAAGATGCTCTCTTCAGCAAACTTTGTGATGTCATTTCTAATCTTAAAGTCCGTACCTGTTCTCAAGTAGATGGCCGTACCTCCATATCCATTTTTTCGGCAAAATGAGGATGTTAATGTGTACCCTGACGAGTTATATGCAGATAGCTCATCTGTTGTTTTCCAGTGCTCGCTCACACACATGGCTATGGACTCCTTTTCTTCCCTCAATAGGTCCTGAAGAGCATCATGCCATGTCCCAATTGATTGTAGGTTTTGGTGTAATATTGAAAAGTTAAACTTTTCATTTTTTAATCTCCTTGCTGAGGTGTTTTTCTCCCGTTCTGGAGAACTATGGTTTTTTAGGTTTAAAAACTTGTTAATTAACGTCCCCATAGGCCAAAAATTTGAGTTCATAACTTCCCGCTCATTCTCCAATTTTAAATGAGCTCCTAGTTTGTAGTTTTTCGCAGCAGCAGTCTTGAATCCCATTTTTTTAATATATCGGATAAACCTGCTAAAAACAACCATGCAAAAGTACTAGATATTCTGGGCGCTACCTTCAGATTTGTAGCATCAGTTCTATTTCCCTGAATGGGAGCAGGCCTCATCGTCTTGTTATGGCTTCTCTTTTTTTGTTTTTTTGTGACTTCAACCCATCCATCCTCACTTTTGCCTTCTTCTTGGTATTGGCGTTGGTGAGGAGTTGGATTTATTACCTCACCCGCGTTGTCCAGCACATTTAATGCTATCGAGATGGCTTTGGAGGCTTGGGAAGCGGTTATTTTGTTTGGAGAATTCCTTTTTTCATTTATTTGATTTATTTCACACCCATGTTGCTGATTTTTGGAGTACAGAAGCACTGTTTTTATTCTTGTTCCCGGCTCCACGGTTTTTTAGTGACGTAAGTGACATCGATGACGTATTGGCTGCTGTGCGTTCACTAGTCCCCCCATTGGTCGACGTAGGACATGGCGTTTTCTCTTTGTCCACATCGGATGCGGAGTAGCTGGTTTTGTGTTGCTACAAGAGGAGCTTGGCAACACTGCCAGGTCTGTTGACGTTGACAGCTTTGTGTCCGTCGTAATTTGAGGTAAATCAGCTGACCGCCTGGGTTGGATTGACCTTTAGCTTGCTGGATGATGGGAGTAGCTGAGGGAGCGGAAGTGTAAGGCATCCTAACCTCACTAATAAAATCGGCCTTTTTCTTAAGAATTTCCAACTTTCGTTCCAAACAGCTGATCTTGTCTCTTAGTAGGTCGTTTTTTTCACTCTTTTCCAATGCTAGCGATCCCAGAAGGCCATTATTTTTGGCATAGAAACCAAGCTTTTCATCCGGTGTCAAATTTGCCGCGTCAGCGTCGGCACATGAATAGCACTTTATTTCGCTAATATTAACCACTAGAAACCCTGGGCACTTAACAACACAGTAGCTGTGATAGACTTTTTTACAAGACACTCTTTTCACTGGTTTTTTTGAAATTTTACTACACACAAATTTGTAGAAGCAACTATATTTTCATTTTCATCGTCGGCCATCTTGGAGCTAGACTCTATACGGATCTTGCAACGCACCATTTTGTGGTCGCTTCCGGTCCTACAGTTTTTCGGCACTGTCAAGTCTTCCACAATTTGTCTTACCCGTGGTTATGAAATCGATCTCATTTCGTGTTTTACCATCTGGACTTTCCCATGTCCATCTTCTGTGAGGTTTCTTATTGAAGAAGCTGTTCATTTGGTATAGGTTGTGCTGTAGTAAAAAACCCAACATAGTCTCGCCCCGGGCATTTCATCTTTCGGACTTGAAATTTCCTAGACGACATGTCTGATTTATTTGTTTTCAAACCTATTTTTGCATTGAACCACAATTTTTTTATCTGAATTTTATACCACCATAAACTCTCGACTACGACGTATTAACCGAAACCTTTAATTGATATAGCCCAAGTGGTTGTTAAATCTTAAATATTAAATTAAAGATTTAACCTCCAAATGTAAATCAACATATTTGAAAGGTCAGAATTGAATTGTTTTAACTACTCCAATTTTTCTGCAAAATCCACTCATTTTACAGGATCTTTGGAACTGCTACGGACGCCTATCAAATCGAGGGAGCATGGGACGAGGATGGAAAGGGGGAGAGAATGTGGAACCACTTTTTGCGCGATGAACAATCGTATTGTCAAGAAATCAGCATTCAGAATAATCATAGGGTCTTTGAAACTTCCAACATTACGAACAAAACGTTTCCGTCGTCGTTCTTATGGGGAGCTGCTTCGGCCGCCTATCAAGTCGAGGGAGCATGGGACGAAGATGGAAGGGGGGAGAGCATATGGGACTACTTTTTGCACGAACAACCAAGTATGTGTTCAGCGTAGTAATAAGAAAATAAGTCTTTTGTTTCTATTAAAGTATATTTTTTTCTAATTTCCTATCGATTTTTTAGACAGAACCATTGACGGGCTAAACGGTGACGTAGCTGCCGACTCCTATCACAAATGGAGCGAAGACATTGAACTTTTGAAGGAGCTAGGTCTTCAATTATACAGGTAACTGACTGATTTCTAATTATGCAAGAAAATGTTTAAAATTAATCTGTTTTTTTTAGATATTCTATTTCGTGGACGCGAATCTTTCCCACCGGATACCTGGACAGCTTTAATCAAGCCGGTATGGACTTCTACGTTAACTTCACTCAAGTAAGAACACATTTTAAATTGTGAGTTTGTTGTTTGTGTCTCTAGATCCGACCATATACACTTTGTTTCTTAATTTTAATCATTAAATTCTTAGCAAGAATCCTTAATTACGAGTTTCAAACTCATTATTAGGGAAACAATGGAGCCTCAAAGGCTCACGTTTCCGACTCAATATTCTTAAGTGCTAATTAAACTTTATTTAAAGCTTCAGAGTTTGGGTTAAACCAAAATGCATCATCCTGAATCTGAAACTAATAAGCCAAAATCGTTCGGTCCGAGTGGGAAAGTCAGAATTAAGTTTGATTCCGTTATTCTGAATTATACTCATTTCGCGTTTCAGACTCAGAATATTAGTTGGTTTCAGTTTTTAATTTTACAAGCAAGATTTTCAGTTCAAAATTCAGAATTAGGGATAAAGCGCTCACTCGGAGTTTATGATAAATATTGATTTAATATATACAATAAAATAGAAAAACAATATTTCTGATGAAATTTCTGATAAAATATGATAAATAAATATTTTATATAAAAAATAAAATAAAATACGAATATCGGAATATTCATTAGTTTTGGGTTCAAAAGTTGGAAATAACTACAATATTCATTTTAAAAGTCTGATGAAATATATAAATAAAATTAAAATTTGATTTAAAATGCAAAATAAAATATAAAAGCAATATTCCGTATAAAGTATGATAAATAAATATTTTATATAAAATGTAAAATTAAATACAAATATCAGCAAAAATCATTAATTTTGAGTTCAAAAACAGAATTAGGAATAAAATACTCGTTCTGGGTTAAATCATTTAAAAATATATAAAATTTGATAAAAGCAAATATAAAATTTATTATGAAATTGTTGATATAAATAAATATTTTTTATAAAATATGAAGTAAAGTACAATTATCATAGAAAATCATTAATTTTGAGTTTAAGGCGCAATTGGGAATAAAATATTTATTTAGAGCTTCTGATAAAATATAAAACATAAAAATAAATATAAAAATATGACATTTGATTTAAAATATAAAAACAATATTTTTGATGAAATTGCCGATAAAATTTGATAAACAATTTATATAACATATAAAATGAAACGCAAATGTCAGAAAAAATCGATAACTAACTTTGAGTTTCATAGTCAGGATTAAGCAAAAAAATTGTAATTCCGAACTTGAAAGTCAGAATTAATCACCAATTTGGGTTCAAAAGTCAGATTAGGGAGAGAATATTCATTCTGAGATTCTAATTAAATGTAAAATTATATATAAAATTGTATTTAAAATATTAATATTTCCGTTAAAATAATATATAAAATATAAATTTAAATATGAAAAGAATATTGCCAATGAAATTTATAATAAAATATGACATAAGTTTCATATAAAATATGATCAATAAATATTACGTATAAAATATAAATATCAGAAAAAATGATTAATTTTGAGATCGAGTCAGAATTAGGGATAAAATATTCACTCTTGACATTGTGATAAAATATAAAAATATATTTTAAATATATTAAATTTGATTTAAAATATAAAATAAAATATGAAAATAATATTTCTGATTAAATTTCTGATAAAACAAAATAGATGAAAATTCATTAATTTTAAGTTAAAAAGTTAAAATTAAGAATATAATATTAATTTTGAATGTCTGATCAAATATAAAATACATATAAAAAAAATAATATAAAATATATAAAATTTGATTTTACAAAATATAATATTAAAACAATATGATAAAAAAATATATTATATAAAATGTAAAATAAAATACAAATATTGGCAAAAACATAAATTTTGGGTTCAAAGTCAGAATTAGCAAATATGGATAAAATATGTATATAAAAATATACAAAAAAGATAAAATTTTATTCAATATTTATATAAAATGAAAATATAATATTTATTATGAAATGGATGAATATAAATAAATATTTTGTAAAAAATGTGAAATAAAATACAATTATCAAAAGAAAAAATCATTAATTTTGAGCTCAAGAGTCATATAATATAAATATATGAATATAAATTAAATAAATATTCTTTTAGACTTTTTAATAAAATATAAACATAAATATGAAAATAATATTTTTGATGAATTTGCTCATAAAATATAAATAATTTATAAAAAATATAAATTAAAATACAAGCATCGGAAAAAAATCAATAATTTTGAGTTCAAAATATATAATTAGAGATAAAATATTCATTCCGAGTGTCTGATAAAAATTAAAATATTGAAATATATACAAAAGATATAAAATTTGATTTAAAAATAATATCAAATACAAAAGCAATGATTCTGATAAAATTTGTGATAAAAATGATAAAAAAAAAATAATATATTTTAAATTCAAAATATGAAATAAAATATAAAAACAAAATTCCTGATCAAATTTCTAACAAAATATAATATTTTATAAAATATAATATAAAACATAAATACCAGAAATCATTAATTTTGAGTTATAAAAATCAGAATTAGGGATTAAATATTCATTTTGAATAACTAATGACATAAAATATGTATAAGAATATATAGAATTTGACTTAAAATAATCATCATGACTATATTAAAAAATATATACAAATATATAACCTTTGATCCAATACATAAAAAAACAAATATAATATTTAATGTAAAATAAGTAGCTGATATAAATAAATATTTTTTATGAAATATTAAATA
>MU183265.1:4620-28881 GCA_016904865.1 Pissodes strobi | reverse complement strand
ACTTTTGTTGAAATTGCTTATAAAATATGAAACAATTGATATAAAATTAACAAAAAAAACAAATGTAAAAAAAAACAATAATTTCGAGTTCAAAAGTTAGAATAATAATTAAAGATTCAATATTCAATTTGAATGTCTGGTAAAATATAAAATACATATAAAATTATATAAAAAATATAAGATTTAATTTAAAATACAAAATAAAATCTAAAAGCAGTACTCCTGATAAAGTATGATAAATAAATATTTTATATAAAATGTAAAATAAAATGCACATATCAGAAAAAATCATTAATTTTGAGTTCAGTCAGAATTAGGGAACAAATGCTCATTCTGAATTTTTGATAAAATAAATATTTAAAAATATATAAAATTTTATTTAATATTTAAAAAGAAATATAATATTTAATATGAAATTGCTTATATAAATAAATATTTTTAGTAAATATGAAAAAGTACAATTCATTACTTTTGAGTTTAAAACTAATAATAGGGAATAAAATATTTTTTCTGAGTGTCTGATAATATATAAGATATAAAAATATAAAATTTGATTTAAAAAATAATATGAAATATAAAAACAATAATTCTGATGAAATTCGCAGTTAAATATGATAAATAAATATTTTATAAGAATAATAAAAGAAAATACAAATATCATAAATAGTAGTCAAATTTGAGTTCAAAATTCGGATGAAAATATTTATTCTGAGTTTCTGATAAAATATAAAATATGAAATATATAAAAAATATTTTTGAAGGAGCTGCTGATAAAATATGACAAATATATATCTATTTGATATAAAATATAAATATAGAAAAAGAATTATAGTATAAAAATATATATAAAACGTATAAAAATAATATTTCTGATGAAATTTATGATAAAATATGAAAAATACATAATTTTATATAAAATATAAAATAAAATATACATATTAGAGTTCCATAATTCCGAAAATCACGCTCAGAGTTGAAAATTCAAGTATAACTACGACTTGTAAACCTTGAATTAAGGGAAAGTCCTTAATTCTGAGACTCAAAGCCAGAATTAAACTTAATTCCGAATTATGCAAAATCGATAATATCAGAACTAAAAGAAATTATTTGTCTGAGTTTTAACATAACTAAATTTAAAATTCGGAATTAAGTCAAATTCTTATTTCACAGTTTCAAAATCAGAATTAGGGAAAATGTGTGTATATTCTTCTCACGTCCTCGTAAAATTCAGTTTAGGTAAGTTTAACAAAAAGATGATCAATGGAGCTAGATGAATGACTGCTTTCTACAGACCTATTTTGTTTCTTCGTTTCCTCAATAAAAAGTACCGAATTTTGGTAAATTTGCAGGCACTTCTCGCGGCCAATATCACTCCCATGGTCACCCTCTATCAGTGGGACTTGCCCCAAACGCTCAACGAACAAGGAGGTTGGCTCAACGACTCTACCGCAGACCGTTTTGGCGAATACGCCAGGGTTGTGTTCGAGAATTTGGGACCATACGTCCAATTGTGGGCCACAGTCAACGAACCCAAAGTCACCTGTACACTTGGCTATGGAACTGGAGTAAGTAGAATAAAGAAAATAAAATTTACACTAAATAATTTTGTATAATGTACGATCTTCATTTCTTTAAGCTCCATGCTCCTGGTTTGACTTCTATTGGTGTTGGTATCTACCAATGCGCCAGAGTACAACTTCTCGCTCACGCTACAGCTTACCACATTTACCACGACGAATTTGCCGACGAACAAGGAGGTAAGATGCAGGTTTCTTTCAGTTTCTTCTATGGCCTCTTAACTTACTCTTTGCAACTCTATTATTCCAGGTAAAGTCAGTTTGGTAATTGACAGTGCATACAACGAAGCCAACGACACGGATAGTGCAGCTGACATCGAAGCTGCGGACCGGTTAACGGAATTCACCGTAAGTAAACTACATATATCTTAATCCTAATTGATCTGGCATTAGCAATAACATCACGTTCTCAGTTCAGTTTGGATCAGATAACGCGTCAAATTTGATTTTTACTTATAATTTATTTTTTTTAGCTTGGTTGGTTCGCTCATCCAGTCTTCGTTGGCGACTGGCCACAAGTCATGATCGACAGAATCGCAAATAGGAGCGCACTAGAAGGATATTCCGAATCCCGATTGCCAGCTTGGTCTGACGAAGAAATCGAGTTCGTGAATGGAACCCACGATTACTTCGGTCTTAACATGTAAGTCAATAATGGCATGCCATTATCGAAGCGGAGCGAGCAAAGGGTTATGCGCGAAGTGAAATATATTAATTTTTCACATTAAATTGGGTTAGCTCCCGTTAGTTTTAGTTAATCCTTGGGCTTAAGTTTCTTTTGGCGAAAATCGGCTACAAAAAGTATCGTTCTATAGGACGATTAACCAGAGAAGTGATTTATTTTTACATTAATTTGAGTTAGCTTCGGTTACTTTGGGTTAAGACTAGTTGGTTGCCCCCGGAGCGAGCGAAGCGAGCGGAGGTCCCCACGTGAAGTGAAACATATATTTTTTACATTATTTTTGGTTAGCTTGAGTTAGTTCTTGTTCGTTACGCCCCCGAGTCGAGCGGAGCGAGCAAAGGGTTACGCGCACAGTGAAATATATTAACTTTTCACATTAAATTGGGTTAGCTTCGGTTAGTTTTGGTTAATCCTTGAGCTTAACTTTCTAAGTGATTTATTTTTACATTAATTTGAGTTAGCTTCGGTTAGTTTGGGTTAGTACTAGTTGGTTGCCCCCGGAGCGGGCGAAGCGAGCGGAGGGCCATACGTGGAAGTGAAACATATTTATTTTTTACATTATTTTGCGTTAGCTTGGGTTAGTTCTTGTTCGTTACGCCCCCGAGTCAAGCGAAGCGAGTGGAGGGTTATGTGTGAAGTGAAATATATTAATTTTTCAAATTAAATTGGGTTAGTTTTGGTCAATCCTTGAGCTTAGTTTGGGTTAGTCCTAGTTGGTTGCCCCCGGAGCGAGCGGAGGGCCATACGTGAAGTGAAACATATTTATTTTTTACATTATTTTGGGTTAGCTTGGGTTAGTTCTTGTTCGTTACGCCCCCGAGTCGAGCGGAGCGAGCGAAGGGTTATGCGTGAAGTGAAATATATTAATTTTTCACACGGCTTGTTTTCCAGAAAAAACTAACCCAAGCTAACCGAAATTGTTTCACCTAGGCTTGCGTGAAGAAAGGCTTGCGCTTCGCGCAATCCTCTCTTCACGCAACGAGACGAAACTAACCAAAGCTAACCCAAACTAACTAAAGCTAACCCACACTAACCCAAGTTAACCGAAATTGTTTCTCCTAGGCTTGTGTGAAGAAAGGCTTGCGCGTCGCGTAGTGGTTTAAACGAGACGAAACTGACCAAAGCTAACCCAAACTAACTAAAGCTAACCCAAACTAACCCAAGCTAACCGAAATTGTTTCGCCTTGACTTGTGTGAAGAAAGGCTTGCGCGTCGCGCAATCCTCTCTTCACGCAAGTGCATAGCGGTTTAAACGAGACGAAACTAACCCAAACTAACCCAAACTAACTAAAGCTAACCCAAACTAACCAAAGCAAACCCAAACTAACTAAAGCTAACCCAAGCTAACCGAAATTGTTTCGCCTAGGCTTGCATGAACGAGGGAGCAACCCTATACGAAACAATTTCGGTTAGCTTCGGTTAGCTTTGATTAGTTTGGGTTTGCTTTGGTTAATTTGGGTTAGCTTTAGTTAGTTTGGGTTAGGTTTGGTTAGTTTAGGTTAGCTTTGGTTAGTTTCGTCTCGTTTAAGTCACTACGCAGTTGCCTGAAGAAAGCCTATGCGAAACAATTTCGGTTAGCTTTGGTTTGCTAATTTGGATTAGCAATCCTCTCTTCACGCAAGTACGTAGTGGTTTAAACGAGACGAATCTAACCAAAGCTAACCGAAACTAACCAAAGCTAATCCAAAGTAACTAAAGCTAACCCAAACTAACCAAAGACTAATCAAAGCTAACCCAAGCTAATCGAAATTGTTTCGTCTAGGGCTGCGTAGAGAGAGGCTTGCACGCAAATGCGTAGTGGCTTAAACGAGACGAAACTAACCCAAACTAGCCAAAGCTAACCCAAACTAACCAAGGCTAACCCAAACTAACCCAAACTAACCAAAGCCAACCCAAACTAATCAAAGATAACCCAAGCTAATCGAAACAGTTTTGCCTAAGCTTGCATGAAGAAGGGCTTGTGATTTGCGCAAGCCTTTCTTCACCAAGGTGCGTAATGGCTTCAACGAGACAAAATTAACCGAAAGTAACTAAAGTTAACCGAATCTAACTCAAGCTAACCGAAATGATTTCGCCTAGGCTTGCGTGAAAATGATATGGCTGAGGCATGCACGAAGCAAGTGCGTAGTTGCTAAAACGAAACGAAACTAACTAGGGTCGTAAGATATCTCAGGGTAGTTTGGAGTAGATTTTTGGTAGGTCGGAGCAGCTTGGAGTATATATTGACTTTGAATTATTTTCTTCGTTTCAGATACACCGCGTTCAGCGTTGCAGCAAGCGACGAGCCAGCAATCGGAACTGGCAGCTACTATACCGACTACGCGGTAGACACCTGTTACATTAAATCTTCCTGGATTCCCTCTGGAGCTAGTTGGTTGTATTCGTACCCCTATGGTATGTTCTAAACTTTTTATTATTTAGATGCAATGCAGACAAAAATACGTTCCAATGCAATACTAACCTACCCAAGCCAGTACCATTTTTAATGCTCTTTCGTTGATTTCCAGGCATGAGAGCATTGCTCAACATCGTCTGGAATCGCTACAATCCTGGCGAAATCTACGTTACCGAAAACGGTTGGGCTACTAACTCTTCTGTCGATTACGACGTGCAAATGGGAGACCAGGACAGAATCGTCTATATGCAAGTGAGTCGAATTATGCAAGAACTTCTTATTACTTGCACTAGTAGCGCTATAAACAGCTCATCTTTCAAAACAATCACCTAAGGATATTTATGCGTGTGTGGATACCCAATTGCCTCCTCACACATTATATATTAATTAGGTTTTGTTGCAGCAGTACTGAGAGATGGCTCTCAGCAAAAATTAAGATTATTGAAGATGTAAGTTAATTGAAAATGTAATGTAAAATGCTAAATTCTTGCTTTAGCCAAATACGATTAAGTGAATCAGAAACAATTATTATTAATTATGTATTTAAAAATGAAAAAATTTTGTGAAATATATTGCAAGATTAATAAAATATTTCAAGATTAAATATCAGCACTTACCCAGTCAAGCATCGCCATAAAGATGACGCGACCTCCCTTTCAAAATTTAGGACACAAATTATGATTTTCGATGTTTTCATTGGGTATTTATATCATGTGACTACTACTATAGGGCACACGGCGTCAAACAAAAGACATACTCAATATATACTGAATATAGTAATCTATTGTAAATTAAATGCATAAATTGCAGGTATTAAATAGCGTACTAAGCTCTTCAATTACCAACTGCATGAGCTAAGCCCGTCCTCGAATAGATGTCACTACGCAATATAGTAATTTAGAGCGAAACAAATCCGCAAATTGTAGGTATAAACCATCGTACTTGTGCTTCTTAAATAATCTTCTAGTAAGTCAATTAATGTAGTAGTCTTTTGCTGTTGATTGAAACCTTCGCAAATGGTCTCTCATTTGACGTAGATTCTCATCAAACCATGAAATATCAGAGCCCTGATCTGAGCGTACAACATACTGTTTTTCGGGAAAAGATGACAAAAAGGTTTTCTCAAGGATGCTCTGGAATTCATGATGCTTTTTATCAACATTGTTATTTGGATCATTAATGAAGTCAAAATTACTACTTTCATGGGTATTGTAAAACTTCCACAGACCTAGTTGTGTTCTGGGCCTGAAAACCCTTTTACCAATTTTTGTGTTCTTGTACAGAGGTACCTTTAGGTTTGTTGTGACAATTTGAGCCCTATGATCAGGTAAATTAGCTTCAGTTAATTTATCTATAATTAGCTATTGAGTAGTAGTCACATGATATAAAATATCCAATGAAGACATCGAAAATCATAGTATGTTGAACGTCTTAAATTTGAAAGGAACCTGGTTTTTATTTTTGTGGCGACGCTTGACTGGGTAAGTGCTGATTTTTAATCTTGAAACATTTTATTCATCTTGCAATATTTTTCACTAATTTTTAAAATTTTTAAATACATAATTAATAATTGTTTCTGATTCACTTACTCGTATTTGGCTAAAGCAAGAATTTAGCATTTTATAATACATTTTCAATTAACTTACATCTACAATAATCTGAATTTTTGTAGTGACCGTTCGGTAAAAATACCGCTTTATTGGTGAATAATTTCGTCTCTCATTGATCAAATTCATGTAATTTGATAGAGGTTGAGTCCGAATTTACCAAGAACGTAATTATTTGACGCACATTATTTTGCGTATTTTCATTTAAATTGAACGGTATTATTTGGGAAATTCTCGGAGTGGATTCTATATATTCCTGCAAAGGTAGTAAATTGAATTTTAGTAGAGTTTCTCTGAATTTCCTCTCATAGTGTTGTAAGTTTTAGTATTTTTTTCTTTTCAGGCTTATTTCATTAACATTTCAGTTTGACAATTATAAATATACACTAAATAAACAAAATAAATATTTTGTAAAGACCAAGAAATATACTTGAGTATCAGTTTACAAAGATTTAACGCAAGATAACTGTTAGGTAATAAAAGAAACCACCTCAATTTTATTATTAGAATAAAAACACATTGGGCGCCACTTTGTAACGAATTGAACAGTTGGGCGTCACTTTATAATGAAATACTAGCTCAGTCGCCAATTTGTAAGGATATGGTAATAGACAAGTCTTAGACCAACTTATACTGCTAATTAATTAATGTTCATGGAAATATTTTGTGGACCTCAGTTAGATTGTACACAGGAAGAAGCAATCAACAATTTGAAAATTTACTGGTTAAAACAGGTATAATCACAACTTAAATGACAACTTTAAGTTGAGCAAAAATTATAAATAATTACTGTTACTCAAGTTATCCTTTTCTTTACTTTACAATAAAAAGGTAATAGTGACTGAAATTTAAATTCAAAAGAAAATTATGGAATTGAGTTCAAATTTATGACTCTCGGCAAATCTAAATAAAAGATAACTTGAACTCAATAATACATATAAAAAAAGAGGTACAATCTCTCTATAAACGAGTCTTATAACTCCAAGTAAGTAATTTCTATTATTTTTGAATATATATGGCCCTTGGCACATAAACGATAAATGAGCGTAATTACGCCTCAATTAATTAAAGATAAAGATAAGGTAATCACTATCTCACATTGGGATAGAAATGTAGATAAAAGATAAGAAACCAAATAAATTTACACATGTGAGATCAGCCTCTCGTGAATGCAAATCAATGTCGATACATCAGTGTTGAGACGCGACAGGGCAAGTGCTAATAATTATATGCTTGATGTTACAAATAAACTGAAATGTTAATGAAATAAGCCTGAAAAGAAAAAAATATTAAAACTAACAACACTATGAGAGAAAATTCAGAGAAATTCTACTAAAGTTCAATTTACTACCTTTGCAGGAATATATAAAATCCACCCCGAGAATTTCCCAAATAATACCGTTCAATGTAAAATAATGTGCGTGACCGCTAAACGATGAAATAATTACGTTCTCTGTAAATTCGAACTCAACCTCTATCAAATTACATGACTTTGACCAATGAGAGACGAAATTAGTCACCAATAAATCAGTATTTTTACCGAACGGTCACTACAAAAATTAAGATTATTGAAAATGTAAATAAATGTAATATAAAATGCGAAATTCTTGCTTTAGTCAAATACGATTAAGTGAATCAGAAACAATTATTAATTATGTATTTAAAAATTAAAAAAATTATTGAAATATATTGCAAGATGAATAAAATATTTCAAGATTAAATATCAGCACTTACCCAGTCAAGCATCGACCTTCCTTTCAAAATTTAAGACACAAATTATGATTTTCGATGTTTTCATTGGATATTTCATATCATGTGACTACTACTATAGGGCACACGGCGTCAAACAAAAGAAATACTCAATATATACTGAATATAGTAATCTATTTTAAATTAAATGCATAAATTGCAGGTATTAAATAGCGTACTACGCTCTTCAATTACCATCTACATGAGATAAGCCCGTCCTCGAATAGATGTCACTGCGCAATATGGTAATTTAGAGCGAAACAAATCCGCAAATTGTAGGTATAAACCATCGTACCTGTGCTTCCTAAATAATTAGATGTCACTGACGATTCATATCTAAAACATCGAAAATCATTCGTAATTCAACTGAATTTAGTGGAGCGGAAAATAAACACATAAATAAACTGTTCATAACATCAATTTCACAGGTATAAGAAGTGTCAATGCTATAATAGTATATTAAGATACTAGTTTAAATCGACCATATTTTTTTATTTTTTAAATATATCCAACATTACATAATTAGGCAGGATTAACTCTTCCTGTGGCTTCAACCAATGTTCACAGATTAACACCATTTTGGGGTAATTAAAACTATCTAACAAAATATATAATTCATCAAACTTGTTTCTCATAGATTGCAAATTTAATAAAACTACGGAAAAACATGTATTGTCATGGCCGATTCTAAAAAATTTTGATTATTTGTTGAAAGCGATTGAGTATCATTAATAACTTGCACAGGATCTTCTAGCAAATCAATTAATGTAGTAGTCTTTTGCTGTTGATTGAAACCTTCGCAATAGGTCTCTCATTTGACGTAGATTCTCATTAAACCATGAAATATCAGAGCCCTGATCTGAGCGTACAACATACTGTTTTTCGGGAAAAGATGACAAAAAGGTTTTCTCAAGGATGCTCTGGAATTCATGATGCTTTTTATCAACATTGTTATTTGGATCATTAATGAAGTCAAAATTACTACTTTCAAGGGTATTGTAAAACTTCCACAGACCTAGTTGTGTTCTGGGCCTGAAAACCCTTTTACCAATTTTTGTGTTCTTGTACAGAGGTACCTTTAGGTTTGTTGTGACAATTTGAGCCCTATGATCAGGTAAATTAGCTTCAGTTAATTTATCTATAATTAGCTATTGAATGGTAGTCACATGATATAAAATATCCAATGAAGACATCGAAAATCATAGTATGTTGAACGTCTTAAATTTGAAAGGAAGTTGGTTTTTATTTTTGTGGCGACGCTTGACTAGGTAAGTGCTGATATTTAATCTTGAAATATTTTATTCATCTTGCAATATATTTCACTAATTTTTTAAATTTTTAAATACATAATTAATAATTGTTTCTGATTCACTTAATCGTATTTGGCTAAAGCAAGAATTTAGCATTTTATATGACATTTTCAATTAACTTACATCTTCAATAATCTGAATTTTTGTAGTGACCGTTCGGTAAAAATACCGATTTATTGATGAATAATTTCGTCTCTTATTGGTCAAATTCATGTAATTTGATAGCGGTTGAGTCCGAATTTACCAAGAACGTAATTATTTCACGCACATTATTTTGCGTATTTTCATTTAAATTGAACGGTATTATTTGAGAAATTCTCGGAGTGGATTCTATATATTCCTGCAAAGGTAGTAAATTGAATTTTAGTAGAATTTCTCTGAATTTTCTCTGATAGTGTTGTTAGTCTTAATATTTTTTCTTTTCAGGCTTATTTCATTAACATTTCAGTTTGACAATTATAAATATACACTAAATAAACAAAATAAATATTTTGTAAAGACCAAGAAATATACTTGAGTATCAGTTTACAAAGATTTAACGCAAGATAACTGTTAGGTAATAAAAGAAACCACTTCAATTTTATTATTAGAATAAAAATACGTTGGGCGCCACTTTGTAACGAATTGAACAGTTGGGCGTCACTTTATAATGAAATACTAGCTCAGTCGCCAATTTGTAAGGATATGGTAATAGACAAGTCTTAGACCAACTTATACTGCTAATTAATTAATGTTCAAGGAAATATCTTGTGGACCTGAGTTAGACTGTTACACAGGAGGAAGCAATCAACAATTTGAAAATTTACTGGTTAAAACAGGTGTAATCACAACTTAAATGACAACTTTAAGTTGAGCAAAAATTATAAATAATTACTGTTACTCAAGATATCCTCTTCTTTACTTTACAATAAAAAGGTAATAGTGACTGAAGTTTAAATTCAAAAGAAAATTATGGAACTGAGTTTATGACAAATTTATGACTCATGGCAAATCTAAATAAAAGATAACTTGAACTCAATAATAAATATAAAAAAAGGGGTACAATCTCTCTATAAACGAGTCTTATAACTCCAAGTAAGTAATTTCTATTATTTTGAATATATATGGCCCTTGGCACATAAACGATAAATGAGCGTAATTACGCCTCAATTAATTAAAGATAAAGATAAGGTAATCACTATCTCACATTGGGATAGAAATGTAGATAAAAGATAAGAAACCAAATAAATTTACACATGTGAGATCAGCCTCTCGTGAATGCAAATCAATGTCGATACATCAGTGTTGAGACGCGACATGGCAAGTGCTAATAATTATATGCTTGATGTTACAAATAAACTGAAATGTTAATGAAATAAGCCTGAAAAGAAAAAATATTAAATCTAACAATACTATAAGAGAAAATTCAGAGAAATTCTACTAAAATTCAATTTACTACCTTTGCAGGAATATATAAAATCCACCCCGAGAATTTCCCAAATAATACCGTTTAATGTAAAATAATGTGCGTGACCGCTAAACGATGAAATAATTACGTTCTCTGTAAATTCGGACTCTATCAAATTACATGAATTTTACCAATGAGAGACGAAATTATTCGCCAATAAACCAGTATTTTTACCGAACGGTCACTACAAACATTAGGATTATTGAAGATGTAAGTTGATTGAAAATGTAATATAAAATGCTAAATTCTTGCTTTAGCCAAATACGATTAAGTGAATCAGAAACAATTAATTATGTATTTGAAAATGACAAAATTTTGTGAAATATATTGCAAGATTAATAAAATATTTTAAGATTAAATATCAGCACTTACCCACTCAAGCATCGCCACAAAGATGACGCGACCTCCTTTTCAAAATTTAAGACACAAATTATGATTTTCGATGTTTTCACTGGATATTTTATATCATGTATAGGGCACACGGCGTCAAACAAAAGAAAAACTCAATATATACTGAATATAGTAATCTATTGTAAATTAAATGCATACATTGCAGGTATTAAATAGCGTACTACGCTCTTCAATTACCATCTACATGAAATAAGCCCGTCCTCGAATAGATGTCACTACTCAATATAGTAATTTAGAGCGAAACAAATCCACAAATTGTAGGTATAAACCATCGTACCTGTGCTTCTTAAATAATTAGTTGCACGAAATATACCCATTCGCGAACATCATTCGTAACTCAACTGAAATTAGTGGAGCGGAAAATAAACACATAAATAAACTGTTCATAACATCAATTTCACAGGTATATGAAGTGTTAATACTATAATAGTATATTAAGATACTAGTTTTAGTCGATCATATTTCTATTTTTTAAATATATCCAACATTACATAATTAGGCAGGATTAACTCTTCCTGTGGCTTCAACCAATGTTCACAGATTAACACCATTTTGGGATAATTAAAATTATCTAACAAACAGTGGAAAATTATATGTCATAATACAGACGATTAATGATGAGGATATATACACATATTTTTACATCGGCAATTTTTAAGCATCCATGCTAATTTAAACCTGGGGAAGTGTAATATTGGGTAGGATCAGATTTATATTAACTTTAATGCGTATGGTTGGACTAGGTTTAACCCAAGCAAGTTATTGTGATGACTTATTAAATCATTTTTTCACAGAGCTACTTGAGCAACTTGCTGGACGCCATTTTGGAAGACGGAGTAAATGTCAGCGGTTACATCACTTGGAGTTTGCTAGATAGCTTCGAATGGACTTATGGTTACGCGTAAGTAGAATAGTAAACCAATAATAATAATGATGACCATCTCGTGGAAATTACGTAGATTGTTATCATAAGTTCGCTAATTGCAACAATTTATTTTTTTTCAGCGAACAATTTGGACTCATCAGCGTCAACTACAGCAGTCCCGACCTCACCAGAACTTTCAAGGACTCCGCCACATGGTACCAACGCACCGTTGCCACTTACTGTCTGGTAGATGAATGCGTGGACTAGGAATAATATACTTTAACATATTTATTTATAAAATATCAATAAGGCTGTATTTTTTTATTTATTTATTTATTTATTTATTAATAAGTAATAGCACATGCTAACAGATAATATACATTTCATAATTTATGTCAGTATATTTGGTAACAATAAACGTAATATTGAGACTATACATATGAAAAGCAATTCAAGAGAAGAAAAACAATTCAAGAAAAGAAAACATACAATTTACATAATCACACATTAATAAACATTTACATTGTCAGATTGTCTTCTCTATGCATTTCCTTCGAAAGATCCCCAGTGTATTAGACTCCTTCACCGAAGAGGGCAGATTGTTGTATTGGATAAGTCCCTTGTGGAAGAGATGATTTTGAGTATAACTAGTCTAAACCATGGATACATAGAAGTCCTCTCTAGCAGGTGTTTGATAGCTATATATATCTGTTATGTAACGAGTATTTCTTAATAAATGATCAGAACACAAACGTGTTTTATTTTATATATGAGTGTTCATTCTTCCCAATTGCAATTTTCTTTGTTATGTATTCCGCACGATGTGGAAAAATTAGCTGCTTATCAATTAAACCACCCAGGTATTTGCATTGATCCACTTGTTCTATATTCTGGCCATTCACAGTAACACCCGCATGAGATTTAGTTTGTATTGAATTCTATCTGCTTTTTATTATCATAAATTTCGTTTTTTCTATATTTAATCTTAAGCCATTTGTCATAAGTTTGAACTTGAACTTAGAGGTTGTTATATAAACATTAAAAGCAAACTATAAACAACGCGAGCAAGCAACGAGAGCGACTTTCAACCTTAAGCCTGCCATGATCATCACTTTTTTAATATAAATGCGCTAACGAACTTTCAGTTCTTTAGACTTTAGTCTCGCCTCCAGCTCCCGGGTTAGTCACTTGACGACTGCCTTAGGGTTCTCTCCGCTCTTAAAGTTAACCATACGGCTGCTTTAGGTTCTAGTCCATTCCTTTCAAACCTGTCACTTAATCGTAACTATGGAAATACATAAAATAAAATGTTCACATAAAGTATGAAATGTTGCATACATAAGGTGAAATAATTAAGGGATTTTTGTTGAGAAACATATATAAAGCTATAGTACAGATTAAGTGAAAAATAAGAAAGTAGTACAACTAATGAATTAATTATAAATAAAGAGAGATAGAATAGAAAACCTACAGACTAAGTAAAGAATAAGAAAACCTAAAATATGGGAATGTAATATAAAGAAACTAGCAATAAAAAAATAAATATGGGTGGATATAGAAACAATGTAAATATATAAGGAAGATACATTAAATAATAAGATGTAAATAACGCATATCAATTTACCAGATCCTTGCGAGTTTGGTCCAATCATCTCAGAAGGTACAGATGTGCACAGGCATCAGCAGTCCATCGAGTACTCAGGAACCAGTTGAAGAGCTATCCAGTTATGACAGAAATCTCCAAATTCTTCACGAAACTAGACCTAAAAAGCAGAGAAATGCTTAAGAAAAAGGCAATACAACTGCAAAAGATATCTAAATATAGTGAGGTATATCCAGTCAGATATAAATTATAACACAACAATGAAGTACCACAACACGCACTATCTGGCAGAAACTGAAAATAATTATCAAAAGACGAGACAATAAACATGAATAAAACTAAACTAGGCAATCATCGCAATAAAATCTAGCTACTTACCAACAGTTGTAGAAAGCAGACGTGAGGACCCAGCAGTTACGACAAAAACCATTCCATGGACAACCAGGGGAAAACTGGGACATGTTGATACAGCAGCAATGGCAGTTCGGCCAGAAAATAAGCCATTAAATTCAAAGGACTCTCAATATTCCTATTCCATGCTCCATAACGTAAGAAAGTTTTAATTAATCTTCACATAACCACTTCCATGTCAATCTAGCAGTAATCCACGTCATCTACAGCTTAAAATGGAATAACTAACATTGATAAAAACCTTTCTTTTTAATATTCAAGCCCCACATTCTATAAAAAAGAGTATATTGCCAAATGGGTCAGTGACATTTGCCACACCCTTTCCAAGAAATTCAAACTCATGCATCAAACACCCTTGGATTAGAGTTTTTATATGCTCTAGCATATTTTGAAAGAGGCCAAAGATAATGGTTATAGGAAATACAACACTTACCTTCTCGCTTCAAAGCACCTGCCAAGTTCCAAACTTCATAGGCAAATCCCTAGTCACCTAAAACCGACCATAAGGTGTAAAATCGAACAAAAATCTTCGCCATTGTATCAATTTAATAAATTTTAATATAATTTATTTTATCTAGGCGATACACAACCCGTATAAACTTAGAAAGAAATGACAATCACAGCAATTTTAACCAGAGGTCAAAAAGTTCGAGGTCGACGACTTGACAGGGGTATCAATCAAAGGAAACGAAGCACTACGAAGCACTATGATCTGGTCCGAAGCAGAACTTCTGGGCGAATACTCGCTCAAGTAGAGATGGGGCAAATCCGATCCGATTCGAAACTACACGATGCAGACACACGAACAAACAGACTATGGTTACTTTCGCTGCAGTTGTCAAAGGGCGTCATATAGCCACCAAGAAGTGAGGGACAAGCCAGAAGAAAGAAAATATTGTAGCGTAAAGTATAAGATACCTTTTATTTATTAATGTTACATATTAGAATAATTGACTGTACGATATTTCATGGAACTAAATCGGTAAATTGTGTACAGATAGACATTTTTAAATATAAACAAAGTCAGCATGCTGAAATAAGTCTACTAAAAGACTATAAAAAGTCAGCAAATTTTGTTTATAAGTCAATACCTAAAACTGAGGCAGTTAAAATGTTATTTATTAATAATAAAAATATTAAGTATTATTTTAATATACAGGACCGTATTCAAGTGAAAAAATGGTAGATCTATAAAATGATTTAATAGGATATAATTAGTCAACTTTTTTTTAACTTCTTTAAACTATTTCGTAGAATTGTAAATATTACTGAGACAATTTATAAAATGATGATATTATGATTATGATAAAGATCAACTTTCATGGGGTGGACGCATCCCATGCAGGCTGAATTATTCAATGCAAGCAAGATATCATTGCAATACAAGTATCAGTATTTTATAAGGAGTCGATAAATTGTGTCTAAACGTGGATTGACCAATAGGCCTCTATTGACCAGTCCACGGTAAAGAATAGACATTTCAAATATGCAAAATACTTAGTGTGAAATTCTACATACCAATTGTTCGTTAAACAATCTGGGATTAGAATTATATGATTTCTAAGACAATTTATAAAAATATGTTTCTTTTTTTTTACATGTACCGAGCACCAGATGTCCATACTAGTCTCTCCAGCAGGCTCTCACTTATGGTACCCTCATACAGTTTAATGGAATGTCTATGCTAATAGACTGCAGTGGAGGCCAGAAGGAGTTACTAATGATCAGCCTGGATCCAGAGAGTAACAAGACCACTGTTGGAATATTATGTTGTATAAATTGTAATATCACATAATATTATGCGACAAGTTTTTTCGAATTGAGGTCTTTCTTCCTTGTGATCGAGGTCGTATTAATGTTGGGGACCAACATTTTAGAGGGCGAGGGCACGTGTAATCTACTAAAATGCATAAGCTACTAAAGAAATATCACCCTGTCGTAAGTTTGAACTTGAACTTGGAGATTGTTATATAAACATTAAAAGCAAACTATAAACAACGCGAGCAATCAACGGGAGCGACTTTCAACCTTAAGCATGCCATGATCATCACTTTTTTAATATAAATGCGCTAACGAACTTTCAGTTCTTTAGACTTTAGTCTCGCCTCCAGCTCCCGTGTTAGTCACTTGACGACTGCCTTAGGGTTCTCTCCGCTCTTAAAGTTAGCCATACGGCTGCTTTAGGTTCTAGTCCATTCCTTCCAAACCTGGTACCGGTTAGCCACTTGACGACTGCTAGGACCAGGGGTTTCACAACCTCCATAGTAAAGTCCTGACAAGAAGTCAAAATTATTTGATTTCAGGGCTATCTGCGCAATATCTTGGATGTCATTTATCTGGATGAGGTTCCCGTGACTCACCATACAGTATGGCGTCTGCTAGATACATTCGAATGGGGTAGCGGTTATACGTAAGTGTGCCTATGCCTATTATAATTATGATATGTTTACTTTAATCATTAAATATTACATATTTTTGGGCAATGAACCTTGAAAAAAGGATCTGGGGAAATGTCTGATTAAATTCTGGGCAAACATTCTTATCTCACAAGGTTATAAAAACGTATGATTGACTAAGGTTGTTGAACGCAAATTATTGTTGAATCGATACTTTAAATATTTTTAGGGTTAAATTTGGAATTGTCCACGTCGATTTTGAAAGTGAAAACAAAACGAGGACTTACAAGGATTCCGCGAAATGGTCTAAAAGGGTTGCTCGAAGCAGATGCCTGGGATGCCTGTAGATAACGAATCTATTTTGTAATATGTTCATAAAGAGTGGCACTCTTTAAGAATGATTATCTAATCAAATTAATGTTTTAAAAGTGTTCTAAAAATATATTAGCATTTTTTGTATTGCCATAGCGAAATAATGATGCAAGCAAATAATAAACTGAAAGATTGGCATCATAAAGTACTAGAACGATTTTAACAGAAGAGGACGAACGAATTAAAGAAAATATCTTCTGAAATTGCTGGCTTTGGAGCGCAATATTAGCAGAAGTAATTGAGGTTATTTGTTGTGACAAAATGTTCAGCATTTTGTGTAGAAATAAATGTACAATCTATATTTTTATGGCAATTAAAAATTTTATTCTGATGCTTAACTCAAGATTGAGGATTTCTGGTTAATTCTAATTTTGAAAGTCGAAGTTAAGCTTTATTCTGACTTTCAAACATATCATTAAATTTCTCTTCTTTATTTTAAGTGTGGCCTCCGGAATGAAGCTTAATTGTGTTCTCGAGACACGAAATTAGATATGTTACTCAGTTTTGAGCTAAAACCTCGTTTTGCAACCTGAAATTAAGGTTTGTTTCTAAACTCTGAGTTTAAAACTTGGAATTGAGAATCGATCTTTGCTTAATTCTATCTTTGACACTCGAAATTAAAAATTTTTGATTAATTGTGGTTATAAAATTCGAAATTAATATTTTTTTCGAGTCTAAAATCCGAAATGGGGCTAAATTTTGATTCTGAAATTCAAAATTGCAGCATTTCCTTAATTATGAGTTTAAAACTCAAAATTAGGTATTTTTAGACAACTCTGACTTAGATGTTCTTAATTAGGTATTTATGTTAATTCTGAACTTGTAAATCGAAATTAAGGATTTCTTCTTAATTTTGGCTTTAAAAGTTGAAATTAAGATTAATTCTGGATTTTAAATATATCATTCAGTTTTCCTTCTTAAATCTGAGTACCTATGACATTTAGAATGAAGCTTAATTCTGTTTTTGAAACACGACATTAAATATTTCTTCTTAATTCTGAGAGTAAAACTCAGAATGAAGATTAATTCTGATTTTGAAACTTGAAATTAGAATATGTTTTTGAATTCTAAGTTTAAAACTCAGAATTGTCGATATTAAATATGGTAAATCCTAGCTTTGAAAATTACAACTGAAATTGAACTGAAATTAAACATTAGTTCTGAGTTTAAAACTAAATCAAAGAATTTTTATTAATTGTGACTATAAAACTTGAAAGTATTAATGTTTTTTTCTTAAACACGAATTTAATATCTGAAATGAAGTTAAATTTTGATTTTGAATATCGAAATTACAGCGTTTTCTTAACTCTGAGTTTAAAACTTCAAATTAGAGATTTTTAAATTCTGAATAAAGATTATTTCTTATTTTGAAACTTGAAATTAGAACGAGTTACTGAATTTTGAACTTTAAAATAAGTATTGAAGAATCTATTTAATTCTAATTTTGAACTGAAATTGAAGATTAGTGCTGAGTATAAAACTCGAAATTAAAGCTTTTTGATTAATTGTGATCATAAAATCAGTAATTAATATTATTTCTTAATCTCGAATTTAAAATCCGGAATTAAGTTAAATTTTGATTTTAAAGTTCTAAATTACAGCGTTTTCTAAACTTTCAGTTTAAAAATTATAATTAGGGATAATTATGAATTTGTAACTCGAAATTAAGAATTTCTTCTTATTCTCTTAACTCTGAGTGTGACAATTGGAATAAAGCTTAATTCTGATTTTGAAACACGATTTTTTTCGAAATTTTGAGTGTAAAACTCTGAATGAAGTTTAATTCTGATTTTAAAACTTGAAATTAGAATGTGTTTCTGAATTCTAACATTAAAACTGAGAATTGAGGATATTTACTGAATTCTGACTTTGAAACTTAGAATCAGGAATCTATTTTAATTCTTTTGAATTAGTTCTGAGCTTAAAACTCGAAATTAAAGATTTTTAATTAATTTGTGACTATAAAACTCGAAATTGATTTTTCTCTTTATCCCGAGTTTAAAATCCGAAATGAAGCTAAATTCGGATTTTGAAATTCGAAATTGCAGCATTTTCTAAATTCTGAGTTTAAAATTCAAAATTAGGGATTTTTAGGCAACCGTGACCTATTATAAATTGATAATCGCAAGCAATCTGTGACGTATTCTTTGTGACATCCGTCAGCTGCCAATCAAGTTCGAAATCTGTCATTTGTCATCATAAATTCTGGGCCTTTACTTTATCTGTCACTTTGTATCTACGAGGGCTGCGTCACTTTTAGGGCGTACCAAGTTTCAGTTGTCAATTTGAGGCTTGTCATCTGTCAAATGTCAATGTCAAAGACGCCAACTCTCACTTTTCGTCCACGTAGACTATGCTATTCTCTTAATAATTTACATCTTGGTTTCCGTTGGTTATTTATAATAATAATCATCACATATTAGATGACTTCATCATCAATAAATTCTCTGTTAGGTGTCATTTTTGGGCCAAAAGCTTTTAGCTTCCGGCTGAAATCGTTTGGTATTTTGATCTAAGAATTTATCGATTTAAAATAAAATAAAAGTGAAAGTGAATAAAATGAAATTAAAGGAATAAAAAAGTGTTAAAAAAATTAAAAATGTAGTTAATTACAATAAATATGAAACAAAATAAGATTGAATAAAAAGAAACTAAAGCTAAATAATCTAAAAATAGATGAAAACATAGTTACTTAATGACAATTTAAATAAGAGAAAATAAAGCTCAACAATATGAGAAAAAGTCAAAATTAAACAAAATAAAGATTAATAAAATTAAAATGAGATTAAGGGAAATTAAGTAAACGTAATAAAATAAAAATATTTTAATATGTAGTGATTTCAATATTTATAGAAGCTATCGAAAATGTTTTTTTTATATAATTTTTCAGCCATAGAGTCATTTTATGCTGCTCTAAAGTATTGGAATCTGAGAAGATGAATAGAAAAACGCTTACTATCCGTAATTTTTGACAATTTTTGACGTTGAGCTACATCATTCTTAAGGCGTGGCATCTATTATGCGTTAATTTGAGATCGGCCATTTGTCAAATGTCAATGTCATATAAGTGAACTTTTATTTTTCACTCACGTGGACTACGTTATTTAAAAGTTCCGAGTTTAAAGAGTTTGATTAAATACAATTAAATAACAAAGTGAAATTTAATGAAAAGTAAAGAAAATAAAATAAAAAAGCAAAAAGCAGTTAGTAAAAACAAAAATAAAACAGAACGGCGTTGAAAAAAATAAAACTAGCAAATAAAATTGTAGCGAAGATAATCAACATAAAATTAAATGAAAATAAAGTCCAAAAAAACGAAAATAAAGTTACTTACCTGGAATTCGATATATCTTTCTTGGGCTTCCAAATCGAGAGCGTCATCAGTGGCAGGTTCCGCCCAGTCAAAGTTAAGAACCAAACCGACTTGGCCTAAATATAAAATAATAAATTTCGCTAAAGAGGAAATGCCATACACACACACTTCGTCAACTTGCAATCTAAATCAAATAAACTTAATACTAATTTTTTAGGTGGATCAATAATGTTAGGCTTACCATTATACTGAGCTTTAAATTCTTCATCGTAGATTCTGTAAGCTTTGGCGTACGCTTTGAGAAGTACGTAGGCACATTGGTACATGCCGTCTCCTGCCAAATTTAGTCCGGGCGCCATGAATTCTGATCGATAGCCTCCGTTACAAATTGCCGATGGTTCGTTAATTGTAAACCTAAAGAAATTGTTATTTAATAAACTCATGAGTATTTAAAATCAAATCACTTGCATGTTCTGAGTACAGGCATTTCCTGTTGGCCAGCTAGATAGCCTGATTTTATGCCGCTTGATTCTTTCTTTGAATAAGGGAAACGGCTGTCAGAAACGTTCCACATTGAGTATTTTTGGGTGATGGGTTCCTTGATATTAAAAATTAAATTATTTGAAAAGAATAATGAGAAATAAAATTAAGCAAAGTGAAATAAGATGAATTAGTCTCATATCCCTAGTACTACTGGTCAGTTGGATGGCCAGATATGATTCCACTTGACTTTCTGCCGATAGCTCTTGCTCTTTTTAAAAACATCTCAATTGGCATGGAACTGTTTAAATATTCCTAGTTCGAGAACTAGTAAACAGAAATCTCGAAAAATGCTTATTTTAAGTTCAAGTGCTTTCGAAATTATCAATTTACGTATTAATAATATTAATCTCACTTTCGGAATGTATTAGGATGTTTTGTCAATTCATGCGTTATTTCAATTGTTTTCTATATTTGTTGCTATCAGAATGAGATAATGTCGATTTCCTTTATACTTATCACGATTTATGAATGAATTTAAGCAGGGTCATATCCGGGTGTATCGGAATGTGAGAGTGTCAGCAAATATGTTAGGGAGCATTACGGAATACGTTAAACCATCGTTCAAAAGTAGCTTATATGTTAAATACTTCATAAAACTATCTATATCCATTAATACTAAGTTATTATACGATATTTTTCATTTTCTGTGTCACTGTTTCTTAGTGTTAGGCGTCCCTAAAAACAATGTGTTTCGTATGCAGCATTTTCCTGTAATTACGACGGTTTTGAAGTTATTACTATCAAAAGATTGAAACTTTCCCCACTTTGTATCTTAAGGCAGTCCAAAAGTATCAAACGTTTTGAATACAACTGATGTACTGCAAAATATCTGTAACTGTTTAGGTTGTAACTATTTAGGTTAACCTAGTTTCAAGTCAAAGAGCAATTTTCAGGCTTACCAATATTTGACGTAAGGCGCGTACAGTTTGTAAACCAGCCTGGCATAGTCGCCAAAATAGTCGGCGAATTGGGGATTGAGGAAACCCCCGAGCTCGTAATACACGCGAATTTCACAATAATGGCGACCAGAAAAATTTAAGGGAAGAGATATCTTATTATTCAAATATACGTACGTAAAGACTACATATTCAACTCACAAATCATCCACTAAAACGTCCTTATTTATCAATTCCCTACTTTCAGTATCAGGTAGAAACAACTGATGTCTACATTTTTAAACAATACGTAAATATGTTGCGGCATATCCCAATGGTAGATTGTCACCATGGGTTCGATACCTTCCGCTTTAAGGGCCTAAAAATTAGGACATTATAATTTATTTACTAACAATTTAATATTACCAAATTATTTTTTTTGTGAAAAAAATGAGACAATTGATTTGGTATTCCAATTTTTTGTTCAACAGCACTAACAAAGATATTTTCAATCGGCACTTTTCAAATCCTCTTTAGTTGATATTTGCTCGAAGTGGGTTCAAAGGTGTTTGAAATGGAAACTCTCAAGATTTTTTTAATGAAAATTTGAATAATCGTTTTTCAGATTTCGTTCAGAATAATGCATTATACCTGATTGATTCAATTATCTATAAAGCTTACCTTAATTAAATTTAAGTAATAGTCGATCCCCTTTTGGTTAATGTTGTTCAGGGTGCCTTTAGGAAGAATTCTAGGCCATGCTATAGAAAACCTTTAAAGAAAAACATACTGACATACTTGCTTATATATAATATAATATCGATTGAAAATACTACAACGTCCTCTTGCCATTTGTGGTACGAGTCGCATGCCACGTCTCCATTTTCAGTAGCGTCTGAAACAAAAATCTATATAATATATAATGTAGTTATTATGATCAAGGAAAAATACTGTCAATAACTAGAGTACAAATTCTCAGATTTAATCTATTTTCTATGTAATTAAATTTTAACATTTTAAATGTTATTTAGTGATAATCACTAATTTTGATGCCTAGATTACCTATGATTTTAATTGGATAATAATTTATATGTATTTTTAATGGTCTTGATATATTTATATGAATGTATAATATGTCTTGTTTATCTGATTTAATTACTTTATCAGTCCATTACTGCTTTTTAGAGTGTAATTGATAATTGTAGCTATTTTGTGTTATATAATTTATTAACAAGTGTCAAGCTTCTAATCGATTGCCTATTTTATTTATTCAATTTGATTTCGTCTGTTGTTAATTTTGTTGATTTCGTTGAAGTTTTATAATTTTATTATTTATAGCCATTTTAGATTTTTTGCCTACTTTATTTATCCTCCATTGATTGTTTGTCATATTCATCGTATTGAATATAATATATTTAATAGTTAATTTTGTACTATTAAATTCTTATTGTAATTTTTAGTTGGTGCGTCTATTGATTTGGTTTTACTATTGCACGTACTTTATACGTCAATATCTGATATAAGTGTGTTATTACATCTTGTTTTTTTTATTTCACTTTATTGGTATTTTTGCTCTTTAATTTTAATTGATATTCATATATTTTGTTATATAATTTAATGACAAGACAATTTTTCCTTTTGTCGAATTGATTTTGTTAGTCATTTTTTCTTTTTTTCTTTAAATTTCATGTGTATTATTTCATCTCGTTTTTCTATTTCACCCATTTTATTAGTGTTTTATTGCTATTTAAATTTCAACTAATATTTATATATTTTTACGTAATTTAATGGCAAAACATTGTTTATCTTTAAATTGATTTTCTGTTGTATTTATTAGCTTTATCAGATTGTCGTATCGACTTAATTTTTTCTTAAATTCGGCATTGATTTCATTATTGTCTTTTTTTGCAATTTTTAATTTCTAATATTTAGTCAGACTTTTATAGGTAAGAGTTTCGTGTTTCTGTTTCAATCACTTTATTGCTGTTTAAATTATAATTAATATTTATATTTTTACTGTATAATTTAATGTTTGCTGTCTTATCGACATTGTTGTTTATCTTGAAATTTAATTTTGTTAGGTTTTTCATCCTTACGATTTTCGATTTTTAATTATATGGCGAGAATCTGTTATTTTTAATAATTTTATTTTTATATTTTTTAAATTCGTCATTGATTTCATTATTGACTTTTTTGCAATTTTTAATATTTAGACAGAATTTTATAGGTTTAAACGAGTTTAGTTTTTCTGTTTTAATCACTATATTGCTGTTTAAATTATGATTGATATTCATATTTTTACTATATAATTTAATGTTTGCTGGTCTTATTGACATTGTTGTGTATCTTGAAATTTAATTTTGCTACATTTTTCATCCTTATGATTTTCGATTTTTAATCTGTCCTGTTTTAATAATTTTATTTTTATATTTCCTAAATTCGTCATTGATATCATTATTGTCTTTTTTGCAATTTTTTATTTCTAATATTTAAACAGAGTTTTATGTGTTTTAACGAATTTCGTGTTTCTTTTAATCACTTTATTGCTGTTTAAATTATAATTGATATTTGTATTTTTACTAAATTTAATGTTTGCTGTCTTATTGACATTGCTGTTTATCTTAAAATTTAATTTTGTTAGGTTTTTCATCCTTATGATTTTCGATTTTTAAGTATAAAGCGAGAATCTGTTCTTTTTAATAATT
>MU183264.1:123925-216368 GCA_016904865.1 Pissodes strobi | reverse complement strand
GGAGCAGATGAAAGCCTGCTATCAAACACTACTCCCAAGTCTCTAAAGCTTTATACCCGAGGAACGGTCACCACATCAATCTTATACTCATCCAGCACGTTATTTCGTTTTAATGTAAAGGTCATTACGGTATATTTACTAACGTTTAGAGGGAGCTTATATTTGTTACACCATTTCGTCAACCCATACACTGCCATCTGCAGCTCACCACTATCATCGACATTCCGAATACAATCAAATACTTTGCATCATCTGCAAACAGAAGCATTTTACTGTCATCCGCAATGCTATTTATAAAAATATTAAACAACAAAGGGTCCAAGATATACCCTTGGGGGATCCGTGATGATACATACAAGGGCGCAGACGACTGACCCGCCACATTCCCCATATGATGCCTATTGCAAAGAAAAAATATAAAATACAAAAATAATTTGTCTGACTATTCAAAAGAACTTAGTTCATCAAGTAAAATTCTATGGTCAAGGCGGTCGAATGCCTTAGAAAAGTCCGTATATACGATGTCTACTTGGTAACCTCTATCCTAGGCCTCAGCCACAAACTGCATAAAACAAAAAAGATTAGAAACAGTTAATCTACCCTTCACAAAGCCATGCTGAGATTCAATAATTGGTTCTTTAATTGGAAAAACAAGTGTCCATGAAGAACCATTCCAAAACAGTTCGAGAAATTATTAAATATACCCACCGGTCTGAAATTTTCTATACATTGCTTTTATCTCTTTTTAAATTCGAGAATAATGGAAATATTGAATTATGCAGACACACATTAAAAAGAATGGGAAGAGGTTTGGCTAACACACATGCATAGTCACGGAAAAAGAACAACGGAATTTTATCTGGGTCTAATATTCCTTTTGATTTCATTTTCCGCAATCCAGTACTTCGTTTCCATCCACACCAGTAATTGCACTGTCACAAACAGTATTTGTTGCAGACGCAATGTACGACTCTTGAAAACATTTCGCAAACGCATTTGCGATGTCTGCATGGTTTTTAAATTCTTTTTCACCCCGTTTCACAGATTCAGGAAACTTTGTATTAAGTCTCTTAAAGTTTATTAGGTAGCTGCCAGAAGTTTGACGGATTAAAAGCGATGCTATTTTCAGTAGTCGCGCAGTAATTTAATGCAACCCTAACATCAAATTTAATTTGTCTTCTTAATTGCTGAAACAGTAAGTAATCCATCATTATTTGACTTTTTATATTTTTCCAAGCTCTAAACTTTTTTTAATGCTATTTATTATGTTAGATGTAACCCAAGGAGGATAGATTCTTTTGTGCTTTAAAGTTTTTGGTACTTATTTACCCAGAGCAGTATATATTTCCGTGCAAAATATGACGAGCTATATTAATGTCAATCGGCATAAAAAATCCCAACTGGTGGCCCAAATTATACGACAGCAGCAAAGCAGGATGCTGAGAGTCCTCGGGTAAAAGCACAACTGTTGCTCTTTCAACCCTATCCGGAAATAAATCATTATTACTTTTCTAACAGATGATTTTTGTCATTGCACAAGAAATTATGCTGCTCAAGGTCCCAAAACTGCAAAAAGCCGTTTAGAGATAAAGTTTTATCTTCACATTATTGTTGGGGAAACACCCCAACAAGTGTATTAATTTGTTGTTTTTCACCGTATAGTTTCGGGGTAACACCCTGTATATCCGTAGTATGAATGAGCCATACTTAGACTCTGAATACATTTATTTCACCCCAGGTAAATAGCAACTTGTTCATTAAAAACATTGTATCTCAGTTACTCCTTAGTTCGAATCTGGATTGTCGTTATAATAGATTATGTTATATGCAACAATCTCTAAAAAGCAAGATGTCACTCAGTCAAGGAAATCGTTATTAATCGGTCTCAAATTAATATATCTTTGCCTCCGTTAGTGTTGTGTAAACAAAAATATGTCAAAGAAAGAAAGAACTTGCTTCCACTCTCTCAACTGCACCCACCTACGCACCTTTTCCCGCTTTGTTTCTCCCTGCCGCGCCGGCTTTTGGGCGTTTTAACGCAGTTTCTCGACGACAGAAGCGCCATAGCGTCTCATCTGTCCTGTTGCTGTTGTAAAAGGTTGAAGAAGGTAAAATAGCGGATGGAAATTTCCATTCCGGAACTGAAGATTCGAATCAACTGTTCGAAGTCTTATATCCCTGGTAAAGTTAAAGTTAGAGAATCGAAGAAGACGAAAAATACAAAGTATTTCGTGTGAACGGAGGCAGTCAGTTGAACTTTTGAATTAAAAGAAAGCTGTAAAAGTCAGTAAAGGAAAGAGTTATCTAGTTCATTTTAGATTTAACTAATTAAGAAGTTTTATTAGACATTTATTAATAGTTAACCGAATGTATAGTATCTATTTAGTTTTATGTGTGAAAAAATAAAGGCTTGAAAGTAGTTAGAAATTATTGTATATATTTATCATATTTAATGCAAATTAATTATTGCATTATTAAAGTACATAATCTAGAATACATGTTTCAATTTGCATCCTATGAATAAAACCCCCACCACCCTATTTTGATACAGTCCACTAATTAATGTGGTTAATTTTAAAGTTAATTACCACCCCCCACCTTTATGGTGATAAATAATTAAGAAATAGTTCTTTATCCCGACCAATTATAATTATCAAATGATGTATTTATTATATCTGGTAAATTAAAATCCCCTTAAAACAAAAATGTAGAATTATATAGGTATTCATATATAAATACTAATCTCTTCCAGCATCGTACTATAATCCGTAAGGGTGGTATTAGCGGTATGTAAGTTACAAACAAGTAAAAGATAGAGTTATTGAGCCATACTTGCACTCCCAAAATATCAATACTATCAGGAATATTTTTTATTTTCTGAATTAAAACACTAAATTAATTTTTAATTGTTATTAGTATGCCCCATCCGAACAAAATTTCTATCAATGCGATACAAATTATATCGTGAATCAATAAGTTCCGTATTTAAAATATCTGTCCCTAGCCATGTTTCGGTAAATACATTTAAGTTTCCCTTCGGTCTAGTCTGATCTTTCCCAGCTTTACAATCCTTAACTTCATGTGACCCAGAACACAGCGGACAAGATAATGCTTTTTTTGCAGAATTTTAACGTATGATAAAAGTTGCTGCCTTTAAAACAGCGTGTGCCTAATTGAAAATGCCTCGTACACCGAACAGTTATCTAGATCTACAATCAACTTACCAATATCAATGAGTTTTTAAAAGTAATTGTGTCCAATTGCAGATCTGCCTGATAAACATATTAGTTATTTCTTTCTTGTAGGCCATATTTTCACTAATTTACATGAAGAAAGTGAACTAAAAATCTCATAATTTTCCGTAATAAAATGTATTAAAGTCTTTTCATCGTATTCTTGTGACATACCAACAACTCTCAGAGCCGGATGGACTCCGCGTAAGTCTCGAACCTTGTAGTCATCAGACAGCTTGTCCGAAGCTAACTCCTTAAACTTACTGGCGCTGCTCGACGAGGTGCTCAGAATTAACCCACCATTCGATACAGTCTTAACGTTCGTAAATGAAAAATTTTCCGCTGCATGATCAATGCTCTCAAGAATATCCCTCTTAGTGCGGGAATTGTCCTGTTGATTCTTTCAGCACTATTTTGGCACTATAATTTTGGAGTTATCGGACTTGCCCAAAACATTGGCGCACGATGAGGTGGGTACCGGTATTACAATCTCCAACCGGTTTCGACTTAATTGTTGTAATCTGTGCTGCGGTGATAAGTCTCAAAACGCGAATAATTCGATTTGAAATCAAATGCTTGACCGATTTTCCTGCGAACATTATGGGCAGAAAACAGAAATAACTTTAATGCATTTGACCAACACATTATTTTATAGCGTTGTTTTTCTATCACAATAATGTTATGAAACGAATTTTGTCGTTTTTTTCAGTTAACTTAAAAGTTAGAAGTATGAAACCTGGTATATTTAGAATTAGTAACGAAGACTATCCGATATATAAACTATATAAACATTTAAAAAATCAAAATTGAAATTTTTTGACAAGAGTTCGTCCTCATTTATTTGTTCTGATATAAACTCCTGGCAATTCGCAAAAAAACCTACAACTTTTGTATCACTTTCTTAATATGCTTTGAAATAATCTCTCTAGGGGTGCACCAAAATATACGTAAAAATCCTGTACAAGTTTTTGTACAATTGTTATTTTATTTGAGCAAACAAAACTGTATACTTACCTCATAATTTCTTAAAATGAAACCAGAAAACTTTATTTTATGCATAATTCCTATCCCCTATTCTCAGCCAACGCCTGGACATTATGCAGTTTGACGATTCGTGGCGTAGCAAGTCCAGGCTGAAAATATTGGAGAAGCCCCGTCTTTCTCTAGTTTTTTTTAGTATTCTGCATAATTAAGATACAATATTGATATTGTTCAAGCTCAAATCAATTCTTGAGAAATTCTAAATTGTTTATTGCATGAGAAGAAGTGTTTTGTCTGCAGTTTGAACATGTTTTAGTTTGGCAGAAAATTTGCAATCGTGTATGTCAACGTGATCCTTTTGGACGGTTCATCGCTAGTCATTTTAACTAAATCAGAAAAAAACAATAGTAGTGATTAACCAAAACACTGTCTCATTGCTGTATTCTTCCTTTAGCTTGGAGATATGTTTTTTTTTTAATTTAGAAGTTGCACCTAAAAGGTAAGAGATAAAAGTGCTCTACAGAAGTTTTAAAAAATATATGGATAGAAGCATGTCATTGGCAATTTTTCACACCTTAACCTCAAAAATCTCAGGGGCTACGTTCACGCTTACCAAATATTCTCAGGTTTGTAATTTTTTTGAAAATAATGTTTTCATTATCACATTTATTTACCAAGGAGTCACCAAAGTTATCCCGACATGTGTTTCCATTAAAGAAAAAAACATAAGCAAAAATATGTAGTTGACGAGGTAGTGAACAAATTAGCTTTAAAACGTTAATAAAATGATCTAGCTGATAAGTTAATTTAGATGAGGATCCCTGAAACTCTATCTGGGTGGCTGTACCCATTGAAAATATTGGGTTTTTCACTTGTATCTCTATTAAAAAACGTTTTCGATTAACTCCAATTCCACTTATATTGTATGGGAAAGACTTAATGTGGATCCTGGGCTGTCAGCTTTATCATGTAGCTGCACAATTATTTATAAAGTACGGTTTAATTAATTAAACTCACATTTAATTCTTGTTCCGTAGCATATTTAAAATGTAACAACAAAAAATATGTAGTTATTTTTTCTTTTTTGATAACATCATTTTAACTGAAATATCGAGGGCAATATATTATGTATGTTCATCTTTTTTGTCACCAAGAACATATATTTAACAGAAAATTCAAGTACAAATCGGGAATATTTTACTGAAGCAAATCATCTCATGTCTCATGTGTGGCAAAAATAACTTTAGTTACCCGCAGACATTTTTTAAAAATTTTCCGATATAAAATTATCTAATTATTACACTTGAAAGGATACATAATGTTTAAAAAACATTTTTATGTCGAAGGGCATTTTATTCGTTGGTCGAATTTTATACTTGAGATAAATATGTAATATGGTGTTTAGCTTAGTTGATAGTAAAACTCCTCTTGCCACATGTCTTAAGTTGTCTAATGTTTTAAATGTGTGATGTTTTAATTTTAAATGTGTTGTTTCTTATCATCTGTGGAGGTTTAGTTATACTTTATATTAGTAAATCGACATTTTTTCTATTATATTTGTTATAATGTTTTTGTGATGTTGAAAATATCCCAGGACCTATTGGTGGTACTTGTAACTGTCACGATTTGGACTGAATAAAATCTTATTTGTCGTATCTTTCTATCTATTTATCCATACGCACATGCATACAGGTACTTATTTAGAAATTTATTGTTAATTATTAAAAGATTAATCTGAACTATCCATTGACAAAGTTCAGACATTTGTTTTTAGCTCTTCTCTACAAGCCGTGGCTAGTCTAGAAACTTAAAACTGTTTGCTCCTTACTGTGTTTCAGTTAAAATTTTCCAAATATGTGAGGAAATTCTCTAGAATACTTTTGGCATAATCCCAATAAATTGGAGACTTAATGGGAAATTTTTTACACTACAAAAATTCCAATAATACCCTGTAAATTATATATTTAACTGTTTATTTAAATAAAACTAAATGTTTTAGTTTTTACTTATTTCAGATTTTGAAATTCGGTATATTTCAGTGAAAAGTTGATTATAGAATAGCCCTTAGAAATAGTATAAAATGCCGGGAGACAGCCTGAGCCTGTGACTTTACGGAGTTATGTTTCACCATTGGCTAGGAATATGCAGTTGTTTTGCCCAATGGTTTGTTCCAAAAGGTCAACATCATATAATCAAATTTGACACTAATTTCTGTTCGCGTGTATGCGAAAAATATTTCTTCTTGACTTCGAGGAATACGAGAATTTTATTAAAATTGTAAATTCTAAATAAAATGCTACCCTCAAAACAAAATTTTATTTTCGTGACACTTTTATTCTTTCTGCTAGATCAAAGGGGATGTAGCCTATTCTGATATCTAGATTATCTGACACGATACAAAAAATATAAAATAGTATTGTTATAAAAAAATTTGACGCAGAAGTTATATTATCCCTTTTTGAACGGTAGTTTTGTTTTCATTATGGATATTCGAGTGTGTGGAGCTTTATTTTTATTCCTTATTCATTTAATAAAATATTATTTTAATAAAGGTGAAAAAAGATAATGATCACGTTTGTAGTATTAATATAATCATTTTACTCAACATCATTTTTTACCAACACAATTAAGATGTGTTTTATCGGCTGTCCTCTCTCTCTCTCTCTTTCTATCTCTCGAGGCCTCTAAAATGTTTTTGTGGATCTCTAATCACTTCCAAGCCTGCAATTTGAGATGGGCACTTACTTAAGGGTAAAACATTTCTTGACGATTTCTGTCGGCCCGGCTTCAAGCTAAATTAAATTTCTGTGTCAGCCAACCGCGCCCCATTTGTTTAAATTTGGGGTTTAGGCGACCGATTAAGATTTTTTGAGTTGCAAGTTGGGTTATAAAAAGTGACTGCGTTTCACTGGAGTTTTCAGACCAACTAAAAAAAGTCGTTTCCCAAATTACCAGGCATAAAGCTGTTCAATTTATTCTCAAAACGCACGACCACTGTAAGTGTAGGTTATATAAATTGTATATATAATATATATATATATTTCTTTTCCATATAGGATTTTCTTGGCTGTTAGGTCGTTAGAAAAATCCTGTTTTTAAGCTTATTTTAATCATACTTATATTAACGTTTCGACCCAAAAGTGGTCTTTCTCAAAATGAGGTATGCTTAAAAGTAGGTTTCCAAATTATTAAGTTGTTCCACAACTCTGTCACACCCCCTGTATAGGATACATCTATGTATATAAAACAAAGTCGTGTTAGTTACACCACTTATAACTCAAGAACGGCTGAACCGATTTTTATGATCTTTGGTTTGTTGGAATTGTCTCCGCCCCGAATAGCAGAATAAAACTATTAAAATATGGGAAAAATTCTCGGATAAAAAATTATACAAAAAATGCGTCATCTTCCGCAATTGACAGCTCATGTCACGCACGATTATAGTTTTTTAGTAATATATGAGGTCCACTGCAAATCAGTGACATACTACACATTATAGGATAGAAATTCAACGGAAAATAGTGGGAAAGTAGCATATTCAAAGCTAGAAAGATACTGAAATACATAGAAAATACTTGAATCGAAATATAAAAAATTATAGAGAATATGACAACAACTTTCAAATCGATTGGTATCAATCATTCCAGATCATTCGGTCGATCAGTCATCCGTACTTCGTGTTGCTTAAACATCGATAGCAAATCAACTATCGAAACAATCGACAGTTTTATAAAGAGCTATCGATAGTCGAAACAATGTTTTCCAAGGCAGGTGATATGACGAAGAAATGAAACCGGCTCGGCTTAAAGATAAAAATTTAGATACTTTGTTGTTCATCATTCACAATTATTCAACCGGTTTTTATGATCTTTGATTTGTTGGATTTGTCTCCGCCCAGAATAGCAGAATAACTATTAAAATATCGGTAATATACAGTGTGTCCAAAAACTACGCAACCTATGGGAAATTTCTTTATTATAGGTTTCTCAGAAAATGTTATTCTTTATAAAAGTTGATGCTTAAAAAAAGAGTAATTTTTACAATGCTAAATTAAGGATAAGTTATACAGGGTCCTTAAAACACACAAACAATAAGATTTTAAAAAAATTGGTATATCGAAAAACCTTCTGCAGAAAAAAAAAGTTTCTATTAAGTTGTTGCTGAAAAAATTAAGAAAAAGAGGAATTTTTCGACATTTTTTTAATAATTATTGTTATGAATTTTCTCCGCATCAGTGCACTTTTGGAAAAAAAATGGTATTTGACTTTTATTTTTTGTCTTAATAGGAACTATGTTTTTTTTCTGCAGATGGTTTTCCGATATTCCCAAATGTTTGTTTTTAACCTTAATGTTTGTATTTTTTAAGTACCCTGTATAACTTATCCTTAATCTAGCATTGTCAAAATTATTTTTTTTTTCAGGCATCAACTTTTATCAGGAATAACACTTTCTGAGAAACTAATAATAAAGAAATTTTCCATATATTTTGCATATATTTTTTGGACACACTATATAAAGCATGGTCGTGTTAGTTACACCGAGAACCGATTTTTATGATCTTTGATTTGTTGGATTTGTCTCCACCCCGAATAGCAGAATAACTATTAAAATATCAGACAAATTATGCAGAAAATTAGTTTTTAAATAAATTTTGTTTGAAACTCCGCAATTGAAAGCTCACGTCACGCATGCTTATTGCTTTTTTGTAATAATTGATGTTCACTGCGCACTGCATGTCAGTGACATAATACACCTTATAGAATAGAAATTCAACGGAAAATAGTGAAATAAATAGAAAATACTTGAATTGAAATGTAAACAAAAATATAGAGAATTAATGACCTCCAAATAAAATATGCTGTTTTTTCTTCAAATGTCGACAAATTAATGCAAAAACGTCCCTTTTTAATAGTAATAATAATAATTATTAAAGATAAGTGGGTTCGCAAGGCGGCTTAGACCGGTGCGGTGTCGGTGAATAGGCTCAGGTTGTTGCTATAGTAATGTAACATAAAGCTGTCAGTGGACACTCTCAACAATAATTATATTTTTAAAATTGCGTCTTCGACTGCGTTTTAATTCCGTATTGATAAGCAGTTATTGAGCAAGTTCGATTAAATAATAACCAATTTGTTCCTAAATTAGTGATTTTTAGAAAGGCAGTCATAAATTGAGTGATAAATACAAATTTTAGTTTAATATCTCTTGAGTTGTTGACGCTTATTTTGATGTATGTTTGTAATGTATCTATGTTGCTATGACAACACTTTTACCTCCGCCGGCGGAAAAGCGAAACTTCACTGCCACCTACAAAGTCGAGTAATGACGGATTTACTGACGTTTGAAGAAAAAATTATTTACAATCCAACACAGACTATAGTATACCTGTATGTAGTCTGTGTTGGATTGTAAATAATTTTAATATGTACTGTTTCACGTGATATATATTATATGTACCCTATACAGGGGGTGTAGATATAGGGTACATATAATATTTGAATTTATAAAAAGAACGAACTTTTTGAAAATTTTTAAAAAAAATTTGAAATTTTTTGAAATATTTGAGATTTTTGAAATTTTGAAGATAAGAATGATATTGATATATATTTTTTTGGTTTTAGATTTTTTATGGTTTTTATTGTGTTTGTGTTGTGTTGTGTGTGCATGCAGGCTTGGCATAACAGTTTGGAGTGTGTGCTGTTGACTGTTGACATTTATGGCATTGTGAATGAATTTTGTTTGTGCTTCCTCCATGAAGCTTGATGATTACGGGCACGTAATTGATTCTTTCTTCGTCGAGGATTTTAATGTCGGATTGGGGAAGAAGTACCCTAACAAATTCGGTAAGAAACTATCGTCTCTTACCGGTTTTGAGCCAGTAAATTTCCTTTGGGTGGTAGCCCTTATCTTCAATGTCGTTTTTAATATCAGTAATTGGCATGTTGTTATCAAGTCCCTTGATGATGATATTTAACATTCTATCTTTCGGAAGGAAGTAAGAATGCAAAGGGTATTTTTTTCTTGCACCATATCGGAATTTTTGGGGGCTGAAGTTGGGGTAGGGGTGACTTGGGCCTCGCCTGCTGATTTCTCGGCCTTAGTTTGGGCCGAAGGGGCTGCCTCGGCCATGCTTCCTACTTGAGGAGGCTAGAGGTTTGAAAATGGTATTTGCTATTAGTCATTAGTGCAATTTCACTACTACACTTTGATCATTGCTTGAATTGCGCATAGTGCATCTCCTTTTATAGGCTGGCGTCTGCGCAGATTGTAACGTGGCATAGACTCCGCCTCCGTTGGTTCAATTTTTCTTGCTTCGACAATGTTGGGGTTGGTGTGTTGAGTGGACCAGGGGTGATTTTCTTGAAGCTTGAGAAAGGGTTTCCAAATTTTTGGGATGTTCAGGGCGTCGTCTCGCTTATTGAGCTGTCCGTTATTTTCGTTTTCTAGAGCTTCTCTGATTATGCGAATTTTGTGGTGGTCCACTGTGGCTACTTCTCTAGCGTTGTTGAAATCGATGGAGCGTCCTGTTGTTAAGTGGTGTTGGAAGAGCTCTGCTGTAGTCTACTATGTTCTGATGTTGTTCTTGTGCTCCTGGATTCTGGTTGAAATTTGTCTATTTGTCTGCCCTATGTATGTTTTTTGGCAGTCCCCGCAAGGTATGGTGTACTTGGATTTCCGAGTACTTGGACTAAGGTTCACTGTGGCTAGAAAATTGGCTTGATTTGATGCTTCCTTAGGATTCTGCCGACTTTGTCAGGGATTCTCTTTATATAATATGGAAGTATGGCTTTTTGCATGTTATGTTCGTTGCTTTTTGGTTTCTTTCTTGTTTGTTTTTTTATTGATTGCCTTCGTAATGTTGTTTCCAGAGTAGCCATTTTGTTTAAGAGCTTTTGTTGTTAGTTTTATTTCTTCTTGCCTTCAGGTAAGTTTTGTTTGGCGATAAGACCGAGACAGAGAGAAAAAAAAACTAAAAGGAGAAGCGACAATGAGCGTAGGCACCTTTCATGACTCTGCACCGTTGACAACAATACCACTAAGTATAGGGAGAAAAATATTTTAAGCTAATGACAATGACATCTGATCACCTGGAATCGGCTAATGTTGTTTCGATTTTGACAATTATACCTTTTGTGCTTGGACATGCGCATACAAAATCGATTGACAGGCTGTCGCCTCTCTTTAAGCTTTTTCCTCTCTGACCGAGATAGCAATATATTTGCCAAGGACTGAATTTGTGAAGGGTGGTGGTGGAATTCGGTGTTTAGATATCTGTTATCTCGTATGGGTTGGTTTCCTATAGACAGTATAATTAGGGGTTTTGTCGGGCGTTCTAGTGAGGTGGAGATCTAGAAAAGGTAGCTTCTCATTCTGTTCTACTTCTAGTGCGAACTGGATTTTGCCGTTAATTTGGTTTAGATTGACCATGAAAGTGTCCAACTGTTCCCTACCATGGGGCCATATAATGAAGATGTCATCTACTTAGCGTTTCCATAGCGGTAAATATATTGATATCTCGGTCTTATCGCTTAACAAAGCCTACCGAAAGCCAAGAAGAAATAAAACTAACAATAAACGCACGTAAACAAAATGGCTACTCTGGAAACAACATTAGGAAGGCAATCAATCAACAAAAACAAACAAGGACGAAACCGAAAAGCAACGAAGGAAAAGCATGTGATTTATAAAAACTGGTTTTGCTTTATCAAGACTTTGTATTTTTTCCCGTTTTGTAGATTTTAGTTTTTGTCGTAAAAGTCTACGAAGAGGATATTAGTAAATAATATCTATTAATGAGTTCCAGACTAATGAATAAAAAAGTCACCGTTTATCTTTACCACAACACAGTGTTTTCCACAATACCGACACTCGACGCGCGTTTCCCAGGCCATCAGGAGATGATTAACCCAAACTAACCTAAACTTACAATCTACCTAACCCTATTTTCTGTTAACCGTTTGCCTAATCAAGCGAAACCAAAAAGAACTAATTCTAGGATCATATTAGTCACGGAAGGGCTTCTCTCTCTATTTAAACTATTCTTACATTTAATATTGCCAAACATTGGTATGTGTATGAAAATCTTATTTTAGATATGTTATGAATTAATTTAACATTTTTCACACTTTAAATGAGCTGTGTGTATGTGTGAAATAAGTGAAACCGCGAATGTTCTTTCTAAATGCATGACTATTAATTATGTTAGTATTCGCTATATTCTTAAATTATTTCCTTTCCATAATTACATCTTTCTGTACTGAGAGGAAAATACAGTGTACTAAAAAATTAAAGCTGGTCAAAGCAGGAATAACAGTGATTAATAATAACAAAATAACAGATAAATATTAACATTGCAAAATAGATATCAAATGCCATGATATTTACGTTTTAGGTACATTTCTGCGAATTAGCTTTTAATATGGAATATTTCCAAAATGGCTGAAAAATCGCATAGGGTATGTTGCTGAAAATATGTCTAGAACTTCTCGTAGAATCCAAGAATGCAATAAAAGTTATAACATCTAATTTAATATAAGCGGGAAAATCCATGTTATATAGCATTTCTTTTTAGTGCAGGCTCCAATGGGTTCCTCGTTTGCAAAATCTGCAGACCGCAATCTGTTTTGTGATTTGTGTATCTGAGACCTTTGTCTGTATAAAAAAGCATGTTGCCGCGCGCGCGCATGGTGCGATTGCCGTTTCGCCCCCTCCACTATTTTACCTCCGGCATAAACTAGAAAAGTTAGGTTGCCGAGGAATGTGGTATCGCAGAAAAAATAATTCATAACATCTGACGACTGATTTGGGTTCTTAAGACACTACCTTATCATCGGAAACAAAGTCCCCAAAAATCCCCGCATTGGAAAATTTACAAGAGCCAATGGAGCTATTACAATTTTAACTACTAGAAAGTGAAATTGGCGTTCACGGCTCCAAGGGGTCATCTGATCATGGTTCAAAGGTATTTTTTTTAAGAAAAAGTAATTTTTCAATTCGGAAATGATAATTTTGCCCAATCGGGAAAAATTCTCCGGAAATGGTTAAAAAACTGAGCAAAATGGGTTTATCTGATCAGTTTTCACGCTGACGCGCATCTTGTGTCCGTGTGCGTGTGAAGGCACGTGCACTGGCCTTTGCGCGAAGGTGCGCGTGCGGTTTTAAAGGAAATGAAAATGGGATAATTGAGTTCTTTAAAGAGAAATAAGGGCACATCAGCCCTTGAAAATATTTAATCAGTATAAATATTCATATTAAATATAGCAGTACCACTTAATATTTAAAAGATATGTGGACATACATTTTCCTGAAATAGTACTATAAAAGCATGTATGTACAGTTAGATCAGTATGGCTAGAAATACCATGACTTGACAATTTCACAAATAATTATGAAATAAAAAAAAATTAAATTACTCTAAACTCTGGGTCGTCGGAGTCTTCTTCATTATGAAGCAATTCTGCATGAACACTCTCCACTACTGTGTTCAATCCCCTCGGACCGGCATCCACATAAATTTCTACATCTGGACTTCCACGCACACCTAATTAAGCTCAAAAGAATGTTGTCGAGCAGCTGCAGGGGGCAAAGTTTTCAGCTGCAAGTCAGCATCTAGCTTTTGCGTGGCGGCTACACTTGTTGTAGAGGGTGTAGCGAAGGTCATCTAGGGTGGCATATTTCGCTCCTCTGTATAAAGCAAGACGCAATTTCTTACCGCAAGAGACGATCCTCTCCAAATCTGCACCGGGCTTATCAAAACCTCCAACTTCGTTGCCCTGGAGAATTTTCAATGTTGATGCCCTTCCTTTTCCAAAAACTGCTGGCATTGTATCACAGCCGGAAAAGGCGTGAGCAAAGAGAATGGCTGACCTCACATTGTCAAGGTGCTCCTGTATCAATTCGATGTTCTGTGACTCTTCCGCAGGTCCCTTTATCGAAAAATCACAACTTCTGTTCTGGGTAGGTTTTCTGCGCTGGACAAGCATGGCAAGAAAATCCGTGTCTGTTGCAGCTATAGCAAAGGTCGGGCTATTATACTGGTCAAGGTATCTGCATCTCCGGGATCCTGTAGCACCCTTATCCCTATCTATTCGAGTGCAGGCTACAGAAGGCGGGTCCAGTTTGTTTTATTCTGACCGTTTCCCCGTAGTTCTTCGCTGTTGCTCTGATGACTTGGTTGACAACGCAACGAAGTATGACTGGAGAAAACTGGACTACGCAGCGCGATATGTGCCACACTGCTCCGACGTGCTCGCTGCCCCGCCGAGCCTACTGAACCTAATTAGGGGTGCGCGCAAATCCGGATGTGGAGATGCGTGTGGATGCTGCGGCCGGTCCGCGCGAATGGTGTGCCGGGAATGATGTCATCACTGCAGTAGATAGTGTTCTAATGCAGAATTGCCTCATAATGAAGAAGACCCCGATGACTCAGATGGCAACTAGAGTAATTTCATTTTAAATTTTTTTATTTCATAATTATCTTTGAAAGTTTCAAGTCATGGTATTTCTAGCCATATTTATAGCCTGATTTAACCGTACATAGTAAAGCTTTTATACTACTGTTTCAGTAAAATGCATGTCCACATATAATATATTTTAAGTATTAAGTGGTACTGTATTATTTAATATGAATATATATAATTAATATGAATATATAAAAAAATTTAATATTTTCAAGGGCTGATGTGCCCTTATTTCTCATTAAACAACTCTTTTATCCCATTTCCATCTCCTTTAAAACCCCATGCGCGCTCTCGCGCAAACGCCACGGCACGCGCCTTCACACGCACACATACTCACATATTTAACACACTCACAACACACGCACGCACTCACAAGATGCGCGTCAGCTTGAAAATTGTCCAGATAAGCCTATTTTGTCCCGCTTTTATTAAGCCACTTCAGGTGAATTTTTATTTTTGATTGGAAAAAATTGTAATTTTCGGATTGAAAAAAGAAATTTTTTCAAAAAAATATATTTGAATGATGACCAGATGACCCCCTTGGTGCCGTGAACGCTAATTTCACTTTCTAGTAGTATAAATTAAAATTGAAATATTTCCATTGGCTCAAAATTTGTAAGAAAGTAATACACTTAACTATAATTTTTTTTCTATGATTTTTTAATTAAAATTAAACGTATTGTCTCTACTGACTTGTGGTGTGTTATATTTATAACCGAAAAAAGTATACATACAGCCTTAAACATTCGTTTTTAATAGTCCCATGATTATGATCAATACTTTTTGGAAGCATGCTAACAATGTTAACAGCAATGGAGAAGGGGAAGGGGGAGAGAGAACGTACCACAACACTCACTGGCAACATCATTCAAATCGAAGTATAAGATCAGTACAGCACATATCAGAAGTCAGAATGCGGTCTGCATATTTTGCATACGGAACTCCAATGGGAGCCCGGTCTATTTGTTCGATGCTCAAACCATAAAAAATCCCCAAAACTTTCACATTCAATATATTTGCCCATCTTTAATAATAAAAAGTAACAATGTGTGTTCAATTTTATTCGGACATTTTTACTTGTTTGCCGTAGCCGTAAATAGAATTTGACATCGATGTTAAATCCAAAGAAGCTGTTTTCCCAAAATTGTATCACATATAAACTAATAATCATGAATAATGAAAAAAAAAATTATGGAAAGATTCTGTTTTCAAAAAGTTTATTTTATTATAAATATTTGACAACTAGTACCTTAACACAACATACTTTAAAATTAAGCAGCATTTTATTACCACATTAATTATTTTATGATAATTATTATTAATTCAGGTAAAATCAGTCTTTCGTAATGCTGTTTGATACCTATATCCGTTGGAGTACATTGTATAATGACGACTTTCAAAGGAGAGCGTTTAGACGTCACAGGCGAATGAAATCCGTAAGTACTTGAAAGTTATTAAAGTTTATTCTATTTTCTCGAATCCAATATGTCCTTTGGGGAAACTGCATTAAATTGAAGTTTCTCTGAGGGCTTATATTTCGCCTTTCTGAGTTAATCTTTGAGCTAGATAAAGAATATTAAAAGTATTTTAAGGAGCATGCATGTTCCCATATGCTCAAATTATTTTCGAGTCGAGAAACAAGAATTTTTATTGAGACTACTATTAAATAAAAGTTTTTTGAGAACCACAAGGGGGTTGACAAAAAAGACCTATGTGATCATTAAACTGGTTGGCTCGCCCTCAACATTCGGACCATTGGACTATAATAGGTGTAATTAGCCGAATGTAGGGCACTTGAAATAATTCACTGATCCTCGCTTAATGGCTTGAATTAAAAGCGACCCTCGATAACGGATTAAAACAATCAACATTGCATGACAACAAATTACATAGGAAACCCACATTAATAGCAATCTTTATAATATACCTTATACAACTCTTTAGACGTAATTTATGGGCATAAACGTGTAAAAATCTGTTCTCAACAGTCTCAAGTTGATTTATATAAGTAAGGGCATCAGATAAAGCAGCCCTATTTCACAATAGCTTTAGGATAGTGTAATAATTTTAAAAGTCTGAAGGCTGCAGTTAAGAGCCATCCTATTTCAAATAAAGGCACAACAATCTGCTATCCAAATCCAGTATTATTTCGACTTTTTAAACGAATGGATCGAAAAGTACCTGCAATCGAATTGTCAGGCGCGCATATCTTCTCTGTCGTATACTGAGAAATTTATGACTAAATCAGCCAAAGAATATAATGATTTTCTCATTTTTCGTTACCTAGTGAAGAGTAAAATGACAATCCCGAGAAGTTTACAAATATTTGCTTTCTTACTTACACCATTTGTAAATGGTATTCAGCAAGTCCTGAAATAAATTCATAAATGAAATATTTAAGTGATTGGCAGAAGTAAGTAATTCACCAGAGCTCGGATCTAGTCACATATGACAGGTTCAATTTATCTATAGATAGACTGCGAAAGTGTATTATGGAATACTCCTATATCCAGAAATATAGCCACCGCAATCTCGTGGAGAAGATAAGTGGATTTGAGGATGATAGGTGGGAAGAAATCAATGGGAATCTGGAAACGGGCCTCAGTGATAAGATAGAGGCAAATCAATAAAACATTTCAACACAATTTCCCGGGTGGCCAACTAAGAATGGCATTCGGCTATATCTCGAAAAGTAATTGTCGTAAAGACTTACGGTAAAAAAAATTATTACCAAAGTGGCCAAGAGAAAATGTTGGAAATTATTTTTAAGATTCAAAAATGGCCGCCAGGGGGCGTAATGGCCATCTTAAATTTTAAAACCCGTTTTATTAAAAAATTTCTTAAATTAAAGATAATAGAATGCATTGCCATTTAAGGGCCGAGATAAATTCGATTCTTTTTTGTTAAACACGTTTTGCTCTATTCCTTAAAGGAAAGTGGTGAGTACATTTTTGGAAATAAATGTCAATAACTTCAAAATGGCTGAACGGATCTTAATAAGCTGGGAGTCGTTGAAGAGGGCTCGAATGAGGCGATTGCGCTTTCTTACGCAGCCACTAGAGGTAGTTTTCTGTCATAACCACAAGTAAGTCAGATTTTCTCGAAAAATGTAAATGCAATGATACCACTTTTTTTAAAACAAAAGACAGCCAAATGATAGCTTAATGCATCAGTAATAACTGCATCTCGATATCTCTTACCTAACCTAAAATGTAAAAGCAATCAAAACTCGACTATGTTGGGGTTTGGAACCTTCGGCAACGTGCACTAAAACTGAGCTTTATCCACAATACCGAAACAGAATTTTTGCACTCGACCCGCGTTTCGCTAACCATGCTAGCATCATCAGGAGACGATTAAAACTGAGTTTTAATCATCTCCTGATGGTTAGCGAAACGTACGTCGAGTGCAAAAATTCTGTTTCGGTATTGTGGATAAAGCTCAGTTTTAGATCAAAACTCGAAATAAAATCAGATTTTGGGATTTTTTTTTCGAATATTGACAGAATTACAGCAGGACTAAGAAACATATCGGTGGCGGAAATTGAAACTGCTGTTTTATCCACACCGCAGAGCATGAATTTAACAATAATGAGAGGCATTTTGAACACTTGGGCCGTCATTAGTAATTCTAGTACTCAATCTTTGGAGTTGTGTGTGTAGTCATAATTATTTTACTATGTAATGTTAGTTAAGTTTTGATAGTGTTAGTATTAATTGTTAGTATTAAATTGTTAGTATAGTAAATCGTAGTAGAAGAAATATATTTTGAAAATCAAAAATACCTATGTGCTTTTGAAAATTTAACTTAACATTTAAAAAATTAAAAATATTGTCACAGTTATTCATGTTTTCATTGTGTAATTCTTCATTTATTATAAACGTGTTTTAAAATTATCTGATAAATAAAATAAAAACGTCTTTAAAACGGAAAAATTAATAAATTTTCATCTATTTTGGTTAATATCTCAGGTTCTAAAAAGCATATAAATTTGTTCTTTTTACCGAAATGTTGAGGCTTTAATTCTTTATTTGATAATGTCAAAATATATATATCGTATTTTTTTTTTTTTTTGCGAAATGTTTCATTTAGAGTGCCTTTTAAAGCCACTGTAGTATCATTATATTTCAGCTAGCGCCATCTAGCGGCGAGGGCAAAACTCAAGGATACAAAAGCAAAAGCGCAGTTTGTAAGGCAAATAAGGCTCTCTTCAACGAGATTAACTTTGTTAAAATCGCTTATACCAAACAGGAGTAATCGTAATTTATTTAAACATTTGAATTCACCCCACACTTTATATTACTAAATAGCAAAAAATTGTGTGAGAGAAAGTATCGTAAAAAGTGTAAGAATAAAAATGCAGATATTTTCGATAACTGTTAATCAATCGGTTGGTCAGGGATGTTACACCCTCTAGCGGGCATTTTGGAAACTCTAAAATAATTTCCAGCGTTTTCTCTTTAAAAAATTACCCTACAACTTTATAATATTATTTAGTTTTTGAGAGCGGCCATTCTTAGTTGGCCACCCGGTATGAGATATTTTGGAGGCCTTATTTCTAAAAAAATATTTTCCACCCGTAGAAGTATTTGATATGTTTCGTGCTTATTTTCAATGCAATGGTAATGTAACTGTTGCCGCTGGCATACTTGGTTTCTTAAAAGTTCGAATTTTGTGTGGACAGAAGGGCAATATTCCCTCATATTGAATGAATATTAATTATTATTGAGATTTTTAGTATAATGTTGGTATTTTATTATATATTATGGTAAAATACGCATAATTAGGATTTAATAACAACGGATCTTCCGAAAAAATGTTCCAAAATCCGATTTTATTTCGACTTTTGATTTCTTTTACTAATATTTTAGGTTAGGTAAGAGATATCGAGATGCGGTTTTTACTGACGTATTAGGCTATCATTTGCCTAGCTTTTGTTTTAAAAAAAGTGATATCGTTGCATTTAAATTTTTGCAGAAAATCTGGCTTATTTGCGGTTATGTCAGAAAACGCCCTCTAGCGGCTAGGTAAGAAATCACAATCGCCCCATTCAAAGCACGGTTGATAGCCTAAGAAACGCCCTTTTCAACGACTCCAAGCTTATTAAGATCCGTTAAGCTGTTTTGAAGTTATTCACATTTATTTACGAAAATGTTCAAACACATCCCACCACTTTCCTTTTAGAGATAGAGCAAAAAGTGTTTAACAAAAAATAATCAAATTTATCTCGGCCCTAAAATGGCAATCCATTCTACTATCTTTAATTTAAGAAAATTTTACAAAAAACGGGTTTTAAAATTTAAGATGACCATTACGCCCCCTGGCGGCCATTTTGGAATCTTAAAAATAATTTCCAACATTTCCTCTTGACCACTTTAGTAATAATTTTTTTACCGCAAGTCTTTACCACAATTACTTTTCGATATATAGCCAAGTTCCATTCCTAGTTGGCCACCCGGTACAAGAAACGAATGACACGTTCAAAAATAAGAAACTAACTAAAAATACCAGAATTATGCTTGAAAACATTTTATTTTAATCGGAAAATATTCCTTAAATATGTAAGGACTTTCAGTATACTATAAAAATAGAAATGATTTTTTTTACATTCTTAGTTAGATAAGAGTCAATATAAATATTTGTAAACTTTGCATAATGCCTCTAAATCGGAACTAACGTATTACATAGCTTTGACGGCTATGTTAGGGATCTTGTTTTTTTTAACTAGATTTTAGAAAACATTAACAGATTCACGGGTATAAATATATACATTATTCAAAATACTGTTGAATTCCTTTGGAATTTGTAATGTTATGTTTATTCTAATTGAAGCTGAGAACCGAAAGAAAATCCTCGACACACAAAAATCCCAGCTTGTCATAAATCAACCCGAAAAGTCTGAAAGGATGTGTCGGATGAAAAATTTGCAATTCGCTGACTCAACAAGTATTGCGTTTCCTGGGAAAATATGCATTAAATTAGAATAAAGCTTCGGAAATGGAGATCAAGACGCAGACAATGCCTTGTTTTATGCAAAACCGTCAATAAGATATTTTTTAGGCATTGTTATCAGCACCAAGGAAATAAAACTGGAAATATATTAGCATTATTTGAAGATAAGAAAAATTAGTGGGTTCAGATTTGTTTAAAAAAAAATCAAGATTTAGACGATATAATTGGTATAAGCTGTACTACCGAAACTTGACCTAAATTTTAATTATTTAGTATATAAGAGTTACGGTTAACTGTATTTAAAGTATATTTTACTACTACAAAAATTCGGAATGCAACAAAAATTATAGAATATGTAAAACATTAACTTTGGCGCCTGATAATTATTTATTATTTTTTAAATATCTAGTTACAGATTCATATATTATTCTCATTGACATGGGCACTCTGCACACCAAATATTAGGTCTTCTTTATTTTCGTCCATCTTATGATTTTGGTTCTGGTTTATCATATGATTTATCTTATGATTCTACTGTTAAATATCTAGAAACTCCTTTAATCTTGGTCACTAAACTTGTCATATGGGGGGGGGGCACTCATTGCGTATTATTCCAAAATCGAACATCAATGATGTTGCCAAGTTAATCACTTGCTCACTAAATATCCTGGTATTTTTACTCGAACGGTTCATATTTTTAATGCATCTGGTTCTTCGTATAGATGCGTATCAATCTGATATCACCAGAAAACTGCTGCGCCTATGCTTAAAGGTTATTCGGACAAGTCAATCCCAATTAAATATAGCATGAATTATAGGCAGAACACAAGAAGTGGTACCAAAAGGGAAAGTATCAAGAAGCTGCACCAAAGAAGGTCAGCTCAAGACCGAAGAAAATCAACTACCCAGAATTTTAATTTTGTCACGAATTTTTATATCGTTAGACAACCAGCCAATAACAAACCCCTCTATAAAAGGACAAAGTGCTCACAAAATTTTAGCTCGTGACGTCATGCATGTAGACCTTTGCTATATGGACCGAAGATGTAGGAGGAGGGCTTGCGGATGGAAGGGTAATCGCGATCGAGAGATGATAATAATATAATAACAGAGGACTTTCGATAATCTGCTGATCGACAACGCCGGATAATTGGTTGCCGCCGCCGCCACCGCTGCGCGCTGTATAGAAATTCTCGAAAAGGGAACAAGTAAATAAGTCGTTTTAAATTTCGTGCATTATTATTTACCATCTCTCTAAATACATACATACGTACATATGCATTAGATACATTATTCATATTATGTATCTATACCTATAAAGTATAGACCTTGCTTTTACAAACATATTTAAAATCATACATATGCTCGCCAGATAATTTGACTATCTCAATAACTGGCAGTACCGCTGGTCCCAATACCCACCAATAATCGAGAGTCTACTGTACTTTCCTAATAGAGCCGGCAACAGTGCAAACATAACAAACGATTAGTTTGCGTTTTTGCCGAACCTAATCGCTGCAACAATAATCAGTAATTAGTATTTTTTTCTTACATTTTTCTGAAATTTAAACTATTTACGTGTTTTTAAGAGCGTGAGAGTTGTACCTAATAATTCGTTGTATATTTAGGTATACAATTTATATTGTTAGGCGTATTTTTCAATACGTAAAACTATATTTAACTTAAAGGCCTGTTGCTTTTGTCGCGATATGCCATTTATAAGTTTTAATTGTATGTCAGTTTTCTCTCGTTTTCGGCTAGTTTTGTGGTAAATGATTTTGTTTTTTTGTAGTAACCTATGCCTCCCCCCCCCCAGACTGTATAAAAATGTGACATCAGGGCGTGGCACCCAAAATTTTTTAGCACAACATATTTTGGGCCCCCTCCCTCAAACATATTTTCTGGGTGCGCCAAGTTTTACCCCGAAATAACTTTGAGCTCACAAATAACACGAAATTATGTGAAGCTCATTTTCCTGAAGGTAGTGTAATAAAAAGTAACAACAATTCAAGATTGAGCGGAGGGCCATGCGTGAAGTGAAAAAAATTGGGTTAAGAGCCCTATTATAGTGGATATACAGCAGCTTGCATTTGTTTCCACGAATATATTCCATTGACCACCATTCAAAACATATTACAACAATAATAACGTTGGTGTTGCTGTTAAAACATACAAATTTGGATCAGCTGCCACATCATGAGCATGCGGAACTACGGGTTGAAAAGTTGAACGGTCTATCTAGATTTTTGTATACTACACCTAGGATTAAATCAAAAATCAAACAACTTTAGTAGGGATTTGTCAAGAAGTCTATCATATAGCTAGTGTCTTTTAGAATAAGTTAACTATTGATAGTTTTCAGAAATATTAGTGTATGTATCCCTTTATATGATTACAATTGCACGGCCTACCTAGATGACGTCACACAACAATCACTAAGACCTTACTATTGAGTGGTTATTGAACCAGCACGTTTCGGAAATCGTGAAGCATTTTGTCGTGTCTTTTGCTGCACGACAAGGGCCGCATTGTAAGACGATATTGGCCAGATCCGAGCGGAGATCTCGGTGCATGTGGGATCGAACGAGCGGAGAAATTCATTTGGCAATTAACTCATGCGGAATATTGACCGAAATAGTGTTAACCCTTGACCCAAATCAAAAGTTCATGAGCAATTTAATTTGAAGTACTTATGCCAAATCGCTCTTAAACTATTATTAACTCTAGAGGCGGGAAAACTGGTAGGTGATCTCTTCCATTATTATATCATTTATGTACTGAATGTAAAAGGTTAATTATTAGATTTTTAGGTCATCCCAATAAAAAGTAGAGGAGACAAATGAGAAGTGGACCAACCTGGTATAAAAATTGGAGCGCTCACTGGCCATAGCTCATTTAGAAAACCGGATAGGGAAGACAGACATTCACCGAATTTTCTGCAGAGCGGTGGACACTCCAGAATAGACTCTCTCTGTATGCGACAAATGAATCAGGGAAAGATCTAAGGCCAATTTGAAGCAACAAGCAGTTATAACGCCACAAGACTTTGTGTAACAGATGATCCTAAAGCAAGAAATTTTGAATCCTGTTATAATTACGTGTGAAGGTGATGCGTGTAAATAATAGAGCAGATGCTGAAATTGTACTAACTCTAAGTAATTATAAGCATCAGAGAAGCTGCTGATAAGGTAGATGCGAAATAGTCCGTGTTATGAAAAAATGATTTTTGAAGCGTGGGGTATAAGTACGGAAGAAGATAATGAGAAAGAAGACGAATTATCTGTGAGTAATCCTACTATGCAGAAACTATATTGTCTTCCCAAGATGCATAAACCTGGGAAGGCGATGCGTCCCATAGTCTCGGCTGAACAGACGCGTTTGACTTTCTTTCTTGTACCTCAAATAATTTTAGGGTGGTTTACGCTTTTTTAAATTTATTTAACTTATTTTACAGAAAATAAATGGACTGTTTTTAATACATGTTTATCGTGCTGCTCGCCGCTAGAGAAGGAAGTCTTCGTTCTCGCCCTTAGTCGGAGTAGCTTCTTGCACGGTTGCCGGCTTTCTCTTCGTGTCGTCGTCAACATGCCCCCCGCCTTGAAAGGATGGGTTTTCAACAATTTCATCAGTCAACAATGGAAGCGGGCATATTTTCTGGCAGGCGCGTTTAATAGTTCCATTAGCCGTCCGTATGAAGGCCACTCTTGAAATTCCGTCCCTTCCTGGATGAAGAGCAATTATTTTCCCCATTTTCCAACGTAGAGGTGGTTGGTTATCTTCCTTAATCAGAACAATTGACCCGATAGAGGCCCCGGAACAGGTTTTCTTCCATTTTGCCCTTTGTTGCAACTCGGAGACGTACTCTTTCGACCACCGGCTCCAGAAGTTTTGCCTCATTTGTTCAAGGAGTTGGTATCTGCTTAGTCTTCCAACTGGCACAGTAGTCAGGTCTGCTTCTGGTGTGCATAGTAGCGTACGACCAATCAAAAAATGGGCGGGAGTCAAAGGATTTAGGTCGTTAGGGTCACAGGTTAGTGGAGAAATAGGTCGGGAATTTAACACCCCCTCAATTTGCGCAAATACAGTGCTTAGTTCCTCAAACGTCAAAGTTGCATTTCCTATAACGCGTTTAAGATGCGACTTGCTAGATTTCACGCCGGCTTCCCAAAGGCCGCCGAAATGAGGGGAACTAACCGGAATAAACCGCCATTCGATACCGTCATTGGCACAACTATCGTGAATGGTATTTTCATTATTTCGAAAGAAGTCACACAGTTGCCTAAGTTCAGCGTTCGCACCCACAAAATTGGTGCCATTATCCGAATATATCCGAACTGGTTTCCCCCTACGGCTCATAAAACGTTTTAAGGATAAAATAAAAGAGTTCGTAGTCAGGTCGGAAACCAATTCGAGATGGACCGCTTTGGTTGAAAAACACACAAATAGGGCCAAATAGCATTTAGTTATTTTAGCCCCTCTACCCTTTCTATCCCTTATAGAAAATGGACCCGCGTAATCTACGCCGCACACCTGAAATGGATAACTGATCTCCAGACGCTTCTGCGGCAAATTACCCATCAAGGGGGTAATACTAGTAGGTTTAAACCTAAAACATGTAACGCATGATCGCACTGTATTTTTTGATAAATTTCGACCCCCTACTGGCCACAGATTTTCGCGTATGTTGCTAAGTAGAAGCTGTGGGCCGGCATGAAACATCTTCACATGCTCATACCTGAAAATTAACTTGCATAATTGAGTTTTAGCGGATATAATGACAGGATGTTTCTTGTCTTGATGAAAGGCTGAATCCTCTAAGCGACCACCCACTCTAAGTAGGCCATTTTTATCAATAAAGGGATTTAAGTTAAACAGTTTACTTTTGCGATTAATATTATGGCCTCCTGAGAGTAGCTTAATTTCATCAGAAAATGTCTCTGATTGCGATAGTTTCAATAAAAAGGAATAGGAATTGTCAATTTCGAATACCGATAAACTACTAGTTACTTTATTTGCATTTTTACAATTAGAGATAAATCTAAAGACGTATGCGCATGATCGTTTTAGACGAGTCAGAGAAGAAAATCGAGTTAAATCAATGAGAGGCATTTGTTCGTGTAAATTTAGCGCTTGAGATTTTAATTCAGGTAAATCGACTAAACTTATCTTTGAATTTGGCCAACAACTTTCGCTTTGTGACAACCATTCGGGCCCGTGCCACCATAACGAACAATCAACCAACTCGTCCGGAGACACTCCGCGAGACAAAATGTCGGCTGGGTTGTGCTTGGTAGAAATATGTCGCCAAGTCCAATTTCCTGTTGACTCCTGTATTTCTGAAATTCGATTAGCTACAAATGTCTTTAGAAGGTTTGGTGATGCCTTCAACCATCCTAAAACGATTGAAGAATCTGTCCAGAATACTACATTATCCAGAGTTATTTTAAGGGAGGACACAACTTTATTTGCTAATCGGGCGGAAAGTAGTGCCCCACATAGTTCTAGTCGGGGAATAGTCACAACTTTAATCGGAGCCACCTTTGTTTTTGAAGAAAATAAGTGCACTTGAATGTTTCCATCTTGGTCACAAGAGCGCATGTAAACGCATGAACCGTAAGCATTTTCGCTTGCATCGGAGAAACAATGTAACTCTATGAACTTCGGATTTTTACAAATTGCGTGTCGAGATATTTTTACGTCATTTAAAATGTTAATTTCGTTCCTGAATTTAAGCCACATAGAATGAATTGAACACGACACGGCCTCATCCCAAGCTAATTTTTCCAACCAAAGTTTCTGTAGTAAGATTTTTGCGGTTATTATGCACGGACTTAAAAGACCAAGCGGGTCAAAGATTTGACCGATGCAGGACAAAATTAAGCGTTTTGTGACTCTACCGGTTTTTTAAATTAGGCCTATATTATATGTAAGTACATCGTTTGCGCTTGACCATGCAAGCCCTAAAGTCTTTGTCGTTTCATCGGTACCTATTTTAATGACACTACTAATTGCCTTTGCATCTGACGTAATGTTTTTAACTACTTCTTGTGAATTTGAATGCCACTTTCTAAGCTCAAATCCCCCTGAGCGTAATATTTCAGATATTTGTAGACCAAGTTTGGATAATTCTTCCACAGAATCTGCCCCGAAATGTCCATCGTCCACGTAAAAGTCATTTTTTATTATATCTGAACACATCGGATAATCGGTTTCGCATTCAATTGCTAATTGGACCAAACAACGTATCGCAAGGAAAGCGGCACTGCTGGTACCGTATGTAACTGTTAGAAGTTCGTGTATATCAAAAGGCTCAGAAGGGCTTTTCCTCCAAATTATCCTTTGTAATGGACGTTGGTCAGGTTTCACGAGAATCTGGCGATACATTTTCGCGATATCGGCCGCTACTACAAAGGCGTATGTGCGAAATCGCATCAATATTGACAGCAAATCATTTTGTATTGTAGGGCCCACCATTTGTAAATCGTTCATAGAAACCCCGGTAGTCGTGGGCGCACTACAATCAAAAACAACTCTTAGTCTTGTCGTCAGGCTATCTTCCTTGAGTATCCCATGATGAGGCATATAATAACTAATAAGAGTTTAATTTTGTTCAGAAATTTTTCGCATATGTCCTAATGTTTCGTATTCGCGAATAAAATTTACATATTGGACTTTAAATTCGGAATTACGTGCCATCTTTTTCTCTAGGGCTAAAAAACGTTTTTCTGCTTGAGTTCTAGATTCTCCTAATTTCTCTAAAGAATCCTTAAAAGGAATTGAAACAATGAAACGGCCGGTATTATCACGTGTAGTGGTTGCTCTAAATTGTTGTTCTCATAATTCTTCTTCTCTGGACCAATGTTTGAGTCCACCAAACTCTTCCAACTCCCAAAATTTAGCAAGTTGTGTTTGGACGTCAGAATTCTTGGCTGCCTGCCTGCTACTGCTATGGCAGTTTCTGACGTTTTCAAATTTAATCGCTTGCAAAGGTCAAGGCTAATAAAGTTCGATTGTGATCCCGAGTCTAAAATCGCACGTACTGTATGTGTTTTATTACTATGATCTAAGACTTGTATAAGAGCAGTTGACAGCAACACACTACCCATATTATAACTGGTTAAAGTAGCTACAGTGTCAGTCTTTTGCGCGTTTTCTGGGTTATTTGGGTTAGGTATGTGAAGAAGTGTGTTGTGCCGACCATTGCACTTTCTGCAATTGGACAATCTGCATACTGTATTTTTGTGACCAAACCTTAAACAATTTATGCATAACCTAAGCTGTCTTACTTGCTGTAACCTGTCTGTAGGAGATAGTTTTAATAAATCAGCACAGTTTCTAATAAAATGATTATCGCGTTTACAAAAGACACAAGTCATTCTGTTACCGTTATTTTGCGCATTACTATTTGTATTAAAAACCAAAACTTGAGTGTCGTCAATATTTTCCTCTGTATCGTTGGTTAGAAAGACCTTGGATCCATTCATTTTACTTGATTTTTGACGTGCATCACTATTCTTTAATTCAATTGTTTCAAGTAGATCAGCCTTTGATTTTAAAAAGGATTTGAAATCACTTAGATTCGGCATATCTAATTTTGAAATGTATTCTTCCCAATCCCTGACTGTCCCGTTGTCTAATTTAGAAGTAACAATATATATTATAAGAGTATTCCAATGATCAGCGGGTTGTTTTAATTGTTTAAGAGCTTTTAGATGTTTTGATAAGGTGTCTATTATATTGCGTAATGTTTTAGATGCTTCTTTTGAAAACGCTTGAATGTTAAATATCGCCTTAATGTGGTTTTGAACTAAAAGTCTTGTATTATTATATCTATCACATAAAAGATCCCAAGCCACAAGGTAATTGCTCGCAGAAAACTCTAGAGATGACACCACTTCAGCTGCATTTCCCGACAAAGATACCTTTAAATAATGATATTTCTGGATGCCAGTTAGCGATTCGTTTGTGTCAATTAGTGACTCAAAGGTTTCCCGAAATTCTAACCACCCTTCGTAGTCGCCACTGAACTTCGGAACTTGTATGGGAGGGAGTATAACATTTGTATGAGTATCTCTGAAAACTACACTTTCGCTATCTGAGCTACTATTATCGTGTTTGTTATATTCAAAAATCATTTTTTTTGCCTTACTAATTTTTTGGAAGTATGTATTTGAAAACGCTTCTCGCTCTTTAAATGCTTCTTCCAAGTCCGCCTCTGAGACTATCGTTTCTAAATCCGATTGAATTTCATTAAATTCATCTAGTAATTTATCGCATAATGTCAGACGAACTTCTAATTGATAAAAATCATCCTCATCTGTTGTTACATTTATTTTTTCGCGTAGGTCATTAAGATATTTTGAAAATATCGTAAGCTTGGCTTTTATTGAGCCCCTTTGTCGCTTAAGTTTTTTAATCGCCTCGTCTGACATTTTGTTTAAAGTTTATCGCATAAGATTAATATTAATAATTGTTTTTTTTTTTTCAAAATACCAAATGATTCCCTTAATGCCGAAATTTAATTATTTATGAAGTGATTCGCTTAATCGAATTAATAAAATCGAACTACTTAAAGTTTCCATAAAAAATAATAATATAATTAGAGTCCGGCAACGTCGCAATTGCTAACAGAGCTCCGCAGAAGCGCGCGAGAGAAAGGAACAGCTGGCAGCTGGTGTGGAAGGGAGATAGCCGATAGGCCCTATATCGATCGGATTCGATCGCCGCGCCGGTCGCCGCCACGAATGTATATAAGGTTCAAAATCGCGTGTGATTAATAAAACGTGTATTTGTATTATTATTATTGATTGTAAATTTTCGCTTCAAAGCTATATTATTCTATTATATAGATCAATATCGCATAATAAAACTATATACCGCATGCACTGCACCTACACAAATCAAGACGGCACAAAGGGAGAGGAATTTTATGGATTGAAGGACTTAAGGCTGATTTATAGTTGCAGTAACGTATAGTCGCGGATGCTGTGACTTTATCGCTACATTCCATTCGTGCGCGCGCACCTGCGCGTCATGTCTTCGTGATGCAACCAATCGTTTGTATGTGCCCTGGTGGTCTAGGGGTTTGCACGACTAGCCTTCACTTCGGCGACTCGAGTTCAAACCCCATCGCTGTTTAAAATTTTTTTTTTAAGGTTATATTTCTAAACTGTTTTTTTCTTGTTTTTGGGTATGTCTTGGGTTAGATTGGGTTAGCACCTGGTTAGTTTCCTTTTCTTGAGCCCCCGTAGCGAGCGGTAGCGAGCGGAGGGCCATTCGAAAAGTGAAATATGGCATGGAATGTAGCGATACTGTCACAGCATCCGCGAGTGTAACGTATGACTTAAGAAGTAACCGTAGCCGTAAACTTAAACAGTAGTGAAGCACCCATTTATAGTTGACGTAAGAAAATTAACGTGTTACCGATTTTAGGTTATGTTTTTGTTTATTTATTTTAAGGGATATAATTATAACTTAAAAATATTTTACTTTTAAGATGGATGATCTTATTTTAATTGGGGCAGCAGTATTATTTGTTTTTTTTTGCTACTATCCCGAAAAATATTATACAAAACCCGACCAATTACAATTAATAGAAATCCCGATCACGTACGTAGGCCGACGATCTCGTCCGATTCGTTATGCCGTAACGTAAGAAATGAAAATAAACCATTTCTTACTTCTTACTGCATACGGCTTGCTGCTTACTGCTAAGTCTTACGGAACTCTAAATGGTTACATTACTGACTGAATGTTTATTTTCCTTACGGCTTACTGTTACTTCTTAAGTGATACGTTACTGCAACTATAAATCAGCCTTTACCCAATATGGCAGCGCGAGCAGCGCTTAACACACCGATTTCCACTTGTTACTCTAATTCGAGTCGAAGGACCATCATGAACAGACGCGTTTAACTTTCTTTCTTGTACCTCAAATAATTTTAGGGTGGTTTACGCTTTTTTAAATTTATTTATTTAACTTATTTTACAGAAAATAAATGGACTGTTTTTAATACATGTTTATCGTGCTGCTCGCCGCTAGAGAAGAAAGTCTTCGTTCTCGCCCTAACGCCAAGTCCTAGGTGAGCGATTTACGCCCGGTCCTACGTGAGCGATTTGCAGCGAACGCGAACGCGAATCAGTGGCGATGCCGTGCGACTATATTAACTTTTCGTACGGCATCGCCAGCGCTTCGCGTTCGCGTCGACTGTAAATCGCTCACCTAGGACTTGGCGTTACAGTCGACGCGAACGCGAAGCGCTGGCGATGCCGTACGAAAAGTTAATATAGTCGCACGGCATCGCCACTTATTCGCGTTCGCGTTCGCTGCAAATCGCTCACGTAGGACCGGGCGTTAGTCGGAGTAGCTTCTTGCACGGTTGCCGGCTTTCTCTTCGTGTCGTCGTCAACACGGCAATAGGATCGCCAACTTATAATATATCCAAGTGGCTAGCAAACCAGTTTGAAAACATATAGCGCATTTAAATTATGGTAGAACAAAAAAATCAAGTGTTGCCGAGCATGCTTTTGATAATAATCCTAGAATAACAATTTAAAATTTAAAATTAATTAATAACATAACTTATAGATTATTAGACGCATATGAAAGTAAATTATTAAATGTAAGTTTAAATAGAGATAGAGGGCCTATTCCCTATCGTCCATTGTATTGGTTGATCGAGCGTGGCTAGTGGGATTCCAGGATTGGTTCTTTTTAGTTCCGCTCGATTAAGCAAACAGTAGTATAAAAGAGAGTTAAGTAGATTTTATTTTATTTTATTCATCTCCTAATGATGCTAACACGGTTAGCGAAACGCGCGTCGAATGCAAAAATTCTGTTTGGGTATTATGGATAAAACTCTGTTTTAGTGCATGTTGCCGAAGGTTCCAAACCCCAGTGTTTCAATTCACATTCCTGAAAGCCCCGGAGCATTTTCGAATAAACGCGTTTTTCATTGAAATTTTGATAAAAAAAATAAATTAATAAAAAAACGTGATTAAAAGTATTCACACCGAAGGTTCAACTTTCATTTAGCTGAAATTATTTATAAAGGAACTAAGCCTATAGACTGTCTCTTCCAACTTTTGAAAACACTGCATTTCAATGTTTTCTGTGCGGAAATTTTCCATATGGAAGATATATCAACTTTAGTTTCGCTGAAATCATTTATAATAAAACTCTTTCAGAAACACTGTATTGCATTTTTTCCTGCGAAAGTTTTTCATTTAAAATATATCAACTTTAGTTAAAACCATTAAATAAATAAGATTAGAGATTTTCTCTGCAAGTTTTTAGAAATACTGGTCAACTTCGGTTACTACTAGCTTAGCTAATGGTTAGTTTCGTTTATTTGGGGCTAATTTGCGTTAGTTCCCGTGAGTTTGAGTTAATTATGGTAAGCTTCGTGCGTTTAAATTAACTAATGGTTAGTTTATGTTGGTTTTTGGTAGTTTGGGTTAGTTTGGGATTTTAGAACAAATTTTTGTCGACATAAATCTGAACAGATATATTTTTCTTAATCCCTTATATGTCATTAGTGATATTATTAAAGTATTAACTCTGGCTCCGTCTGGCTCTTTGCCTTTTTTGCTTAAGTGCTATCAGCATTGACTGGATATTAAATTCAGAAATAGCCGGATAGGGAGATGACAACCAATTTACTAACTAGCCTGAGATATATCATGTCCTTAGCTTTCTATCTATAGATTATAAAGATAAAATAAATGGTCTTTAAGCATAAATCTAAAATTGCCGTTAATGCAAGAAATAAAATAACCTGTAACTGAAGCCTCAGTGTGAAGATTTAAACGAAATTTTTTGAGATACATAGAGAACAATCATGCGGCTCATCCGAACAATAAATGTAGGTAAAAAGTTGTTTTCTTTTTATTTTATTTTTATATAAATTATTTAAGTAATATTTTACATTTCTTATTTTTCGTCCAACGAAATATCTGAAATGGCTTATGATTTTGTGGATCAAGAAGTTTTTTATGAAGAATGAGCTTTTTCCTTCAAATAAAAAATTTAGCATTTGGTGTACATTTTTTTTTATTACGCATGCATCATAATCAACGATTATCGCACGCTGCAGCGTGCTTAAAATGATGTTTATGATGCACCTACTTTTTTAAAGGTTGCTATAGAAATATTTGATCATGTCAAATGTGACAGATTAATATATTCGTCAATATATCCCTTAAGTTTAATATTTAAAACATTTTTGAGATTATGATGCATTCGTAATAAAAAATAGCGTATGATATACGTGTATAAGACGGCTTTAAAGCCCTTGCGACTTACAAAACACTCCGCTGCGCGTCGTGTTTTGAAATATGTTGCGCGTGCTTTAAAGGCCCTCTTATACACTTATATCATAATATACTATTACACACGCTGCTGTATTATGGATTACATGTTGGTTCTCTATAGTTATTTTGTGATTGCTATCAAAAATAAGTTCTTAATGTAAGTGTTCCATTCTGATATATTTTTGATGAAATGGTAAATACGTATATGAAGATCGTGCAACTTTAAGATCGAACGCGAAACTGTTTTGGTATATCAAGAATATCTTAAGAATATCAATTTACAGAAGGGACTCGTCGTATTTACTTACGTAGGTTTTCAAGTTTTTTGGTATTTTGCCTCATCCCTTTTCTAACTTATACTCAAGCTTTTCAATGTTTCCTTATGTCTTGTCGTCGAGTAAAATATTCATGTATTTATTTTTCGCTTAAACTTTCTTACTATAAACTTTTATCTCATAATCATATTTTGAAACACACCTACTTATAAAAATTAGCTTACGATATCTTTCTAATCATCTTGACTGATGGATTGCGGTTTTCTAATCTTAGTCCTACTAATCGTTTTTGATTTGAACAAATCAAACTTGATCTTATTAGTAATGAATTGATAATAATTTATGATTCGCCACTCATTGGCATGGTGAACCAAAAAACTGGAATTATTTAGTATCATAATTAATTCTAGTCCTTTGGCTCACCTTACCAGAATTTCTCAGCTTAGAAAGACAAATTCTAGTAACATTTATGGTCATGTCCGAAAACATCTCTCAGCCTAACAAGGATAAGATTTTAGTTTTAGGAGCCAGTACAAATTTTTAATAGCATTAAAGTCAAATAACCAAATTTGTGGTAATAAAATCGACTTTGTAAAATGGTACATATTTTGAATCAAATGCTTCAATCCTCGCTCTATATTTGTTACCTAAAAGAATGAAATAAATCAGAGCTTCCTCAATAACTTATTTACTACAGCATATTGTGATATATAATTTATTCTTCTTATGTTCCTTGATCTAATCAACATCCCTTCTTCAAATGTGTAAAATAATCCTCTAATGTAGCAGCCAAGTGGTCTTTTTTATCACCGCTTTTTTATTTGCCCAATCTTCTTAACGCTTTTGGTTTCTGTTTCCCTCATTCTCATTCTGTTCCACCGATGCCAAGCAAACAGCATTAAACTAGAAAATTAAATTTCTCTGACATTACTAAGAGAATCCTTTCCATAATTAAATCAGCGCAAAACACTTGCATCGTAGTAATTGAATGCTCTATGTGTTGTATTTCTCGTCTGATATTTTAACCTCTGTAAAAAATAGGTCTTAGTATCTATATGCTTGTCTCTAGAAAATATATCATAGTTTTGAACTTGATCTCAGGAACTCAAGATAGGTATCGATGTTGGCATGAGCAGTCTCGACCTCAAAAGTACTCATATGAAACTATACTTTTTTATTTCATTTGCCAACTTCTTTACTCATTAAGATTATATCAACGCTGTTTCTTGAATTTTTGCGACATGTTTAATATTAGCAAAATTTGCGAAAGTAAAACTATATAATATATAATGATTACTATACATTAGATAGTTTCAGTTTCGAAAATTTTATTAATAAGAAACAACTTCCACCGGATTATATAATAATCAGCTTAGATGTAGTGCCATTATATAGTAATATATCATACATTTTAATAAAAGCTAGTATAATTAAACACTGGGAAAAAATAACTGAATTTACTAACCTTACACAAAATGATTTTCTAGAAATTATTAAATTTATTTTTGATTCAAGTTACTGCGGCTTTGATGGTAGATATTATAAACACATTCTTGACACCCCAATGGGCGCTAACTTATTACCTATAGCCTCACAATACGTAATGGATGATTTCCAAGTTAGATTTTGAATTATATTTTTTTAAAAAGTTTGTGGTGACGTAAGCACTTCAATTCCACAATATAGCAGAGAAGATATATTACGAATCTTTAATAGCTATATTCATAACATTCAGTTCAACATGGAATGTGGACAGAAAATACTGCTCCATTTTTGGATAGTAAACTAATCAGAACTGAGAACAATCATTGCAGATTGGCATACAAAACCTACTTATTCAGATATATAAACTTCCATTCTTATCATTCTCAAAAAATGAAAAAGAATCTAGTAATGGGGCTCAGTAATAGAATTAGAAAAATCTGTCATTAATCACGCATTAATGAAAGTTTTAAAAAACTTTATCTCATTTTAAAAGATAACTCTTACCCAGAATGACCTCTACAAAATTTTTTATACAATTCTGTTAGTACACAAAATTACAATATACAACTTGAAGAAATTGTCCTTCAGAACATTCACTATCGTTTGAAAATAACAATTGGAACAATTTAGCTATTTCCCCAGATATTTCTGCTTTTCTTCCCATAAATCAACCAACATACAAATATTATGTTTCAATACCTACCTACTTCAGAACTAGCACACAAAATTGAAAAATACTTACTAATCCAATTAATATTAATTTTAAAATTCAAATTTGTGGTAAACATGTAATGGGAATTGGCAACGCTTTTTCTAAATTAAAAGATTGAGGCGAAAGTTTAAAAAAAACTTATGTAGTACCTATACAAAATTAAATGTATGGATTGTTAAAATAATTTTATTATATAGGACAAACATCTATTGTACTAAAAGATATAATAACTAGACACAAAAATGACTGCAGATTGAATAAACACTTGTGCTCTTTCAGAACATATAATAGAAACTAAACCTAATATAGATTTTATAAATACAAAATGTATTTATTTAGTAAGAGATAACTTTGTTAAATAATATTTTAATGATGGCGACATTTATATTCCCTTATGCACTTCCACGCAACCATCTCTACTAAGATTATATCATAAAAATATATATGCATACAGGAAAACATACAAGATATGCGATAGTAGGTAGCTACAAAAAAAACTGCTCAAATCATAACAACCTGAATGTACGCTCTTTTATGATCTCGAAGTTTACATTTAAATGACTGTAAGGTTGTTACATGTCAATTTAATATGAAAGTATTTAAGAGATAGAGGTCAAATAAAGTCAGATATTTCACTTTTATTCCTACATCTATTATGCTAGTCCGTCAAGCTAAATATGATACTACTTATTCGTTTAGATACCTGCTTGGTTGTCGTATGACCCTGGCCTTTTATCGAGCGGTACCAGGGGAAATTGAGAGTTCTGTAGTCGTATACGTAGCTTGATTTTCTCGGGCTGTTTGATAGGATCGATCGGCTTTATGAACATTATCACTGGCTTAGTACATAATCAATAAATAAAGCGTACTGTATTCTGGCCATCGCTATCGAGGAAACCAGTCTCATAGATGTCAGAAATATTGGTTTCGGAGTTTGTCGGTTATTTTCCTGGATTCATCTCAATATTTAATAGATTTCTGGTATGATATCCTTCAGATGAGATGAGACAGTTGACTTGGTCAATAATTCTTTGATGCCTAACTTTGAGAGGTACTCTGGGAATGTTGCCAGGTGTACATGTTTCTCTAACGATCCTCGTGCGATTTTGATGTGTTTGCGGACGAAGCAAACAAGAAACTCCCTAATTTATTGATGTGCTACCATCAGTTTGATGTTAAACGACTGTCTAAACTTTGCTTTGACGTAAACAGGCAAGATGATTTAGTTGTTGGTTGCATTGTGCCCTAAATTTGGAAACACCGCCCGGTTATTTGTAGCTGTAGCTGGTTCCAACAGAGACGCAGACTCTTGGTTAAAGGCACGTTTATGCGTGAATTATTATGCCGCGCATTCATGCGTTTTGCGTTTTTGATGTCTGGAGTTTAAAATGGCCGCCGGCCGGAATGAGATTAGTCGTTGTGGATAATGGTTTTATCGTGGATTTTCTTTATTCTGCCAGAAATACATAGGATCATACAGCCTTAAGTACATTTTACTGCGTATTGAAGATGCCATTAAATTTGGTGGCATGTAAGGCTGGCCTATTGGTCGAATTTTTTCTGACCCTTAAATATTGAACCTTCGCGTTCAAGGTGGACAATCTTGACTTGACCTCGTTTTTTTTCTTGATAAACTCTCCTAAGAGGAGGTAGTGCGTAAGCCTGATAAAAAGTTTAAGAATTTCTAATTCGCCCCTACGGGGATAATCTTATTTCGGGCTAGAGAAGTTGGCATAATTACCAGTTTGGTGCAGTAAATTAATTGACTGTGAATTTGTTGGATTTTGTCTCAGGTCAAGATTTTTTTTGGTAACTGGCCACATGTGGAAGATTCCGGAACCAAATACGCCTTTTGCCTTCATCAAGGGGTGCCTGTAGAAGAGAGCCTTGCTCCCATTCGTCATAACCACCGAAACCCTACGTAGCTAGGTAAATAAATATATATTTTTTAGATTTTGTACAGGAGGTATTTTCCTCATGGTGTAAACCATTAATAGATAGATTTCTAACGGTTCTCAGAGGGGATTAAATGTACAAGATTTAGCCCGCCTCATCCCACCCATGGCAACGCCTGTCAGACAGTCACGACAGACGGCAAGAGCACACCAGTTCGTCGTACAACTGGAAACACCTAGAACATCGCTTTACGAGAACTCCTTTGTATGGCGCACTGCATCACTGTGGAACTCATTCCTTGTATTGTTATAATTTTTTTTGGAACTGTTTAGGTGTAAGCATAGCTGACCAGTGCTAATTTAAATAAGTATGCTTCTGGTAAGGGTACTATTTACTAGTGTGGATCGATTAATGCCCATGGGTTTTTTCATATTATATTTCCCTCTTCTTACAATTTAATATATATCGTGATAAAGTACAAACATTGTCGTTCCGACTGATCAACTATTTAGTTATAATATTTCTAAGTAATGGTATGGCATAAACTGATTCGCTAAGGTCTATTTATGTACAACTACGGCCACGTATACCATGGTAGACGCGCACAAGGTTTAGTAGCAATAGGTATTATACTGATAACTCTTAATTACTAGTATGATGTGATGATAGATACCTTATGCATTATGCGTTTATTATTAATTTATTGAAATTGATTTTGGATCTTTCGTAATCATTTGTTATGTTATATTGTTACATCCGATATGATCTAGTTCAACATTTGTGAACACATATCCGGTTATTATTTGTTTTCAATTAAGCTCTTTTAAATTTTTTTATTTATGTCATTTTGTTTATTGAAAGAAACAGGACAACATTTGCACGTCAAGCCCAACGAGCCCCAATAAACTTAAATCTGCACGAACATACCGTACCGCCTTTTATTTGCTCTGAGATACCTCAACCAAACAAGTGTAATTAATAGTTAGTTAATTGAGTGACTGATTTGGTCAATATACACAGTACTGCAATCTTTGCAAGGTACCTCGTAAACTACATGACTTTTTTCTTCTATTGGGAATTTTGACTTAAGACTACTAAAATTTCTTCTCAACAGATTATGCTATGCCCCTTATGTGCCACTGTTAATTTATGAAGATGGAATAGATGTTAAAATTTTTCAGATAGGTCTGGTATGTAGGAGGAGACATGGTCTTCTAGGTATTTAAACTATAATTCACAACACCCCACTTGGCAAAGAGAATCAGTTATAATAGGGCTAGCAGATAGGGCAATAAAACTTTCCGACCCAGAATACCGAAAATCCGCAATAGAAAAAGCCAAAGAAGCACTCAAACTAAATAATTACCCTGAAATTCTAATAAATAAGGTTTTTAAAAAACGCATATATATACTTATTTTACAACCAAAATCAACCAAAGAGTGAACCAAAAACTAAAAATCAAAACTACCTTTCTCTTCTCTACATATCAGGCGACCAGGCCTATCTGAATTTATTCTAGCCTCATAAAATACCAGCGGCACATAAGGGGCATAATCTGTTTGAAGAAATTTTAGTCGTCTTAAGTAAAAAATCCCAATAGAAAAAAAAAAGTCATGTAGTTTACGAGGTACCTTGCAAAGATTGCAGTAGTGTGTATATTGGCCAAACCAGTCAATAGTTAAAAAGTAGAATCAACAGCCATAAATATGATAAAAAAAATAAAACTGCTTTAACAAATCACTGCTCTGACAAAAAACACACCTTCAATTTTGAAAATGGCAAAATTCTAAAAACGGAAAATCATTAAAAAAAGAGAATGATAGAAATCCAAAAACAACCAAATGCGATAAATCTACGTACAGATACAAAACAGTTAAACAAAATCTACATTAACTTGATTAAAACCACGTTCCTTTAAATATGCACCTCGTAGAAACCAAATGAATTTTGCATAGTAATTAATAATATATATAGTAAATGAAAAAACAAGGTATGTTATCTGATATCAATTTAATTCTTCGTTGTATTGGTACCTAAATGATTTTCGAATTATATTTTATTTTAATATGTGTATGTTGTACTCGTCTGATAGTGTCGTGTCTGAAAAGCTTTAATGTTTTTATCAATTGACGATGATGCTTCTTACATAATTATCGTTTGAGGTTAGTTTGGGTTAGTTAATTAAAGAAAAATATATATTTTTCGTAGACTATTCTGAGGAAGGCCAAATATATGTGCCAAAATGTTAATATAAGAAAATATTTACAAGCACTAGAATTTGTTTTAGGAAAATTAAAACTAATATGGCAAAATCGAAAAACTGATATTCCATTTCTTTTTTTAGACACTCTATATAAGATTATTTAGAATGAAAGTCCTCGTTCCTGCCAAGTATATTAAATTTTTAGTGATAATCGTTACGAAATAGTATCCACAGATTGCCGTGAATTAAATGAAACGGCTGAGTCACTATGGGTGCCTATTGTATTATTTGTCTTCACTAGGTATCCACAATTACTAAGTCGGGTTACTTAATTCATGGCAATCTTTGAAGATTATTCCGTAATAATAAGATATTTCGAAGGCGACTTATTAATAAAAAAAACTTCCCTTCTAAGCAATCTTAGAAAAGAAGGGTTAGGTAATTTTTTGATTTCGCGATGTTAATTTTATTTTTTTCTAAAGCAAAGCGAAAGTTTTTTTCTATCTCCGCTAGTAAAGGCAGCAGAAGCCGCACTAATTAAAAGTAAAATACTGTGTACAGTTATCGTCAGCTTTCGAGCTTGAGAGCATCATTATTTTCGCTTAAATGTTCGACTTCTGTTAGATTTCATATTATTTATTGACAGTGCTTTTGCTCAGTCGAAAAAATATCGCATGGTTAGAAAAAGAATAAGAGAGATTTATCCAACGATTTTAGAAGTTATCTTTCGCATCAGCACTGATATTTTTTCCCCGGTTGTACAGAAAAGGATATATTTTGTAATTAAATGAAGTTGAAAGTTAACCTAAGCCGCAGGAATAAAATACTAGTACGCCACTTTCGGTCATAATTTAGCATTATATACATTTAGGATTTTTTTGCGGTCTGATATGTTAAATTTTATTATATTTAAACATACAAATTAAAACGCCATAATTTTTAAGTCCTATTCTTTAGAACCCTTTACTCCTTAAAGTTTTTAAGAACACTGGCCTTGAATTTAAGCTTTTGATAATAGAATAGAGTAAATAAATGTATTAAGTTACAATGGTCAGAAGATTTTATGATATAAACAGTCAAGCGGACCAAAAGTCTGAGAGGGTTTTGTCACCTATTCCGCTCTCATCTGCTGCAGTCCACAGGGACATGGTGGATGGTTCTACTGATATCCTAGTCTTAAAATCCAACTCAAAAAGTGCAGCTCACAGGAGCGGGGGATACCCACCTAAAAAGTACTAAAGTTGAATCTACGATAGATCTGTCAAAATCTTAAGTCAAGTGATTTTTGAAGATAATAGTAACAGTGCCTTAAAGTGCTCAGCGAACTTAAGATAAACTAAGAACCTTAAATAATTATGTCATGAAATAACCAAAGCTAATCGTAAATTAAAACACCGCTCTTAAAGAACTTTATTCTAATACAGGGATTAAAACCTATAAACAATTCAGACTATACACCAACCGGAAGAACATGCGTGTTTTAATAATCGGGCATAGTGTAAACTTAATAAGTCTCTGACCAATAGACGTTGTTATTGTTTTACCTAAGTGCCCTATTTGTCACCTTTTCTCACTTGACGTAGATCGATCCATAATCTGATATATATAACCTGCACGCCATCCAAGGCGTGGCGTCATGGATAACAGAACTAGACGTGACAATATAATTAAATTTGTATTAATGTTTATCTAAGAAGTAAACGGCTTCTTTTATTTATATAATCCTTTCTCATCAATGCTGTTGGCATAATAAATTCTTACCCACTAACTAAACAAAAAATAAAATAACAGAGCCGAGAAAATAATTTTTATTGAACATAAGTAAAAAAATTTCAATCTCATAATTTGTCGAATTTATTTCTGCACGGAAAGCAAAACTGCTTTGTTGGCGATAGTTTTACTAGCACTTTTGCGCAAATGTGGGAACGTCTTGGTTCTGGAACAAATCGAACGTTTACCCCTAGATGCCTCAAATTCTCAAATTAAACATTTTCAGTTACTAATTTCGTCTTGAATAAAGAATCTGTCTTATTATTAGTTTTTGTAACTCTATTAGTAGTTCAGTTTTCACTATGTATGCCATCAACTTTAAATTGAGTTAATTTTATACCATTTTAAGACCTCACTTTTCTACTGTTAAAATAGTAGGTAGGTATTTAAAATTCTTTCTCGTAGTTTTTTCTAAATATCCTCTACTATAGGATAAGAAAACGCATCAAGATTTCCAATGGATTTCAACCAACATTGCAAACATATCAGAGAATATTAAAACACATATTATATTATTTTAAATAATGTTTCTTATGGCATAAGCAATATATTTCATCACGTGCAATATGTTAGAAATATTGCGTGCAAGGATATCAAATTAGCTTGGAGGAGATTAATACAAATATAGATTTTCAGATACTTTCATAAATATTCACGGGTCTTCACAAATTTATAAAATCATAAAATATCAGAAACTGTAAAGGGCCGCGTAAAATTCAACTTTGAGCGAATTAGACACACCAAATAGCTTGCAAAATTAAATTAGAGCAACATGGAGACGACTAAAATATTAATCTATTGATTAAATAAACGGATGAGTATTAAGAGATTAAACTTGATTTTGAAAACATGCTTTTTCATGTACATTACTCTGTAATACAAAGAGAATAATTAGTCTAGCTTGGGAACATTGTTTTAGCTCTCTTTGTGTTTATTCCGAACTTGAGAAATAATCTAATTCTTGTATACGCTTATATTATATGGCAAACGTCGTAAAATTTAAGTAAAATTTTGTATTCTGATAAATCAGATAATTAAGAGTTTTCATATGCAGCCAATCTTAGTATTCTTAGTAACACTTAGTTGCCAAAGTTTAAAACCTAACCTGAAAAAAGATATAATAAGATAAATTAATGCATAAATCTGTGATTAATTATTACATTCGAAAAACATATCAACCTGATCTTTATCTATATCCGTGAGATAAGTCACGCATTTTGCATGAGATAAGAACATTATTACCCGTATACCGCACTGTCTTTGATTATGATAAATCTTGCTTATTGCCAAATTGTTATTGCTATAAATTAAGGACTATTCTCGACTATTTGCATGGATTGTTGGTATCAATTTTGCACTTGTCATGTAAATAATTAAAAACGTAAGAATACTATATACAATTTGGCTGGACGTAGATAAAATATTCTACAATAAACGTGTATGGGAGTTCTCTACACATACATGTAATGAATAATAATTTATCTGCGTACAAATTAATAAAAATAATCTTACGATTTTAATAGTTAATATGATAAATACAAAACTGACTCTGTAATGAATGGAAGCTAGTAATCGATTCTGAGTAAATTGTTTCAACAAATTCTTTCATAATTATTTCAAATGTATTCAAAAATAACTCAAGTTTGTACCTACTAGCTTTCCAATAAATAAAATTTAAATAAATTAAGTTTAATTAGATCGCCAAGAGAGAACATTCAAATAAAATAATAATTTTATTTTAAAAAACAAAATTTAAATTGAAATTCAAGTTTCAAGAAATATTGCCGAACCGCGTCTAAAGTGAAATCATTTTTGCCTAAGAAAAATGTACAACAAAAGCACCAGACCCGTCTCCAGGCTTTAGGCCGCCCGAGGCGAGCAGGATTTGGCCGCCCCTTAATGACCTATCCGGCGAATAAGCTCCCGCGCGGTTTTTTAACCGGTACGTTCCGAAATAAGGAGATGACCTGCAAGGTCTATACTTACATGGTAGATGTACCACGTGGGGAACTACCTGCAATTAAATCGGGGATGCCGGGGCTTGATTTTAAGGGGGGTTTGGAGGGACTATATGGAAATCGCGTGGTTTTTCGCGATTTCCGGCTAAACGGTAGCTCGGAGCGAAATTTTGCCGTGCACAAACCCCGCATGGCGGTGTTGGGATTGGCCCGTTAGTGGGTACCCCCGTTTCCCGATTTTTTATCGGGAAGTGGGGGAAATCGCGAAGGGTAGAAAAAGAAGAATTTCGGCAAACGGAAAAAACCGTATTTTTATATCGACCTAACCTTCATTTTGTCCCATAGGAACTGGAACCTGCCTGGAACCTATCGGTGGAGCCTATCAGCTTTTTTTCCTATCGATTTGAAATTCGGCATTTAGGTAAAGGATCTCAAGGCCGAGAAAAAAGGTTCTTTACGAAAAAAAAACAATATTCTTAGTTTTCGAGAAATCGGCCTTTTAAATTCTAGAACGGTTGTAGCTCCAAAACTACAAGTGACATGAAAAAATACATACCACCAAAAATGTGTATTTCGACGGCCTTTAGCCCATATGTGAGTCCTCGAACTTAAAAACTATATATATTGCCGTTTTTTTTTCGAAAAAAGGGATTTTTTTTTCAAAAATTAATTTTTTTACCACCCTGTATATGCTTTGGAAAATTTAATTTTTATGTTAATAACATGTAAATGGACCCCTTTAATCGTTTCCGTAATAAAAACGGATTTTTTTTTTAAATTTTTTCGGAAAAATTCAAGGGTAAGTATATCGAGATTTTCATTAAATCGGCTATAATGCGAAAATGGTAAGAGTTAGAGGTAAACTTTAAATGGGAAAAATATGGGTTTCGTCGGGTACTATAATGTGACGTATCCAGTTTGATTCTACGACGTTTCGTTTTTTTCCAAATCGACCAAACGTGATTTTTATTTTTTCTTCATTTTTGTGTGGTAACGGAAGTAGATATCTCAAATCGGTTTGCGTCAGTATCTGCGTCTTAAGGTCGATCGAATAGATCCTATAGTTTCTCGATAGGAGTTCAAATAAGGTAGATTATCGATAAAATGTAATTTTTGTCTCAAAATCTAGCATTTTTCTTCAGATTTCGGCACGAAATAGGGAATTTCGTAGGGGGATGATCTTTTTTATTTCGAATATCAAATGGGGCGCCGGGGGGTTAGGTGCGTTGAGTTCGATTTTCGCATCGAAAAAATCGTATGACTTTTCTGTACCGAAATATATCGAAAAAAGTTGAATTATTTTAAAAATGTATTGTTTTACCACCCTGCATATAATTTTGGAAAGTTTATTTGTAAGTGGATCCTTTAATCGTTTCGGTAATAAAAACGGCGAAAAAATTTGAAAAATAATTTTGAAGTGGGTACTTTAGAGAGGGGTATTTGGGAGCCCGGAGTTTGAATTTTTGATCCAAAAAATCGCACGAGTTTTCTGCTAAGAAATATTTCGAAAATAGGGGATTTTTTGGGGAAATTTTTATTTTCAACACCCTGTATGTGATTTAAAAAAAATTATTTGTACGTTGGTGACATGTACGTGGATCCCTCTGACTATTCCTGTAATGAAAGCGAAAAATTTTTTTAAAAAATAATTTCAAAAAAAAAAAAATTTTGATGTGGGTACTCTATTTGGGGGCGCGGAGTTCGAATTTTTGGTTTAAAAAATCGCACTAGTTTGTTATACCGAAATATCTCTAAAATCGGGGATTTTTTGGAAAAATGTGTGGTTTTAACACCCTGTCCGTGATTTAAAAAAAATTATTTGTACGTGGGAAAAAAATTTCTCAAATATAACTTTCGAAAAAAATAAATTTTGATGTGGGTACTCTAGAGCGCTGTTTTTAGGGGCGCGGAGTTCGAATTTTTGGTCTAAAAAATCGCACGAGTACGTATATTTAACATGCGCTCGCTCCCCTCAATATGTGCTACATACTGTTCAGTAATCGATAAATCAATCGCCACTTACGTAAAAATTGTCCTGAATCGCTTTAGGGCGATATCGCCCGTCCTTTAAAGATGTGCTAAGTCGCGATTTTTCATTAGCTGTTGCGACTATTAATGCGACTTTTCATTCACTGCGAATTAAAACTCTTAATGCCAATTGCGAATAGACCGTTATTGCATAAAACGCACGCTGCTTATAGTACGAATGAAGCGTTTTACATATTCATTGCGAGAGTGTTTACAGTGTACATACAATCATATTAAAACTTGATAGAAAAAATAAAAACGGCCGCCCCTAAAAATCGGCCGCCCGAGGCGGCTGCCTCGCCGCCTCACCCCTGGAGACGGGGCTGAAAGCACCTATCATATGCGTTATTAAAATAAAATAACTTACTATTGGAGTATATTCCAAGTAAACGGCATTGTGTTTAACTTCACCAGAACCGGAATAAGACTCGAACTGCAGTCGACTTTAAATTATTTTTTTTTCGACTGCATTATAACACGAAACTAGATGAACTAAATAGAAAGAATATCACCCACTAGTCGAACGTTCACACGCAGGTTCCCCCCAACACTTTGCTCTAAAAGAAAACCTTGGCCAAGGGGCGTTTCTATTAGAGTATTCACCTGCAAAAGTCGTGTAAAACAAATTTTAATTACCCTAATTTGGAACACTCGGCGGTATTGGAATTTACAAAACATGTTGAAACGCTAATTGCCATATTAAAATTTTCGGCGATTTAGGAATTTTAAGTGTTCTTAGTAAAACATTTCAATAGCTGCGGGTACAGAATCCAGATTTTTCTAGGGGAGAACAAGTCGTGAAAGTTGGAATAGAAACGAAAAAATCTCTGGGAAAAGTAGTCAGAAATTAATCTTCACGCGTCTTAGAACGTTATTATGCCCAAATGGGAACCCGGGAAATTAATATAAATTTATCTTTCAAGAATGTTACTCTATCCAAATGATTAAACCGTATTGACCAACTCGTAAAAAGTGTCTTTAAGCACCAGAGACCCGTGGAAATTAAATTAAAAGTAATTAAGCAAAATTCATTTCGTCGGCTCGTACCGTAGGAAACGTTGTTTGAAATTCGTCACTCGTCGTGAGGGAAGGTGTTCTAACAGCTATTAAGGCTAGGATAGCAGGTTCCGGATTAACATTAAGACCTAGAAAGCCAGTGTAGTTTTAAATCATAATGTTTAGGATGCCTGTATGTATAGAAACATAATTGCTGTATGTCTTTGATAATTTCATGAGTATCTCATTAAAATTCAGTGCTAGTGCCATTCTGTATTTCGTTTATTAGGGAATGTAGAATTTTCTTACCATATTCTCTGATTGAATTTAAGCTCCAGGGAAAGTTTGATATAAAGTAAATCACACCGAGATAAGTATTAATGCTAATGAATTTTCTACTTATTATGTCATAACTGATTGTTTGACGACCTTTTAAATGCCATATTCTGTGATAACATTTAAGCTCCAGGTACAGTTTGATACAAAGTAATCACAGAGGGATAAGTGTTAATGCTAATGAATTTTCTACTTATTATGTCATAACTGGTTGTTAGGCGAACTTTTAAATGCCATATTCTGTGATAACATTTAAGCTCCAGGTACAGTTTGATACAAAGTAAATCACAGCGGGATAAGTGTTAATGCTAATGAATTTTCTACTTATTATGTCATAATTGATTGTCTGGCAAACTTTTAAATACCTAGGTCATACCAGAAATTACCTAAACAAATTTGAGCCAACCACTGGTTAAATATAAAATGCTCCATTTAAATTGTGTGCTCCTTTAAATGCGAAATCTCAGTATTTTAAACGGACAATTATTTGGCCTACGCTCATTTCATTATAACTAAGGTTAGATTTGAAGTTACTGACTACTAGGTGGGGAAATAGGGGTTGTTGTCTAAGTAAATTATTTTCAACAAAATAGGGTGTCAACAAACTGATAATGCGAACCTGATTTTAGAAAATGAACAGGAGTTGAAGAAATGGGGCGAAATACAGTACATAAAAGGATGCATTACAACTCCAACAATCCAAGAAGTATCTGGTAATTGTGTATAAAAATTTCTTTAATCTGTAGCGATGCTCGTCTGACACTAAACAAAAATTTGATTTTTATTAAAAAAAATACCGAGTAAGATAGCAGTCTCATATCTCACGACCGTAGAAAATAATATAACAATCGTGTGTTGTATTCAAATTACAGTAAATTTCAAGCTGAAAAAGTTTATGATATTGGTTTAAAAGATAAAAATTAATAACAAAACGATGGCTGAAAAACTGCAGTGTTGAAAATTATTTGTATTGATCAAAATGCGTTTTATAATAGAAATGCATATGTATTTAATCAATTTCCCATCTTACATAAGAGAAAAGCGAAATTTAAAAGTCTTCCTTGGTTTATTTTAAATAGGTTTCTGCCAGTACTCTCAGAACAGTTACAACATAACATATCGCAGTATGTTCCACCCCATTAAGGTTGATTATTATTAGAGTAGCATTGAGTGGTGCAAGGCGGAGCATCGGCGCGGCGCGGCGTGAAAAAATGTTGCTCACAATATGCTTGCATGTAATTAAGTGATACAGCCTCATGTATACAAAGCAGCGCAGAGGAGAGCGTCACGACCGAGCGCAGCAAAATTTTACACCGTTGATAGAAGTGACTGGAGCTGATTTCAAACGCGCTTTTCTACCCGGTGAGGGACAAGTGGAAATCACGAAGCGTCAAAAGCAAGCAGAGGTTTGTAAAACTATGGCATAGAGTTGATACTAGGAAATCAGTACGGACGAGGAGAAATTGAAAGATTATATTACTGGTAAATCAGTATAATGAACTGTATGACATGGTCAAAAAATTTACAGAAACCAGCCTTGCACGAAATATATCATGAACTAAATATTGCCGTTTCTTTTCTCCTTCTATTCTCCTCATGTTCATGACATATTGCAGCTACAAGCACAATATCCGCTGATAATGTAGAATACTCTTCTGGCGTATACGAATACATTATGCTCAAACTCAAATACAAATGATATTTCTGCTACTTCGCTTATCGCTGCTGCTACCAAATGCTGCTAAAGCAGGAATAGCCTCTACAGAATGCTGCTACGTCCAGCACCCACCTTAACGTCGTCACGTACCGGGTTATTGATTATAAATGCATAATTTTTCAATTTGGTTAAAAAATAATTTCTTAATTCCGGTTTTTCGAATAGTATTGTTTCCATGAGCGTGAGTCCTCACGCCTGCCTTAATGTAGAACCTTAATACATTTGCTGTCTTTTTCTACCTTAAAGATACAAACATGAATCAAGACGAGGACTTTCTCATAATGAAAGAGGAGTTGCTCTCATCAGTAAATAAGTAGTTACCATGATATTAAAACAGATAACTCATCCATCCTCTTTTAAATAAGTTTAATAAAACTAGCAGCACTGCATTTATTTCCTCAATTTAGAGCTTAGTGTTCTATGGAAGATGCCAAATTAAGAAATCGAGTACTCAAAAGAGAGTAGTCAGAAAATGTTGGTTTAGAAATAGGTGGTCAAAAAAAATTAAATGCAGTTGAAAAAAGAATGTCCTATATTTTTCAATACATTACAACAAGAAAAAAATTACACACCAAAATCTTGCATTCACGAATTTTGTTTACAATCTTTAACAGGATGGTAAAAAAACGATGTTTGTCCATTGTGTAAAAGTCATTGTGATTTTATTAATATAAAATATTATATAGGCAAAAGAAGAAAATTAATGAAACTAAATCATTTAGGCATATTTTGGAAATTATTCTATATGAGGATAATAATGGTGATGAAGAAGATTATGAAGAATATGACATTTATGTCATCTCCGTAACATCAAGTTTTTAAATAGAAGAGGATTTTGTGTTTATAAGAACCATTGTTACTTAGAAACATTCCGTCGCTTAGGTTTTATGTATTAACAGTTATAATGACATCGCAGCAAACCGTGATTTGGATGAAAAAGTAAAAAGTTACAAGAAAAACTAAGCCAATTAACCTCAGATAATTTTTTTAATTGTATGCATAGCTCACCGGAATATATTGTCTTTCATTGGGCTTTATCACAGCATTATCAGGATTTACAGACAAATATATCAGCATTCTCTAGGTGAGAAGTCCTGTATCAATAGGTTGAATACTTTCGCCAATGACAATAGCTTTTCTTAATACCTGGATTGTGAAAGCTTGATCCGTTTTAAGCATCGTAACAGATTTGGAAGCATTTTCAATTCGTTTGGATTGCATTCAAAGTCCAATTAACTTAGCTTCATTTGCCAATGCCTTATGTTGACTGTCTACTAGCCCACTGGAAGTATTATGTAGCTCAACGCATTGTGAATCAAATGGATTGCCCTTTTCCAAAAATGTAAGAAAATCCTTCAGATCTTCAGATTTTCTAGCACAGTATATTTCAATTGATGTTATTTATTTTTACTTTTTAAAACCAATATTCTAATCTTTTTCAGCATGATATTTTTTCTAATTTGATCAAACAGACACTTTGTGATTTTTTTTTTTAATTTTTAGACTTTTGGCATGTCAACAGCGAACTCAAAAAAAATCCAAACCCCGTTTGTGTGGGAATTTGTTTCACCGAAAAACCTTAAGCTACTGTACTACATAAATACTGTTTTAAAAACACCTCAAACTTACAAATCAGCTATTAATTCACCGTTTTGTGCATTTTCAGTTTGAACGTTTATTAATATTTTGCCCTTCGCAATACTAAACAGTTTCATTATTAAAATAGTTGTTTAATCGTGTAACAAATTTAAACATAATAAAAACTTTGATCCAAAATTAACTCAACTTATTGATTTTTGTATTAATGTACTTTGCTCGAGTTTGCTACTTTTTTAATCAATAATAGCTTCGCTCTCACACAAAATCTGAATTATTTTATTTAGCTGTGCTATACCAGCAAGCCTTTTAATTCCTATATTTTCGCTCTAGTAAACAATTATTATGACTTTCGTCAAATATAAATATATAGCGGATGATTGTGGCAAAACTACTTTATATAATATTTTGAACTATTGATTTAAATTAGAAATTCTCAACTTCTACGAAGTACAAACTTTTATTGAAAAGTTTGAATAAAAATGTGCTCTAAAAACACGAAAGGAATGTACTATATCTAATAAAAGCTAATATCCCATAAAGTTTCCTTTACGCTGGTATTGCTAAGCTCGTAAACTCGGACAACTTTACAACTGGAAAAATATCATTAATTTAATGGATTCGGGATTTTTACGTAAAGCTCACCAATAAAGGTAAAATTTGTCCAAATTGATAGCCAGTAATAATATAGTATATATCTCCTATCCAAATCGAATTCAAATGAATGCTAAGCAACAATTAAAACTTTAGAGACAGTATACAAAGCTTTAAATGACGATTTAATAATAAGTAAAAAACAAGGGCGATTACTTCCAAAAGTTGTTTTTGAAGTCTGAAAAAACTGTAAAAACCCTCGTAAAACAAAGGACACAACGAATTACATTTCGTCTAAACGGGTTGTAAATTCAAATTAGAAGAACAAAGGGATGAAAACATCCTGAAGTACTGTTTAACTTCAAGAGCCATAAAAGAGCCGGTATGTCGAAAAATAAATCATAAAAAGACAATACTTTTCTTGGCATTAGGGATAATTTCTGGGTCAGTTTTAAAAAATTTTAAGGCGCAAACATTGTTCATTCTGGAATGAATTCGTGAATAACTAATATATTGATACATGAAAAAAAAGTTTTCCTGTGAAGCAAAATATTTTATAAAGTGTGTGGAGGGTCGGCAACTGATTAATAAAAAATTCTGGGCACACATTTTTTACATATCTCTTATACGTTAATAGTTTTTCAGGTTCATTATGTCGAACACGTATTGGCAATAGAATCTACCAAAGCTTTTATACAACACTAGCTACCACTTTTGAATCAATACAGGTCGATCATACCAAATCAGAAATAATCGTTCTAGGAGATTTCAATGCCCACAATGCCAACTGGATCAAACATTACAACAAGACAGACAACGAAGGCAGAGAAGCTGAAGCACTTGCCATCAGCTACAGACTTACTCAACTTTTAGACCAACTTGCACCTCAAAAAGCGTGAATTTGCCGCCCTCCTGGATCTTTTTCTAACCACAAATCCTGACCAGTATACCATTACAGTTGGTCCGCCATTAGGTACCTCCGGCCACAAACGTATTACAACGGTTTGTGAACTTCCACTTCTACAGAAAAATCCGCCATTGCCTCGTAAAATCTGGCATTACAATTGTGAAAACTGGGACGATCTAAAAGAGAGTAGATTTTCCTTGGCCCGACGTCTGCTTTGGCACTGATGACCCGTCACTCTGTTCAGAAATGGAAGAATACATCCCAAATTCCATAAATTACCGTCAAAAGGAAAGCCCTGGTTCGATAGAAGATGCGAAAGAGCTGTAGGTAGGACATAGTAAGCCTACAAGACCGTTGAAAATCGCAGTTACTTTGCCGAAGTGAGAAACGAATGCAAATGTGTGATAGACGAAACTCAGGACAAACACAATCAAAGGATCAGGAATAAACTTTTGCAATGCCCCAGTGGCTCCAGGAATATCTGGTCGGCAAAAAGAAAGTAAGTAATAAATCTACAAAAACGTCTCGCCCACCTTTGACAGATGAACGCGGCATCACGGCGACTACAGCCAAGGAAAAAGCAAACATGCTCGCCAAAATGTTTTCGTCACACTCTGCCTTAAACGTCTCCCAAGGCAAGAACCGATCTCTGCACGTTGCAATTGAAGGGCAAATCTCAGACACATTCACCATTAATGCGGGCATGCCTCAGGGCACAATACTTTCCCCAACTCTGTTTCTTATCTATATTAATGACCTGCTGATCGAAACCAATAATCCTGTTAACAGTTTTGCAGATGGCGGTACTCTTGTCTTCCAATTTAGATTGGAAAAACCTTTACCAGCGACGGATACATATCACCGCAGATAGGAGCAGTTTACAGCAATTAATCAAGATTTGGAGAGGGTTCCAACTTGGGGCGACAGAAATCTGGTCCAGTTCAATGCAGAAAAAAACCCAAGCGGTCACATTTACCAAGAAAGCCAGTAAGGCAGGCCCTGATATAATTATGGCAGGACCGACCGTTCCTTCATCCTCGTCAATTGGACTGCTGGGTTTCTCGGTCAGCAGCAATATGGCCTGGCATGACTACGTTGCTAACATCGCAAAATCAGCCTCGCAGAAGCTAGGTGCGCTATTTCGCAACAAAAAACAGTATACACCGCAGCAGCTGTTCTTGCTCTACAAGCGCAAATAAAACCATACTTAGAATATTGCTCACACATCTGGGGTGCCGCACCGAAGCACTAAACCTAAAGCTGCTGGATTCCATTCAGAAGAGAGCTGTGCGTCTCGTCGGCGACCTGGAGTTGACCCGGGATCTGGATAGTCTGGAACACCGCGTACATGTTGCCAAGATCTCCCTGTTTTAAAGATATATTTACGGAAGATGATCCCAGGATTTTGCTCGTCTCTTTCCGCCCACATATTTACACATTCTACTGTACGACGGCGACGGCACCAGGGTGCTGAAACAGGTTTTGTAGCGCTACAAAAGCTAATTGATTTGGGCACCTAATGCATGTCACGAATCCAAGTCTCTACGTTCTAGCAAAATTTCTACAACGCCTCGGTGGTGTAGTAAGCAGAGTGCTTGCCTGTCATTCTCACTAGAATTCAGGATCTGCATAATATGACTGGCGTTGAATTAATTAATGAATCCAGCGTATCTCGGAAAATTTTTTAAAATATGGCGTTCAAGGCTCAGAGCTGACTAGAAACCTAACAAATCTCAGATACGACCCGAATAGGCGCATTATACATGGGCCAATATACCGTAAACTTCCTTTATTCCACGAACAACTACACCCACCGTATCAGATCATATGACATTATGGCATCATGGCACCAGTCTCCCCCTCACGAATAGGGTAACCTAATAAAGCTTAAGCCAAAGAAATATTGAGAAGGTTTTTTCGTATATAGTTTTTCCTTCAAAAAATAACTCACATTTAAAACCGTCCTGCAAAATAATTTCAAATTTGTACCTTTTCACGACACTGATAATTCGTTATAGGAAGCTGGGCTCCAGCAGAACGAAAGGTTGTAATGTTACAATAGAAAATAAGGATTTATATGTATATATTAGGCCAATAACTGTCTACCTGCTGATACTTCAAGCGCTCTGTTCCGTAAACTCTTATGTAAGGGAATTTGCGAGCATGATTAAGTTACATATACGTAGATCTATTTATTATAATTGCTGTAATGAAAGAAGTAAAATAAATGTTCAAGTTCAAAAAGCCTGTCATTCTTGCGCTGCGGGTTTGATTCCCGTCGGTCGCGACATATGTTTTGTTTATTACTTTTTATTAACTTACCTTTTTTTCTTAATTTTGGGTTAGTTTTGGTTAGCATTTGGTTAGTTCTCGTTGATTGAGCCCCCGTAGCGAGCGTAGGGCCATGCAAAGCCATAATAATATATATGATAGCCAGTTACCGGTAGCGGCTAGACGTTAGTATAAAAAGATCCCGCAATCTTTACAAAACCTTGACGCTAAAAGCCATTTTGCAAGCCAATAATAGGACTAAAATTATTTATGACAGGCAGCATAGGTGCAAATCAATGAGCTTTTGTAGCGCTACAAAACCTAACCGATTTCAGCATCCTGGTGCCGTCGTACAGTAGCACGTGTAAATATGCATCCCGCCCCTACCAATGCCTATCAGAGAATCACGACAGACGGCAAGAGCGCACCCGTTCGTTGTACAACTAGAAACAGCTAGAACATCGCTTTACAAGGACTCCTTTGCCTGGCATACTGCATCGCTGGATATCCCAGGACATCTGTTTCCCCCACATTACAACCTACAGCTATTCAAGAACCGTGTTAATCAAGATATTCGCACACACACCGCTCGTCAAGTGCCATAGGATCTCCCTTTAGTATGTGTGTGTCTGTCATTGACATAAGAAAAATATTTTTCATATTTCAATATTGAGATTTATTGTAAATTTACAGTTTTTATCATGGACTTTAGGTCGGCATAGGACACTATAACAAATTATCTAGGACATTTCGGCTGCCATGAAGATATAGGATAACTTTGATGGCACTTGTAGACAATGGGCGTATCACTTTTGTAGTGAATTCAACGGAGAGAAACATCTGAATCGTATACTATGTGAGCCTATTGTACACGTGTCTGCTATATTTTCCTTCTTTGTTGAACTAATAAAGTTTGAAGCTACAAATGTAGGTTTTTAGAGTTTTTTCTAATAAGCTTTTAAACGTCTATAACGGATAGTAGTAATAATTTATCTGTTAACTATTAACCTAGTACCTATTATTTTGAGATAACTTCATAAATATTGTCTGGCATATTTATCCTCAAATATAGTATATCACACTCGCAATAAAGCTTGCTGCCTCAAACTTTAACTAAAGCTCCAAATATTTCTTCACTGTTTCTGTCATCTCGGAATGCGATTAATCTGAGAGCGGATTATTCACGCGAGAATAATTCTCTCAAAGGCAAGGTTCACTATGCGTGCAACGGTATGTATGTTTGTTCATTTTAATCAATTTGTAAAATGATCAAAAGTGAGATTGATTTAAGTAATTTTTGGCTATTTATTTGAAGTTTGTTAAACTAATTTGTATTATGACGCTCTGCCTCTGTGTTATCATTGCTCATGTTTCTATTCCGATAAGATGACTTTGTCTTATTATGCAGATTCATTGCAAAATTTTGAAGACATTTACTAATTGTCAGTATATTCAACGCTCTGAACCTGTAGCGAGAGCTCTACTGTGGAAAATATATGTTTTCAATTAACCCGCAAAAAACGCATTTTCAGCAATTAAAACTTAAAAATAAACGTTTAAACCTTATTATTAATTTATAGAAAATTTGGGTACAAGGTACTTATTTATCTATAGAGCATTTAATTTTTGATGAAGTCATGAGATGATAAAAATGAAAAGAACTGAACATCATTGCGTGGTTTCAGATACAGAACTTTTCCAAACAATCTAACTAAAACGATAGTGTCACATAACCTTAATGGCCTAATGGCTAATTAGTGTACGCTTACATTTCGTTCTAATGAAGCTACTTATAATATCTTCATAACTTTGCTGTCCTAAAATGTCACTTTCAGTACTAAGTAAAGCTAAAGCGCTGAGCCGGTCTTCTAACGTGGAGATTCGGAGCTTGTTTTTGTTCAATTTTAATTTTGAAAATAGCCTTTCTCCATTGCTGTTTGTGACCATATCTCACAAGTACATTCTTAAGGCACTCTCAATATTAGGAACACAACCTTTATTGTTTTTTTCTAAGATGATTTTATACATCCACCTCTCCTGATTAATGACTTTTTGATTTTAAATTTTATGATAAAAACTTGAACTGAATTACCCTATTTCCCAATTGATCTCTAAGTCATTGTTATATATTTCTGTTAAGCTGCTGCAATTATCTCTTCATTACCAAGTGTATTCAACTTTTGAGAAATCGGAAACGCGTATCAATTAGTTTGTGTGCATCAATCATCGATGATTCAAATTGTCTACGATATGAAGGAAATTCTAAGTTGGCAATCTATCTGATAGGGTTAACTCATCTTCTGGTGCTTCGGCACAGTCAAGAGATGACAAACAGACTTTTATTCTGCGTTTTCGCTTACCATGTGCAATCGGAATCAGCCAACTCAGCAACTTTTTTCAAAGCTACCCCAATTCCGTCTTGTCCTTATGAAGTTTTTAAAATAGCCGCTGTATTCAAGCTGTATTCACGTCCAGTCTAGGTTTCTGCAGAATTTCACTAGTTTTGTTTACGCGAACCAAGATACCTTCCCAAAATAGTGTGTATAGCCCTGTTTGCAACTTTAACAATTTTTTACGCAAACTTAGAACAGCAACACATGATTTTCCTGAATCTTCAAAAAGTGCATTAATATATGTACTTATAACCCCGTAAAAGGGCTTTTGTCGCATCCGTTCTGCATGACCAGCGTGTCGCACGATAATAGGTTTGTCAGCGTCACCTGTTTTCATGCAATCAGTTAAAATTTTGTATCTGTTAGTTGAGGTTGCAAAATATATATAAAGTTCTTCCAAAAAGACAAAAAACTTACAGCACCCAGACAGCATTGGGCAGCAGCCTGCACTACAGTATTGAGTGAATGTCTAGAGCAAGATACCCATACTTCTAATTTATTTTCTGCCAGTACCACAGCTTGAAGGCTATTGTACTTTTCGCTCATTGAAGAAGCGTTATTATCATATTCACCACGCCAGTTCTTAATATCTAGTTTATTCTCTTTCAAAAACTTGCTTAAGCCTTGAAACATATTTTTATCCTTGTAGCACTGGTTACGCATGTATGTTGCATATTTTATAGTAGGCATGCAAATATCTAAAAATCAAAGTTAGCTGATCAACATGACCTTCGTTTCAAATTGAATCTAATGATATGGAATACTTTGACTATTTGATCTGTATTCCAAATAATTGAACAACTTTCTCGTAAATCGTCAAGGATGGGTAGTTTGTATGACCGCTCCTACGGTTTTCGTGTTTTTTTTTTGGTGATTGCCCCAAAAGTCGTCATACTCTGCTGTAACTTCAATAGTTCCAGGTAGTTACCATTTCTCGATTCGAATATTTCATTTTTGAATGCTAGACCTTTTTCATTGATAAAAACTATCACATCAATCTCTTGAAAACTCTTCGCCAGTATTTTGCTGGGTCGTTTGCATGGCGTGTCAATTCTTAATCAATTTGCCCTATCTTATTTAGAGCGGCTTTCGAAATCAGTTACAGTATTTAGGTGGTTTTTACAAATTTCGTGCTCAAGCAGACGTCCAGCAGCATTTTTCAAATCACAATAACCATAATGAGAAAATTGTGAGAGCGTTCGGGAAAAAAGTATTCACACATAATAGGAGACGTGACGCTGTGCTTTAAAGATTTACAATCAAATAGATCGGTGTCACAAATTTGAAGTTCTGTGGAATCATTTTGATATAGAAATCTATATTACTTTTTGCCATAAACTGAGACCATTCGAATGTCACTTTTCAGGCAACTATTTTCACTTAAAGTTAAAACAGTTGCGGGAGAAACCACTAAAACTGGTAATGTCTTGGAAATCTCTGCTAAAATCTCCCTAATCTGGAAGAAATGTTATTTTTTTAGAGTAATTTTTTTCCCAAAAATAATTTTGCTCCTCAACCAAAATGACATGAAACCCACTGTTTTCCAAAAGGGAAGTGAGTTTAACCTAGGCATTATGCAAATTTTTAATAATTCGTTGAGCTTACTAATTCTTCGTCTTTAAACTTGTAGTATCATAATTTTTTGGAACCGTAGAGTATCTTGGCTTATACTTCATATAATCGGTCATACGACTTGACGGTGACTTAGCTATAACTTCTTCATTTTTCTTTTGCTGCATATATGCAATCTGTCGATTGGTACTTATTTTCCCGCGTGAATTTCTATTTATTTCTATACATACTGTCGATTAAAAAAACTGATAATTTTTACCTTGAAACTAAAACTATACATACTAGTTTATTTAAACAGTTTTAACTTGAACTATTTGGCTGTTATCTATCCATAAATTACTTATTATTTATGCCGAGTATTTAGAACTCTCGAACCACTATGGGCATTACCGCATTATGCAGAAGATGATGACTGCTCTTTCCTCTTATGCGACAGTAACGCCTTCTTGAACTGCCTCCTTTGCTCCCGTATGGGCTCCGTGTTTTCTGTCGTCTTCGCGAAACTTCTGGCTGAAAGACAATGGGAAATATTCTCGTCAGACTAACCTAAACAGCACATCAAGTTAAACCAATGCAATGAATGATCACCAAACTTTGATACTATTTATTTACTAAAATAAAAAGCCTGATTTTAAAAATCGATGTAGGATCATTTTAAACCTGAACAATGATATAATGGTGCGGGACCCTTTGTGCTATGGTCTCCCATTCTGGTGCGGGTCAGAGCCTGTAGCCTATTATAGATGGCATATGCTTAAATTCGGCCTTGACTATTTTCTGTAGTAATTTCGACTATATTTTTGATATTCTTGTAGAGCACTTTCCTAGGGCGGCTTCTACTAAGTACCTTTGAGAAAGTATTAGTAGGACACAGACCAATATTAAAAGAGTTAGAACTTGCTCAAAAATAATACATATGTCGGTCATGTCACTGAATAATATTTTAATAAAATTCTACGTTTAATGTAATGCCGTAAGTAATAATTTAATCCACTGGCGTTGGCAAATTTGTAGATTATGAAAGGAGTTCAGACATTGAAACAATGGAGGGTTAAGATAACTCAACTATGCCCAGGGCCTATTTTCAACTGAGTTGGGCCCTAGGCACCATCAAATTTTCGGGCCCTGTCTTGCTCCGTATATTGGAATGTAACAATAAGCTTAGAGATCCTGTTTATTTTTTGTTATGAGGACGTCCATGCAAAAACAAAATAAAATGAAAAAAAATATATATATTTAGATAAGTAGATAGATAAAACAAATAACAAAACAATAATTTTCATTCAACATTGTTAATAACTAGATAGACAATTGTCTAAATTTTCTCCCTTACTTTTATTTTGGAGAATTTATTGATTATCCCATCTGTCTAATTTACCCAAAATGTCGCTTTGGACATTTAAAACAGCTAAGGATGCAAGATTCTCTTCATTTAATGAGTTTCTTAAATAAGATTTAACTCGTTTTAAAGTAGAAAGGGATCTTTCACCCGATGCATTGCTAATAGGAATTAACATATAATATAATCGTAACAATATTTCAAGATTTGAAAAAATATATTATCACATCGACATCCATATTATAAAAGTGTTCTATATTTTTTACACTAATATTCACTTGACGGTTCATTAAAAATTACAGCAAAAACTTTGTTTACGGAATCATACAATTTCATTATGTTTTAATTCTGTAATTAGTTTATCTATCACATATGGGAAAAAACACTAATCTTGAAATTCTCACAGCTATTTAAAATAATGTGTTGTGCTGGTCCATCATCAAAAGACTGTTTTCTCTTGCGAACTCTTGTCGTTTCATCTTTATATAAAGCATGTGGCTGAATTTGTTTCGCTTTCTCTTCTAATTTTGCAAACTTTTCTCTGAAATCCTTTATAAATTCAATTAGACCATTATATAGTGTACAAGCGGCAGTTAAATTTGCTTCAGTGTTTTGTAAAGATTTGCTAGTTGCATTTATTCTGTCCAAAATTATTTTCCAAATCACTGTCATGAGATTAAATTCAAATATCTCTGTTTTTCGAAGTAAATCTCCTGCTTCTGTTCTGGTTAATTGTTTTTGATGAGGATCTTCATTCAACTCTTTTAACGCTAATTTTATTTCATTAAAACCAATTGCAAATTACTTTACAGCATCAGCTCTAGCCGACCATCTTGTATCGCATAGTTTTTTAACCATTGGCGGTTTAGGATTTAACATTTCTAGACATTTTTGGAGTACATTCCATCTATAGTAGATGCCGAAAATTTTTTTTTAAACACCAGGGTTGGATGGGACGACCGGGCAACCGGGCAAATGCCCGGTGGGCCGGTCGGGCCGCAGGCCCGACTTGTCTATTCCGAATTCCAAATTAATAATATTTATTTTTATATATTTGACAAACTATTTAAAACATTAAACAATAAAATTTAAAAATCTTTATGTCGGATTCCAGACTGCCAAACTCGTTAGCCTTTATCTTTATCACAGAATATACCTATGCGACACTTGGCATTATTGCGTTACGTACGAGACTTCCCCTAAATTCTTAATTTGTTTTTGTTAGCCTTTAATATTGGTTGCGTTTGCAGCGTTTTGTAAATTTCTTGTATGTGTTGCGTGTTATAGTCTTTATTTGTTTAATTATTTAAAATGGATAAACCTACAGAAAAAAATGAAAGTAAGAGAGCAAAGGGCGGCGCCGAAAAGGAGCGAGATAGGAAAAAAACGATTACTGGATGAGGGAAAAAAGTGTTTTTGAACGCAAGTGTACCTATCTGTAGTATCGACGTTTCGGAATATTTTTTTCATTTTCAAGAGTTTTCTTTATAAAACTTCTTTTTTTACTCTTTTTTAAAATTTCAAGAATCATTTTTTGTGGGGAAAATGAGAAATTTTATAAAGAAAACTTTTGAAGACGGTAAAAGAAAATTTTCCGAAACGTCGAGACTACAGATAAGTAGGTACTTTCAAATTAGAATATTTGAAATGTTTTTGTTTATATTAGATAGGCAATATTATTTTTTGTTTAAAGACCACTGACAAGCAGAGCTTTTTCTTTCTGTAGGTTTTAACGCAGTGGTTTTTAATAACTATAATTTTCCTTACTTTCGTGGTGAAAACCCCAACAACAGATCTGAGAAAAGATAATATATAACCAGTATAAATACCTAGATATAGAAAATTTGTCAGTAAATTATTGAAATTTAAATATCACAATTGCGTTTTCTTATTGAACAATTTTCTTTATTCTCCCTGGCGTCAAAAACAACTTCCCCTGTTTTGACGTTTTTTGCTTGAAACCTGGTTATTTTTGAAATTTCTAGATAATAAAACTCAAGGTTCAGACACCTCTATAGAATATCAACCTGGCTGCAGTTCAGTTACGAATTTAGAAAAGACAAATTTAACTGGACATGCTTCAACCATGAGCAAGTTTTTAGATAATGACAAACATTTCAGTATTATTCTTGCGGCAGATAGGTTAAATGAGACGGGCTGCCATGAGCAATATGTGAGTTATGCAGATTTTTTTAGCCGTCCATCTCGACAGGAACTCAAAGAGTTTTTCACCTATCACCCACAAATTCCGACAGATCAATGCGCAGTGGATATTGATATTAACAAAGTATTTTTAAGATCATATCAGCAACAAACTCGTAGATTGTGGCTGTCCTACAGTTCCACAAAAAGGATATTATACTGCTCCGTATGTTTAGCTTTCTGCGGTACCAATGAAACAAATATTTTACGGAAGGAATGAGTGATTGGAGACATGTTCATCAGCGTATCAATGAACACGAACACTCCAATATGCACGGAAGAAACTGTCGAACTTATTTTTTGTATTCTGATGATAAAACTATTGATAAAGTGCTTTTTAACGATATGATCACAAAACATAATTCAGAAGTCACGAAAAACAGGCAGATCCTAGACCGGGTAATCAATGTTATAAAACTTATTGGGAAAAGAGGATTATCTTTCAGGTATGTTTCATGTATGTTTTGATCAAGCCTTCTGTAATATTACTTACGTAATAATGAGTACGCTGGCTTGGTGTCATTGATGACGTAAGATTGCAGAAGGGTTGAAACATTATCTATCTGCGGCTTTTTGAAAATAATATACATGCAATATGAAAGTTGCCTTTTGCAAAAGATTCACTAATTCACTTAAAAATATCATATCTGCTATGCATATCAAGCCTGTTATAACTGTTATATTGAAGAAAACGTATTTTTTTTAGGGGGGCTAATAAATCAGCCTATACAATGGATGATAAAAATCTTTATCATGAAAAATTTTTAGAGATAATTATGCTCATTGGAAAATACGATATTATCTTAAAGACGCATTTAGATAAGATAATCAAGCAAGGCAACGAATATAAAAGTCGTGGAGTTAAACAGCGAGCTGGTAATTTTTTAACATATCTTTCCAAAACTACAGTTAACAATATTATTTTCGCAATATCCGCAAAAATTAAAGAAATTATATCCAAAGAAATTGTCCAGGCAGTAATGTATGCAGTGGAATTAGACTCAACACAAGACATTTCTGTCACAGATCAATGCTCAGTTGTAATTAGGTATGTTTGTGAAGGTTTTGTAATCTGTAAAATTTTGCAAACCTGAGTTCTGAGAAAACAAATTATTTATTGTTTTTATTTTTATTTTTAGATATGTTTATCAAAGAAACATTAATGAAAGATTGTTAGGAGTTATTCCATGTCACGATACTTCTGGTAAGGGTTTCCATACATTGCTTAAAAATGTACTGGGAGAAAATGGATTGAAAGTTGAGAATTGTGTCGCAGACTCTACTGACGGTGCAGCAAATATGCAAGGAAAGTATAATGGCTTTTCAGCAAAAATGGCAGAAGTAAATAATGAGCATGTACATATATAGTGCCACAGTCATATTCTAAATCTTGTAGTTGGTGATATGACATCTCACATTAAAGCAGCAGGGTTGTTCACTTTGTTAAACTCTCTAGCTGTTTTTTTCAAGGACTCGCATAAACGAATGGACATTTGGCGTGAAATATCTAATGATCCCCAGAAAAGATCACTGCAAACGATAGGCGAGACTAGATGGTGGGCAAAAGAGGTGGCTCTAAACAAAATTTTCCAGAATTTCGGTGACAGAAATGCATGCCTTTACATCGATGTCCTTCAGTCTCTGTTTATTATATCAAACAAACAGATCTTAAAGGTGATACCCGTTGAACTGCCAAAAACCTCTTAGATGGCTTAGTAAAATATCAAAATATTCTTTTAGGTCAAGTATTTTTAAAAATATTCTCAGGTACGGGTCCTTTATCGCGTTATTTACAAACAAAGGGCTTAAACCTTCTTATTTGCAATTCTATGGTAAAAAACTCTATTCAAGATATTAAGTCCATGCAGAGAAATATGACTGAAGTAGAAAAAGCTAAGAATACATTTTTATCATGGGCCACTTCTGAACTGGAAAAACGAGACTTGAAACAAATTAAGATAGAAGAAGATTTTCCTGAAATTCGTCACAGAACTAAAGAAAAAATTTTTGACGAGAAAGCCGTTGACGAACAACCTCAAACACAAAACTATAAATTTCGAGTTGAAACTTATAATGTTCTTCTCGACGTCGCTTGTGAGTCTATGGAGTCTCGATTCGCAAAAAAATGCAGTTTTATGCTGATATTTTGCTATATTGGACCCCAAATATTTTAAAAACTTAAAAACGAATGGATTTCCCGAAAATTGCCTAAAATAAAAAAAAAATGATAAAACGGCAACTTTGGGTAGATTTTCTGAAGAACTTTCAAGTTTCATTGACAATTGGGATCAATACAAACTAAGACTAAATGAACTTCTAAGTACAAAACAAGAAATAAACTCATTAAATAATTATTATAATTCAGAGGAATTCGAAACGGTCGATGTGGTAGATAAAAAAGACAATATTTTTTGCACAAATATTACAGAAACTTATTGCCAAAATTGTATAATCTGTTGTTACATGTTACATAGTTATATTAAAATATAACAAGTATAATAAGAAGCTTATCCGATGTTGGCACTAGCTTATCAATATCTTCTTACAATACGAATATCTCAAGTTAGTTGCGAAAGATCATTTTCAGTGCTCAAATACATAAAAAAATCGTCTAAGAAATCGATTAGCCGATGACCTATTGGAGGCATTTATGTTAATAAACGTGAAAAATCGGTATTGGGCCAAATTGAAAATGAGGAGATCATAAATAAAATTGCAGCATCTTCTTCATTATTAAAAAAATCGTTAACCTATGAATAACTAGCGTACCTACTGTTATAATTATTATATTAAAATTTTGTAAGATTTTTATTTTTTTTAAGTTGTCATTTGTGAAAAAATCAGATATTAATGATGTTATAGTGTTTAATATTATAGGTATACAGAACATACTATGCATGTTTATTATTACTATATTATAATATACATTAATATGTATTAGTAGATATTAAAAATATATGGCTTCGTTTTCTTTACCGTGAAATTTTTGTGTCCAAGTAGGGCCGAATTAAGAAATATTGCCAGGGCCGGTTTGTTCGAGCCCATCCAACCCTGTTAAACACCGTACATTTTCAAAATATCTAGCTGCTTCTGAACAACTTTCAGCAGCACTATTACCTACTAAATTTAAAGAATGGCTGGAACATGGTACAAAGTGGGCACTTTTCGACTTTTCCTTAATTTTTGCCTGCAATCCGTTATATTTGCCAGACATATTAGCGGCATTGTCATAACTTTGGCCTCTACATTAATTTATATTGTTCATGAGATCTTCCAATTTATTCTGTAAAGCATGTGATAAGCTTTCGGCAGTATGAGAAAAAATTGGCAAAAAGCCTAAAAATCTTTCTACTGGCTGGCCATTAGGTAAAACATATCTTATAATAAGAGTTAATTGATCGTTATGAGAAGCGTCTGGTGTTGAGTCGACTATAATCGCAAAATATTTGGCCGTTTGTAATTCCTTTGTCATGAAATTAGTTACTTCTTTTGCAAGGAGTTTAATAAATTCACTGCAAATGGCTGATGAAAGATAACTAACATGTCCACCTCCAGGATTGCCATATTTTTGGAGATGTCCAGCTAAAAATGGGTCAAACTCAAACTGACTAAGAAATTCCATCGAGCTTAAAAAATTACCATTTTCCTTGGTAAAAGGTTACGTCGTGGTACCGTAAAATGCTAAGCCATTTTTTGATAAAAATTTATTAGCTGCAACTATCCTTAATAGCACATTTCTACAGTATTCTTTTTCTTGCGTGCCGCAGCGCTACGCTTTGCAAATTAGGATTGTGAAATAAAAAAAGGCTCTTATTGTATATTATGAAATCGCATTTCTTATATGTAGTAGTATTATTGTTTTTAAATTTTTTTATGATTTTATGCTCGCCGTTTCGGGCCCTTTCATATTGTGGGCCCTAGGCACGGGCCTAGTAGGCCTAGTAGTAAAATAGGCCCTGACTATGCCCGGTTACTTTAGTAATTTCTGAAGCAGAAACTTAAAATGGAACAAGAATTCAAATAACTAAATTAAAGCTCAGTGGTGAAGAAGACTATGCAGATAATAGTTTTTTATTTAACTAGGGAGCAAAGTAGTAGAGTGACTGCAGAGGCTGATAGTTCTTTCGTCCAAGTCAATTTACTTTGCTACCGACTTGAACATATAATTTTTTCGCCGATTGTTTAAATATATTTTGCAAATTATTACAATTCTTACAATCTATTTTTCCTGTCATGGTAAAACTCAAGAGAACTCGCAGTTGTAAGTTGGGCGGTTGGCTACTATGGAAATTTATATATTAATAATCCCCGTAATAATAAAAATTTTATATATTTAGTTTTCATGTAGATCGACGATTTTACTGTATAGGCTGCAAGCTCTGCACTTCCTAACAGCAAAAGTGGTACTTTGCTGATTGTTATTTGTCTGCAAAATTATTAATTTGCTGTCAATCGGTGAGAAATATTTAAACAGTCTGAAGCAATGAAGGACTAAGGATCCTCAACTATCTGCTATACTCGACGCGCCGAACAGATTCACTAATCACAGAAACAATCAATTCAATAACTGGTCTTATATTATGATTCTAAACATAAGGACTTTGATAAGACATTCTATTTATATTTGTTGTATTATGGACAAGAAAGAAAATAAAACAATGGTTCGATTCAATCATAAAATGAGACGAATTATTTCCGCGACTATTGAATCTGTTCGGCGCGTCGAGTATAGTCATAGAAAGGTGAGAAATTTGGAAGCAGACTCTTGGTACAAGAATTGTTCATAACAAAAGAAAGGTTCCGGGTCTTTATGGGATAATCGGGCTAGTTGAGAAATGTGTGTAAAAATATATTTATTAAAAACTACCGAGGTCAAAAAATCAAAAAATTTAACGAGTCTGCTAGTACTCGAGACACTGATGTGTAAACATACGTCCTATATCGACATCTTGGACATGGAAATCTAATACCACCCTAGCGGCTAGCTTTTTAGAAGCGTCGCGCCACTTGAGTCATGGCAATCGCGGCCGTCCTGAATTAGCTTGCTCCTCAACGCGCATGGGTTATGATGTCACATCGGCTAACACATTTCCGTCCCCACATTTCCGTCCCATTTGCCGAGATTTACCCTCATACCGCCCCGTAAGATGTTTAGGGGAAAGGCTGGTACGGCGGTCATCTTTTTAGAAATGCGTTAATAAACATAACATTGTTCAAAATATTGAAAGGGGTTTGATGACCAACAAAGCTCTCAATATAGACACATCTTAATCTTCATTCGGCAGACCTCAAGGAAACCAAATAAATGTGACAAAAATTGAAATATATTTATTTATATCATCTTTTAATATGTAGGCACAATCTGGTACAACTGGATATGAAAAGTTCTTTCAATGTCGTCGTAAGAGGGGGTTACAGAATACTCGTCATCGTCGGTGAAAGTTTCTGTTATTTTTGCAACATAAAATTTTGTCCTTTTCGTGCTGAACTTTACAAGAACCTATGAGTTCACTTTAATCTTTGGCAACCCAGAGTCAATACCAGAAATTCCTTCTGGTTCTGAGAATCCATCTACATCCTCTGAACTAATACCGTCAGGTACTATATCGCTATCACTATCATCGCTGGATTCAATTTTCTTTCGGGCAGCCGCCTTAGGTGTGCCTGATATTGATATTTTCCTCTTGACACTTGCGTGCTTTATTACCTTTTCTTTTCTAGCTATTTTTATGGCAGTCCCCTCTTCAATTCTTAAATAAACAGGAGTGTTAGTTAAAATTTCTGTTGTTTTTTGTGTCTTTGTCTTTTTAAAGGGGCTGAGATAACTTAAGGGTTTACCATCTCATGAGATACGAATGATTTTTCAGGTGTTTTTATTACTGTTTGACCTAATTAAAATTGTTGAAGTTTGTTTTGCCAAAAATACAAATTTCTTGATTTATGATTTTGGCACTAAATTGACATTATGGTTGCACAGAAAAAAGAAAAGGCACAAATCTAGTATATAGTTATAAAATGCATATATTAAAAAAATAGTAAAACAAATTGTAGAACCACTAAAAATAAAATCCTAATTATTCAAAATACAATTAAACTTAAATGTGTTTTTTCTCACTTTTGATAATTTTTTTGACATCAATTTCTTCAGCTTCATGTTTAATGGCTAATAAATATTGACTAACTTTAATTTGGAGAAGATAACATGCTTAAAAAATAATTTTTAAATTGCTCATAGCAAATTTAAAATTAAATATAGGTATGTATATCAAAAACTATACAAACCAATCAAAAGATTTATAAAAAAAATAAAAATGACGAAGAATTAATAGCTTTTAAAAACAAAGTGCCTATCGACCCATCTATCCAAAAAAGAGGAGTAAAAATTACCCCTAATAGGAGGTGTATCATACTGCATGAAGAATTTTTAGTGGCTATTTTTTTTTTTAATTATTACCTACTCAACTTACTTTTACAGCACACTTTATCACACACTTTTCAAAAACTCACGGCAAATAACAATTGTATGTAACGTACTCTACTTCCCTAATAACCAACGATTCTTGATGAATTTCGACGTTATATGAGCTTATTGGTAAATGCTCCACCCTATCTTCTAACATTATATCTGTTACAGTTGCAGCTAAAAAGTCATCATAGGTGAAAATGTCATCATTATTAGACAAATTCCTGTACATCTGAATGCTGAAATGATATTTTCGGACAAAATGCTAACGAATAAGCACTACTTAGAATCACGGCTATATCATAAATTGTAATCCTTTATACGGGATTTTTAGTAACCATTTTTGGCATTCATTGCTGTAATACCATGCCATATACACCCATAGGGGCTGGAGGCGATGGCTTGTATGTGGCGGCAGAGTTAACAGAATAACGTTGTTTTCTTTTGCAAGTTTTATCGTGTCTAAACAAAAGTGGCTTTCATGGTTATCCATAATAAGAAACACGGGAGACGTATGCGTTGGTTTAAGATGACTTGACATGTTTCACCCATTGCACAAACAACTCAGCTGTCATCCATCCAGAGGGTGGCGTAACGCCTTGGGTTCCGGGAGGAGCATGTTTAATCATAAGGTCCTTGAAAAACTTTCTTGGAAACACTAGGAAAGGCGGTACCTAATTACCTATTGGGTTTATAGCGCCGCACATGGTCACTAACGTTCCTCCCTCGTTAGATACCCTATGGTCGACTTGTCTCTGTCCTTTTTTTAGCCAGTACCTTTCTAGTTTCTTGGACAGTTGTTAAAGTAGTCTCGTCTACGTTATATATTTGACATGGTGTAAAACCAAGCCCTTTAATCACCTCCCTAAGGTTAGTGAAAAATCCTGCAACAACTGGTCGATTAAAACCCATTGCCCTACCAAATGATTTAGACACAAATCGGTATTCCTCTTCACAAATCCGGTAAACCAGAAATTTCCAACCCTCCTGTTTTCTCTCCATGATGTAGGTATTTTTTTTTTCTTATTGGCAAGAGCCAGATCAAAAGCTAGTTTTCTAGCACTTTTAGGATTTAGGCCGTGATGCACTCTAATAATTGTTTCAAGATAATTTCTGAGTTGTGCTTCTTCATCTGGTGTAAAGACCATATTTATAGAATAGTTTGGCGTCATTCTGGGTGCTCCTTTTACGATTTCCATTCGCATTATCTTCGTTTTGTTTTTCAAATACCGCCTTAGGGTAGTCCGTGGAATAATATGTTTTAGGGCAGCAGCTTTTCTGGATAATCCACCATTTACAATGTCATATACAGCTCTTTTCATATTTTGACAATATTTTAATTTGTAAATAAATTTCAAATAAGCAGCACGAAATAAAGAGCTATAAGGAACAGTGGCCACTGCTTTTTACAAAAAATTAGCAGTGACCACTGTTCCTCTATGATTTGGGACCACTGTACCAAATGTCACATATTTTGGGAAACATAACCCCAATTCTGCTGTTGGAAATAATGACTCGATTACGCATTTTAGTCCTATACTTAATACTATAAGATGCAGATTAGCCTAAAGGCACATAAAAAACTACGTTTTATTGAGGGGTGAACCAACCAAAAACTTATCCAATTTATTTACAGCAGACGCTAAAAAAACCAAATTTACTCTCGTAACGTAAGCCGCGGAACGTTCCTACGTTTTCTGATACGAGATGGCAGCTCAATACCAATTAAAGCTGAAATAATATTTAAAAGTGTCCACTTTACCTGGATGGCCACTGTACCAGCCTGTCCCCTACATATCAAAAATCGATTTGTTCTTATTTTAATCAATAAAAATGAGAAAAATTCGTACTTATGAATAAAAAGTGTCGATCGATATGGTAGAAAATACTTTTCCATTTATATTTATTTGTTTAATGCTTAGTTCTTCCCCGGTCCAGTTAAACTTTCATATTGACCCTAGAAAGAATAGATAAAATGGTTCTGCAAAGGGAGCTGAACATCAAAAGCAATATGTCATCAAAATTGAAATTAAATGTTGCTAATTTGTTGAAACTAGCCCTAAACTTACTTAATTCTAAACTTCCAATCCTGTGAAAATTTTTAGTGATAAGTTGACTCCAAATTTTAGCGTTTATACAATAATATCGGTTACCTTTAACGGTGAGTTAAGAAAATATTGTTCTAGTTTTCTGTGACTAAATAATTTTTACGTTATTACCCGGGCGATAAGTACTAAACGAGCTCCGGCCGATTAGTTGTCCACGACCTTAAAATGTTGAATTCAAGTAGTATTTTTAATTTTACATCGCCATTCGTTTCATATTTTTCTTTACTGTTCTTGGAGTACATCTGCATTACAATCTGACTTCGGTACAAGCCGTTTTCATTTAAGCCATAGCTATGATGCCGAGTTTATTTTGATATACCAATAGGGAAATAAAAGCTGAAAGCTGAAAGAAAGACATCTCCGAACTTTAAAAATATTCAATATTTTGCATAAGTTCCGAGTCTCATTGGAAATGTATAGAACTGGATTTCATCGCATACCATGCTCATTTTTTCCACATACATAATTCATACCACTCGAGTTCATATGAAATCTCCAGTTGGAAATTTTACTTATGTAATACTAAGCTTTGAGTAAATTTGCTTGGATGTTTCATACATTACAATTACTGGCGGATACAGAAATGGTACACCGAGTCGAGGCATGGTGGCTTTGCCGTTTCACATTTGAAAATAACAATTATCAATATCACCGCAAATTTCGAAAAAATTTAAAACTTATTAACGGTCAGTGAAAGATAAATTGGGAGAAACACATATAATTGCACATATTTCTATGAACGATTATCAATAATTTGAATTTCTGTTACTTTGCAAATTATAACAGGAACAAATACAATTTTATTACTGTTCATGCGGATACATTCATGTTTTTCCATTTTGATCGAATATAATGTAACAATTCCAGAAAAACTACTTTTTTTAACTTCAAACATACAATAATAGAAATAGTTATTTTAATAAATACAGCGAATTAAAATTTAAGCGCTAATGCGCTCGAAAAGTACCTAATAATAGGGAAAACCTCACCTACTCCTTTAAATACTAAAGCCTTTCGTCACCGCTACAGCAAACTGCAATCCTCATTCGGCGGCAATAACGCTTTCTGAGTAACAGAATTGATACCAATCTGTACAATCCGTCCAACAGTGCAGATTCCGAAAGAAAATATGACAACTCCCACAATGGCGCTTAACAATGCAAGTTCTGAAAGCATTAATCTAGCTACCGAATTGCAAAACAGGCATTACATTTTATAGTGAATTAACTCGAAAATTTCAATAGCATATATCATAAATATATCTCGCTGAATATTTGCAAGCTACTTAATACTGAGGGGAGAAAAATTGGTTGGGAATAATCTGATTGATATTGAGGTATAGAAAATAAAACATTTCATCGCTTTTGATACATTAAGCAGAAATAAAAAAAATCGAGACTAATCAGCCTTGAATTTCAACGCCGAACATTTTGTGTAAAATAAGGACTGCCTCTTTTTGTATCAAATAATAATTATCTTTTTGGCCAACTGAAACTTAGATAGATAGGCCCTCTTCGGTCTGGATCCCAGAGTGTAAGATGGCACAAAGTCCAATTATGTGTCTTTAAAGAAGTTGAAAAACCCGAAAAAGAGTTTCAAAAGCGGATACTCTGCTCTCGTTTGAAAAAGAAGAAATCTTAAAACGAAAATGATTAACTACAAAATCAAAACGTCCAGAACAGCCAAGGGTAAAAAGTTTGCTCACTTTGTCAAGTCTGAATTTGACAAATCAATTACTAAGTGTCATTATAACGTTTTACTTGTTAAGTTTGTGCCAGATTGAGGTGTTTTTAGATAAGTGATGGCTTTGTGTTTAAGGTGCTATAGATCTTAAGGAATTTAATGATTGTTTTTTATTGAACCAAAAATGTTTAAGTAAAATTTTGAATCGTCGTCTTTTTTAGATTTTTCGTCTTCTTAAGGCCAATTAATTAGACTTTTTAGCAATTTGCACTTAGAGATCTGGGTCGAAGATGTGTTAACTTTTTAAGATTCAGGTAACGTAATTTTAATAAATGATGATCACTTTCAGAATGTCAAAGATGTACCCATTGCCGTTAATTACATATTTAGGTGGTTATTGTTGCTATATTACGTTAAAAAAACTAAAATGTGACTGCTGCAATCGAAAATTGGAATATGAGCCAAGGGTAAAGAGTTTGCTCACTTTGTCAAGTCTGAATTTGACAAATCAATTACTTATTAAATTATGCATTATTCATTTAATGATTGTTGTTTATTGAATCAAAAATGTTTAAGTAAAATTTTGAATCGTCGTCTTTTTTAGATTTTTCGTGTTCTTTAAGGCCAATTAATTAGACTTTTTAGCAATATGCACTTCGGGATCTGGGTCGAAGATGTGTTACCTATCTAAGATTCAGGTAACGTAAAAGGTAATTATTTGAATCAACAACACCTCTACAAAAGGACTAAGTGCTCACAAAATTCTAGCTTGTGACGCAATGCATGTAGGTCCTTGCTATTTGGAGTGAAAATGTAGAAGAGGGGCTTGCGGGTAGAAGGGCAATCGCGATTGGATGGTTGCAATGTGGCTACTACGATAGTAACGAATATTAGGATGCCCGTATATAAAGAATGTATCTCTTACCATACAATTTCTCCAATAATGTAATAAACATATTTCCATAACTGTTCCTTGATCTTTCTATAATGTGGTATTTCGTAACTTATTTATTTAATGATCTAGGGTAGTAGTAGTCTTGTTCGTGCACTTTCCTAAAATAATTACGTGGACTCTCGATACTCTACCGTTCCATGATCGGCGACGCCGGATAATTGGTGCCTGCCACCGCCGCTGTGCGTTGTGTAGAAAATCTCGAAATGGGAACAAGTAAATAAGTACGTTTAAATATCGTGCATTATTACCAACTATCTCTCTAAATACATACATACGAACATATGTATTAGATGCTTTATTCATATTATGTATCTATACCTATAAAATATTGCCAGACGCCTTTCTTTTACATGCCCCAGTGGGTCCAGGAATTTCTGGTCGGTAGCAAAGGCAGTAAGTAACAACTTTACAAAATCGTCTCTCCCACCTTTGACGGACGAACGTGGCACCACGGCGACTACAGCCAAAGAAAAAGCAAACATGCTGGCCAAAATGTTTTCATCGCACTCTACCTTAGACGTGCCCCAAAGCAAGACTCTCCCCACTATACCGAACATCAACACCACCATGGCAGAAGTCAAGTTTTTCCATCGTGATATTCGCAAAATCCTTAAAGAACTAGATACGCAAAAGGCATCAGGACCGGACGGAATACCTGCCATCGTGCTAAAGAACTGCGCCAACGAACTAACACCTGTTTTTTCCAGGCTTTTTTCTCTTTCTTACAGAAAAGGGATTTACCCATCCTCTTGGAAAGTCGCTCGAGTGCAACCTGTTCCAAAAAAGGCAAGAAAACCACGCCCTCAAACTATCGCCCGATTGCCTTGCTTCCAATAATCTCCAAAGTCATGGAACGTGTAGTCAACCAGCAACTACTCAAGTACCTCGAGAGCAACAGAATAATCAGCGATAATCAATACGGCTTTCGCAAAGAGAGATCGACAGGAGATATATTGGCCTATGTCACTCATATATGGAGTAGGGCAATTGAAAACTACGGAGAGTCTCGAGCGATTGCGTTGGATATTTCTAAGGCATTCGACAGAGTTTGGCATGACGGACTGCTCAACAAACTGCCGTCCTTGGGACTGCCCGCCTCTCTCTGCAGCTGGCTGGCCAGTTTCCTTAAGAACCGATCCCTACACGTTGCACTCGATGGACACATCTCGGACACATTCACCATCAACGCGGGCGTGCCTCAGGGCGCAATACTTTCACCAACTCTGTTCCTCATCTATATTAATGACCTGCTGATCGAAACGAATAATCCTGTTTACAGTTTTGCAGATGACAGTACCCTTGTCTCCCACTTTAGATCAGAAAAACCCTTACCAGCGACTGAGACTCATCACCGCAGACAGGAGCAGATTACAGTAATTAATCAAGACCTGGAGAAAGTTCAAACTTGGGGCGACCGAAATTTGGTCCAGTTCAATGCAGCAAAGACCCAAGCAGCAACGTTTACTAAGAGGACCAATACAGTGGGCCCTGACATCATTATGGCAGGATCGACCATTCCTTCATCCTCGTCAATCGGGCTGCTGGGTGTCTCGGTCAACAGCAATATGTCATGGCATGACCATGTTGCTAACATCGCAAAATCAGCCTCCCAGAAGCTTGGTGCGCTATTTCGCAACAAAAAACTCTATACACCGCAGCAGTTGTTCTTGCTGTACAAAGCGCAAATAAGACCGTGCTTAGAATATTGCTCACATATCTGGGGAGCCGCACCAAAGCATACCCTAAAGCTGCTGGATTCCATTCAGAAGAGGGCTGTGCGTCTCGTCGGCGATTCGGAGTTGACCCGGAATCTGGATAGTCTGGAACATCGCAGAAATGTGGCCGAGATGTCTCTGTTTTACAGATACTTTCACGGCAGATGTTCCCAGGATTTGGCCCACATAATCCCGCCCCTGGCAACTCCTGTCAGGCAGTCCCGACAGACGGCAGGAGCGCACCAGTTCGTCGTACAACTAGAAACACCTAGAACATCGCTTTACCAGAACTCCTTTGTCTGGCGCACTGCATCACTGTGGAACTCACTTCCAGGACATCTGTTTCCCACTAATTACAACCTACAAATATTCAAGAACCGTGTCAATCAACATCTTCGCACACACACCGCTCGTCGAGCGCCATAGGATCTACCTTTAGTGTGTGTGCCACTGCCATAAAAAAAAATACATATTCATATTGCGGATCTCAATAATTGGCAGTACCGCTCATCTCAACCAACAACACCATTGAGTAGGTATTGTCCCAACACCCGCTAATTATTGTGTACTATAGTTTCCTAACAAACGATTAGTGGCTGCGGTAATTCTCAATTACTGTTATTTTCTTGCATTTTTCTGAAATCGGAACTATTTGTGTGTTTTTAAGTGCGTGAAACTTGTACCTAATATTTCGTTGTATATTTAAGCATACAATTGTCCAAAAATTATTGGATTCTCATAAAATTTTATTCTTCATAAAAGTTGGTGCTTGCCCTAAAACAGTAAACGAGTATTTCAAATTTAACGTACTGCTTTTAGTGCGGATGCAAATGTCATTTTTCCGAAATCGCGTCAAGAGTAAAGTACCTTAATTTATAAAGATACAGCAAAATCTTATAAGGAAAAGTTCTTCCAAATTAAAAAAGTAATCTAAATATGAAATTTGAGTTGAGTACATCAATTTTTAATTTGCCTTCTTTTCATCGATTTTTTTCTCAAACGTTACGCCATCGGTGAATGCTTCGTTCTTTTGTTATTAGTGTACTTGCCAAGTAACTTCAAAATTTATTTAAAGTAGACATTTGTTACATAGTTGCATAATGTTTCAGTTTTTACAGAGATAAAAGCCAGTTTAGGTATCAGTGTGTTGCAAACATATTTAAACAATTTTGGTCCAAAATAATTGTCCACAATAATTATTACAAAATACCATTGGAATGACTGACTCAATAATAATTAATTTCATATGTCAGAGCGACATAAAATTATTGCTATTTATTTGTTTTTATTCCAAATGCATGGCCTACTCTTCAAGACCAAATATTTTAAATGGCTTTTTAAGGTGCGTACAGACCTGATGAGACGCGCGCGCGACACGCACGCGACGCGCCGACAACGCGCCTGCTACGCGAACGCGACGCGCACGGTTTTCTCTCGCGCCTGCTGTGAGCCATGTAGACAGACGCGCGCGCCACGCGACTAAGTTCTATTGCACTTCTTTACTGATTCTCGCGCGATTGCTACGCTCCTACTACTACCCGTCCACACTGCGCCTCGCTATTTCTTTGATCTGCCGTCGAAAAACCGACAGCAGACGGGTAGCGACGCGCCTCGGACCAAGGCCACCTATACGACAAGGCCAGGAAGCAGCATATTATGAGTCATCACAGGTAGACCATTGAGTCGACCGTAAAATGTAAACAAACCAGAGAAGAAACTGTAATGTGCTGTAATTATCTAGTGTTTTTATCATTCTATTTTTGGTTTTTGAAGGGAAGGTAATTATTTTGTTTAATAGGGGGTCGGGGGGGCTTTAAATTAAAAGGGAATTATTTTGATGTATGTTTTAATTTAGTTTCTACTCACCTAAATTACCAGGGCCTTACCTTGATCATACCCTTGTACTTGTACCTAATAAGTCCTTTGCTTCCTTATTAATATTAAAATAAGACAATATGATAAAACAGGAGACAAGTTTATTAAGTAATCATAAAAATATATAAGAGAAATACAGAATACATTAATAAAATAAATATCAAATCGAAGATAGGAACAAGTTACTGTTACAAGTACTAGATGAAAGGAACATTATATATAGTACCTATAGCTTAAGAGTTTATAATTTACAAACCATTGTTTATGATTTTTTAGTTAGTTCACCTATTCAGTAACCACTGAGGCATAATCTTTGTAAGTACCAATAACAGAATACATGATAGAATAAAATGATTAATTTAGATTCAGTCATGTTAAGTAAAAGAAATATCGCATATATAAAGACAGAGCAGTGATTTTTCTATGTTGTATAAGTACCGTGAATAAAATGCAAAGCAGTTATAAACCAAAAAGTATTGTGGCAATAAAATCAAGAGGAAGGTTCGTCTTCACGAAAGTCATATTAATATAAATACGAGTACAACTAGTTAGTTTAGTAGAGTTATAGTTCTATAGTTGATGTTATAAGAGTTAGATAAGTATTAGTAAAATGTTTCTAGTAGAAATAAAGTGTTGAGTGTTAATTAGTGTTCAAATAAAGTAACTAAAAACTGTGGCAGTACTTTATTTACTTTTTGGTTTACATCTTTTCAATTCAGGCATAGTTTTTGTTGAAGTTGAATCATTTTTCTTTTTAACGTAATTTAAAAAAAAATGTTTGTCATTGGTTTTATTAATAATTTTAAAATTTGATCTTCACTATGGCATGTGCCATTATGCCCCAAAAAAATTTCCTTTAGTTCAGTGATAGCATTGAATATTAATGTTTTAAAAATTTGACGTTGTTTATTTTGTTTTAAAAATTCGTCTTCTTTATCAAATAACTTTTTTATTATAATATAGGCATATGATGCAATTTTGACGACTTCTTCACCTGGGTAACAAAGTCCTCCCCTAGATGTTGCCCATATGAGGCTAAAGTTAATATTGGAGGACTCTTCGTCCAACTCATTTGAACTTAAAAATGTTTTGCAATAGTTGCATTTAATTTGTTTTAATACAGAATAGGCACTATAACCAGCCACATACACCAGAGGGGGCCATTCATTATCTGTGATACCACTAATGTCATCCTCATTTACCTCATAACAAATTTTCAAATTATCAGGAATATCAAAATTGCCTATTTCATCATTGTCGGCATTGTTGTCATCAACAAAATCACGTATATCTTCTTTAGTGACACGAATATCTCCATGTAATTTTGATTTAATAATAAGAGGAATTACACTAGTCATACGAAGCTTGCTCTCAATTTCAAAAACTTGCCTGACATATACATGATACTGTGCACCGGCTTGATATCTATAAAGTAAAATAAAGTAATCTTTATTCATCTCTCAAGCTCAAAATAAAACGAAGCCTATCGGACTTGTCAATATGCCTATACTAAAATACTAAGCATACCTACATTCAATTTACAATGCTAATTAATCATTTACATCATAAAAAGCCTCATAAAAAGCTTGGCCTACCAAGAAATTATACAAAGCAATCTTAAAAGAACAATGTGACCACCAAAAAGTTGTAGAAATTTATTATAGGTATAAAATAATTCCCTTAAATGTAGGCGAGTTTTGACCAATGCTCAGACGAGAATATGAAAAATGCAAGTGACTTTAAGTTCTCGTGTTATAATCATTTATGTCTTGAATTTTTAATAAATTTACTTTTGTTTTGAAAGTACAAAAAAATGTAACCTAAAGTGTGCAAATAATAAATGCATTAGTAAAGCAAAAGCGTGTAAAAAGCAGAACTGGGGCTAGTTAAGAATTATTAGTAACATCAAAAATGACTAAAACTTTACCTATACCTTCCAAAGCGTTCTTCCAATTTGTCTGTTTGTACTTGGCCCAGTAAAACATAATTAAAGTGCTTAATATGTAAACAGTAATGGGAGAGTTTTAACAGTCCAGAAGTCGTTTGATACAAGGCTTCATGAGTTTCTTTAGTGAGTCTGTGTCCACTACCATCACGTTCCTTCCATTTCTTCAGCCAATTCAAAAACCCATTTAGAAAATCAAAAATATGTGCAGATTTTTTTGTTACAGGCTCTTGATATTTATTTTTCAGTCTCTGGCCTTTCAGCGGTGTTTTGACATTCACAATATCCCACCATTTACAAACAATATCAATAAATACAGCAGTGTCTTCATAGCTTGTAAGTGATATTTTTGGGCCCAATTGTTTTAATGCTGCAACCACACTATGATTAAAAATGTTCAAAACCAACTTTACATTCTGGCGTTCTAATGATGATGGATACAAAGATTTCAAATTCAAAGTATGGCCATATTTTATTAATTGGTCTTTCTCCTTTAGATGCATTTCTTTCAGTGCATTGAAAGAAGCAATCCTAATTATGCCTTCTTGTGCAGGCTCCTCGCCAAGTGTGTCAAAATCAGGAAAGTAAAATGTCTGGTCTGGTTTTTGGTTAATCCAATTATTCCTAATGTTTTTGATATCATGAACTGCATCTATTATGTAAAAAAGTGGCCTTGCTGCATTATAGGGATGGGGGTACTCATTTGAAATTGAAGATGGTTCCGTAAAAAATGACATGGCTTTTTTATTTAAAGCATTATTATCAGTAACAACAGCCAGAACTTCAAATCCTATTTTTTCTAAGCCTGTTATGACATTTTTGATAATTTTATGCAGATGTTCACCAGAAATAGTGTGCACGGGCAAAATATGCACCACATCTTTATAATTTGATCTTAAGCTATTTATCATAAAAGCATGTGCACTGGTAGCTTTTTCAGCTAATGTATTAAAAGCTCGACCAACTATATTGCCACCTTTGTAATCAAAATTTGCCTTAAGATGAATTTCAACCAGCATGAGAACCACTATTTTATCATATTTGTCTAACAATTTAAATTTATTTGATGCATACTTTAAAAAATTGTCATCATTCTGCTCCAACCTTGGGTCAGTACTGAAACTGGAACACATGGTTTTTAGAGTCCTTGGAGATGGCAAAGTTAATTTACCCGAGCTTCTCAAAAACTTATACGCACGTGGGGATATTGAATGAAGCAAACAAGCAAACAGATAGGTCTCACAAGTATATCTGAGCCTGTTTTTTGTGGAAATGCTCAAAAGATTAATTTGCTCTTTCAAAAACTCAATTATATCTGACTTTTCAGACTGGTATTGCCACTGCACTGACTCTAATGTCCGAAACTAAGAGAAGCTTACCTTTGTTGTCCACATTAACATTATCATCTTTATTTTCATTGTCTATCAAAAATATTTTGGCTTCATGAAGCACTTTATTTAAAGTAATAATATCCTTGACCCGCACTGGTAGTTTTATAACACTCTTGTCTGAACACAATATTTTTTTCACAAACACATTGCCCAAAATCACTTGAATGTTCAAGTCTTCTGACAGAAACACAGACACTTTCACACTTGGGTACCCTTCAGCGAGTTCATTTAAACAAAAAAAGCACAAGTTTGTTCTTCCTTTTCCTTTCAACCATCCATCCTCAAGTTCGTTCATTTTGATGTCAGCTTCATGTAGCGAAGTAAAAGATATTGCTTCATTGTAGGTAGTTGCTACATCCAAACTTTCAGCAATAGCCCTTTCCATTTCCCGGCATTCGGTCTTTCTGCGTTTAGTGTCTGGACATTCTCGGAGAGGGACATCATCTTTACTTAAGTATGAAGGGCATCCAGGTAGCTTACTTGGAATAGCGCCTGTAACAAACAGGATTGTCTCAATAACAAGAAAGGAAGAGCCCTGTTAAGCCGATGTGCACTGAGAAAATTGCATTAACTAAGCACATGGGTTGATCTTTTTTAGTAGTCACTACTAAAAAAAATAGTTATTACAACCAGTCTGATCTTGTTGTTGCAATAATTTTAAATTAGTTGAACTTTATAGATTATTATAACTGACATGAGTTCTGATTATTACAATTTTTTGTTAAAAGATGGATAAAACTATTATTCTGGCTGTGGCAACATGTGTTCACTGATTAAGCGAGTTAAATAAAAAATAACAAAAATATTATTAAAAAAATAGTTGCAACAACTTGGTTCCCACAACTAGTAGTCTAGTTATTCCTTCGTGGTGTATACAAAGACCAAGACAAAGACCCTTACATAATAAGACACTAAGTGTTAATTTTTTTCTCATATTTCTGGATACTTATACATACATATCTCAAAATAAAAATATTAAAACCATATCATGTATGTATTTTTGTTGGTGATATAATCCTGTTGTGTTATATGAGGTTCAGTTTGGTTAGCAAGCATTTCTGATTAAGAAAAAAGTTTGCTATTATGTTTTCTTTTGTGAACCCAAAATGTTCCATGTCATAAGAAGCTCCTTAGTTGCAACAAATTTAACTAGCAAAATTAGTTGTCATTGATAATTATACTGGTTACACCAAAACAAAATTATGGCTTTATATATATAGAAAGCTTAGTTAAACCAAAGAATATTTTCGTAGTAGTATTTTCTTTGGTTAAACTGACTAAAATAATTTGTTGTAACGCCTATTATAGAAATAGGAAATTTGAATTTAAAGTGTAGGTGCTGCAACTATCTTTTGTAGCTTAGACAACTATAACTGGGTTAAGATATAAATGTTTGCAGTTAACTAATTCATATTTTCTTTCATAACTAACTTATTGACCTGTCCTCTATGTTATCTACACTCTTTAGTTATAGTTACTAAATTTTTAGTTTGGGTTAGTAGCTTATTTTTTTTTCTCAATGTACCTACCTTCTACTAATCTTGGCAATTTCAGAGAAGCCTCTAATAATTCTCCAGTAGATTCATTTGTAAACGTGGTTTTTCTCTGAATCAAATCATTTTGAAAGTGTAGTTCACATACCTGAAATAATAATGCATGACGTGTTGATATTAGCAGAATAATAAATAATAGATACGTGGGCCAGAATTATGCAAGTTCTTAATTTGTAATTCTTAATTGGTAATTCATAACTCGTAAAAAGTTAAATACGTGTTTATCCAATTCCTAATTTTTTTTACAGAATTGGATAAATGTTGTCATTATAAAGCACATATTTAACTTCTTACAAATTAAGAACTTGGGTAATCCTGCCCATATGTTAAACATCACTATAGTACCTAATAGGTAATATATGTACCTATATTAAATATTTTGATTACTTACTCTGCTACTATTACTAGGTGTAAACTGTTCTCTTTTTATTGCAAGAATCCATTTTCTCTTTAACTCCAAATCTTTTGGAAATCGAAATGTAGCAACTTTAGGCCCATTGTCGTAATTCCCTTTACACTTGGGGACACAGCACCGATAAGGCATTGTCTAATGGCAAAATTATTTAAAAATACACAACAGATAGGCTCCTAAACTAGAATGTTTATTGTCCAAAAACCTATCCGAAATCACTTAAATTTATTTTAACGGAGTCAATCTCCCACAAGAAACTGTTGCAAAATATAATTATAATAACTACAAGTTGTAAAATAATCGAATAAATGAAAAACCGAGTGAAAATACTACTTCCAAACAAATAAGTCAACGATCTATTTGGTCTACCTGTGATGACTCATCCTTGCCCAAAACTGCCTGCTTCATGGCCTTGTCTATAAGGTGGCCGTGCTCGGACAGGCGGCGCTAGCGCCGCGCGCGCGCCCCGTCCACACTTAGGAATTTGGACTGTCGCGTGCGTGTCGCGCGCGCGTCGCGTCAGGTCTGTACGCACCTTTAGGCTACTTGGTCATATTTTACTCATAGGGTGCAAAAGATAAATAAATTATTAGTTCTTTTGAAAGGAGTTGGGTCTATTCATGATTTTGAGTGGAAAAATTTTTGAATCAAAAGTGTTGAAATGTGTTTGCAACACACTGATACCTAAACTGGCTATTATCTCTGGAAAAACTACAACATTATGCAACTATGTAACTAATTTCTATCTTAAATAAATTTTGAAGTTACTTGGCAAGTATACTAATAACAAAAGAACAAATCATTCTCCAGTGGCGTAACGTTTAAGAAAAAATCGTGAAAAAAAAAACGAAAAATTGAAAGTTGATGTACTTAACTCAAATTTCATATTTGGATTACTTCTTTAATTTGGAAGAACTTTTCCTTATAAGATTTTGCTGTATCTTTATAAATTAAGGTACTTTACTCTTGACGCGATTTCGGAAAAATTACATTTGCGCCCGCACTAAAAGCAGTACGGAAAATCTGAATTACTCATTTACTGTTTTAGGGCAAGCGCCAACTTTTATCAAGAATAAAATTTTCTGAGAAACCAATAATAAAAAAGTTTCCCATATGTTGCATACTTTTTTGGACACACTGTATACAGCCAGCAATATTGAGTGGGTATTGGTACAGCACAGTTTATACGTTTTTGTTCGTATTTAATTGTATGTTTTGTGATAACTGATACTTGGTGTAATTTTGCCTCAAAAGTGACTGTAATGGAAACTTTAAAAATAAGCCTAAAGTTCATGTTTTCGGTTTTCCAAGAGACGTAGGTTTAAAATAAAAATGGTTAAAAGCTACACCCTTTGAGCCCACAAGCCTGTCGTAAGTATGTGAAGCTCATTTTTTCTGAAGGTAATATAAAAAATATTCAAACACTGGTAATATTTTTACAATAGATTTCAAAAACTACGGATAAAAGAAGACTGTATACCATCTATTTTTTCATATTGCCCTTGTTACCTATATATCAAAATACGGCCAAGTAAAGGTGAAAAGCTCAAAAGTATTGATGAGCTAAATTTGTCAAAAGACCATGTAATAAGCAAAATCAAGTTTGAGGAGCACGAAAAATCCTACATTTGATAATTTTGGAGAGTTTGTTGTCAAATTTTCTACATTTAAACTGCTAAAGATTGCTAAGATAATTTCAAGCGACCCACTTGAAGATAAATTTGGTAAATACAAGTAAAAGGCAGGTGTTCATTATCATATTTCTGTGCGCCACTTATATGAGACAAAGAAGAGACTTAGAATCCAATCTATATTAACCCTTCAGTCTCGCAATTTTGGACCTATTAATATTAATAGGTTCTATGAGCTACCTGATTTCTGACTTTCTCCAAATAAAAACTATTGTCTCAAATTTTAATAAATGATGATGACTTTCAGAATATCAAAGATGTACCTATTGCCATTAATTACATATTTAGGTGGTTATTGTTGCTATATTACGTTAAAAAAAACTAAAATGTGACAGCTGTAAACAAAAATTGGTATATTCACGAGCAATTTATTGTTGAGGACAATTTTAATCTTATTAATAAATTAAATCGTGGAGGACTTTTATATCCTCAAGGATAAGTAATAAATGCTGTATCTTTTTGGTATTTGTCGAGAAATCTATCATATTGCCAGTGTTCTTTAAAATAAGTTAACTATTAATAGTTATCATAAATATTAGTGTATGCATCCCCTTATATGATTAAAAATGCACGGCCTACATGGACGACGTTACACGACAAGCACTAAGGCCTTGAGTGGGCATTATTTGGGTTTAAATCTTAGACTTCAACTATATACTTTAAGGTTTAAATCCCACATCCGTCACAACAAGATGGAATATATCTACATTTAGAGCTAGATCTAGCATGGTAACTAATTAGCCTTCAGTTCACTGATGTCTTTGCGGTGCAATGAATTGTCTGGAAGTGCTCTGGTGTTTCAGTGGTTAGATGCTGGACCTGTGATACGGCGGCCCGGGGTTCAATTCCTGTCGGTTTTAATTTTTTTTAAGGTTATGTTTGTAAAACGTATTTTGTCTTAATTTTGGCCATGCCTTGGGTTAATTTTGGTTAGTTTCTATACTTTGAGCTCCCGTAGCGAGCAAAGCGAGCGGAGGGTCATGCGTGTAGTGAAATAATACATCGGGCTGATTAGGTGCCGCGCTAGGTCTAGCTCCAAGTATATATCTACTACTAAGAGCTATCCCCACAAAAATGAAAGAGTGGTAAGCATGAGTGCATCGGGCGTACAGTATATAACTCCTATAGGTGGATCCCAATTTAGTTGATGTTCTACATATCTGGTCAGGTGAGATAATATAAAATCTAATTGAATAAGTAAAGTCACAATCATTTTGTCTAGGGGACAATGCCCGAAGCAAATAAATGTATTTTAAATAAACAATGAAAATGCGCTTATTTCCTTGCTGTTAAACAGTGTTGCTCAATTTTTCGTTTTTCTTAGCTTACGATTCACGAACTGCTCGTGAAATATAAGAATTGAATTAGTGATTTAAAAGCAAAACCAAGACTCGCATGGTCTTGGTCTTGTTCTTGCACATAGAGTCTTGGCCTTGGTCTTGCAAACTAATGTGCTATCTTGGTCTTGGTTGTGCAGCAAGAGTCTTGCTTTTAAACAAGGTGTAAAATTTAAAAAAAAAATAAAGAAGGCGAATCAATAAGATAATCTCAGACTATTTTGAATTTGATTTCCGTATATTCCATTGGGTAATTAAAAATCTGAAATTTTCGAAAACCTAAAAATCTAACAATCGACCATTTACCAGTACCATACCAATTATCTACTAACTAAAAATCGAATTAATTATTGATACGTACTTTTTCATTGTCAAACGCACCCTAAGAAAAAGTCTCTACCCAACCCGAATATATTTTTATGTTAATTTTATGATACCTACATCTAAATCTAACGTGATAATGATTTTACATAATTCAAAAATATACCTATACATTTATGTATTTCCAAACCACTAATTTAAAAAGCTATAGTCTAAATTCTACGCAAAATATTAAATTTAGTGCAATATGCAAACAATTTAAATTTAAAAAAGTAATAGAGGAATAAAATATTTTTACAAACAATCCCTTGATATTATCATGCAGTGCAAAAGTCTTGGTCTTGCAGAATATGATATTGGTATTGGTCTTGTTCTTGCGTACACATCCTTGGTCTTGGTCTTGCTAAACAAAAGACTGGTCTGCTCTTTTTGCAAGATCAAGACCAAGACTGCAAGGCCGACACCAGTCTGGTTCATCACTAAATTGAATTAATTTACGTTAACGCAATACGTGGTTTTTCGTATATCGTTATCCTAAGCCTATAGTCACTAATTTATTTCTGAATGTTGTCGCATTTTTTCTACTTATTTCAGAAAGAGGGATTTAAATATTCTTTAGTATTTGTTACATTTGTTTTCGTTCATCGCAGTCCATTGCATTAACGTTTATAAAGTCGTTCCTATTTTCATTTTTACTGAAACGGTTGAATCCACTATGTTTCGCCATTTTACCACTTTCGTCATCCCAACTACTCTACGCTATACAAAGAATTTAGTCAAAGCTTGATGGTGGTCGAAATCATATGAGAATTACTGCTTACATATTTCGAAAGTAATTCTTCATAACATCTTACATGCAAATCTCGGTCGAAAATCTCAGAGACCCACAAAATCTGTCGTAAAACTTGAAAATTAAAAAGACTTTAATATGGAGCCATAAATTTAAGTTAATGCAGGATGTAGAAACGACATATCACGCTAAGGAGTATTTAATCCCTAAGCAAGTAGGACCCTGTAAATTCTCACATCTGGGAAATGGTTAGAGGGTCACAAAAACATATTATGGCTCGTAAAGCAGCACTACACATGCATTACGTTTTCAAGAAGGATGTGTAATTTTGTTGATATTACTTAGTGTTCTTGACAGTTTAGTTTATTAAAACCAGCTAATTTTAATATAATTCACAAGCAAAAGTTATTTGCACGAAATTTATTACTCAGAATTTGTAGGAGTAAAATCAGTATAGATATAAATTGTGTAATTGATGATCATAATAGCTATTATTACTTTGTTTCAAAGCTCCCAATACCTACGTAGTAGTGATATAAAGCAATGTTCTGAGTTTTAACTTTTAATAACCTGGATATCCTTCTTCTGCCCGACCCTCTTCTACCCAAGGATTTTTTGATGGCCTGTTCTATTGGTTGTTAGTCGACGTTTCTGATTTTTATTGATGATCATTATTTTTTTGGTTTTTATGAGAATTCAGCCATTGTCCTGCTATCTGCCACTCTGTCGATGAGGTGTCGTAGTCCTTCTATCTAGGCTGCAAATATGATCGTATCATCGGCATGCCTGATATTATTTATCCTCTTCCTATTCCCAAGAGAATTCCTTCATCTACTTCCTCCAGGCTCTGTCAAAAATGTATTTTCTGAATAGATGGTAAATTTAGTATACAGCACTGCCTTGCTTCTCTAAGATTTGTTCATGTCTCTATTTTTCAATACAATAAAGATTGTATTTTTCCAACGATAAACAATTCATAGTATATCAATAATGACGACATTCATATTAACATTACGCTCTTCCGACTAACGATCTATTCTGTATCCAATCTTCAGTTGCCGATTGACTCGAATAGTTTATAATCAAATTCTCACATAATTTTTCTTTATCGCAATATTTCTCAACTATTCAATTATCGACTGATGTTGAACCCTTAATCAAACGCCATCTCTAGAAGCATTCTGAAGCTAAATTGTGTAGGCGATATTTGTTCTTTGCAGGGGTTTGTGTACTCTTTCAAGCAATGCCTTTAGAGATACTTTCAGGAGGTGGTTCATGAATTCATATTCTTCGGATATCACAGCAAATTTTAGCCCCTGATTTTTGAAGTAAGGTTATAAACCCTGATTTAAGCCGATCATATGGGATTTGATCAGCGCTGTTAATTCTGATCAGTAATATAATCAGCCCCTTCGCAACTTCTTGATAAGAAAGTTTCAGAAATTCTACTTTTATTTTGTGATGCCCTACTGCTTTACCTTCTTTCATCTCTTTCAATGCGATTTCTATCCATTTTGTGATAATGCTTTGTTCAGATTTATCAGCACCGTAAGGTGGTGATACTTTACAACAGTTTCTTTGTATTGTTGTATAAAAATTACCTATTTTATTATTCTGCGTCAGTGCTGCGAATATAAGTACTACATTTAAGACATAGCTAACATTTTCTGTCAATAGTGCTTCCATACAAAATAGAAAAATGTGCTATAAAAAAAATAAAATTGTGTAAAGTCGCCCTTACATATTGTTAGTTTACACACTCTCTAAAATATCAAGAAATTTCAATGTAGGTGCAGTAGGGCGGCTTTACACATTATTTAAATTTTAAAAAAAGTTTTACGTGTTACTGCCAAGTAAAAGAGTAAAATAAATAAAAGTAATTTTTTTTAAACAAGCTTTTATTTAAATGCACTAAAAAGAAGAAAATAAAATTTGAAGTAAATCAAACACATTATTTTGTTACATTAAACATTTTTATATGATATAAAAGCTTGTCGCGAGATTTTCCTGTTTAAATTTCTCGCGACAAAGCTTTTATATCATATGAAAATGTTTAATGTAACAAAATAATGGGTTTGATTTACTTCAAATTTTATTTCCTTCTTTTTAGTGCATTTAAATAAAAGCTTGTTTTAATTTTTTTTTAGTTTTATTTATTTTTTACTTTTTAGTAGGTATTATGGTATAGCAAAATCATAAATTTAGTAAATATTATATTTTTATTTATAAAACTTAGATTCGTAGTATATAATAAAAGCCATTTTGAATCCGCCATTTTGAATTTTCAATATCTGATAAAAAAAATAATTTCCTTGTCCCTAAAAACCCCCTAATGCCAATTTTAAACCAAATCGGACATTCTTTAAGTAGTGCCTTCACCACTAAACTTTAGAGGGAGGTGGGAAGTGGTCTTCACAAGAATAAACAATGGCAACACCATAGTTTTATATTTTCCTTTGAACTACAAACGCATACCAAATTTGAAGCCAATTGGATATGTAGAAGTCAGCTAAAATTGACTTGCAACATTTAACCCAAAATCGGCGATGTTGAATCCGCCATTTTAAATTTTCAAAATCTGATAAAAAAATTCAAAATCCTTGTCCCCAAAAACCCCCATAACCAATTTTAAACGAAATCAAACAGGGGGTACTTTAAGTAGTGCCCCTCTACCCTACCCTTGAAAGGGAGGGAGATGGGTGGGGGGGAGTGTAAGCAAGATCATACTGTTATATTTTCATTTGAGCTATAAACGCAAACCAAATTTGAAGCCAATTTGATATCTAGAAGTCAGCTAAAATTGACTTGCAACATTTAACCCAATATCGGCCATGGTGAATCCGCCATTTTGAATTTTCAAAATCTGATAGAAAATTCGTATTCCTTGTCCCCAAAAACCCTCATATACCAATTTTAAACGAAATCGGACATACTTTAAGTAGGACATTTAGAAGTAGTTCTAATTCAGCTTGCAAGATTTGATTACAGACAGACAGACCCACAGGTGAAAGTAAATAAAAGCTTGTAAAAAAACGCAGAAGTATATTTAAAAAATACAGGTTTTTATTATATTTCAAATAGGAACAAATGTTTTAAACTTAAAATACAGTTCTTTTTATTAACAAACTAAACAGTAGGTACCTAAGTAGAAAAACATTAAAAAGTATATAAAAAAACAGCAAAATAATATTCTTGCGGTAATATAGGAATACTAAATCTATTGGTATTTGTAACAAGCCTAGGAACCATTTAAAATTGTTATACAAAAAACTAGAACAAAAATAATACTTGTTTGGCTAGGAACAAAACTATTTAACTTAAAAATTAAACTTGTTAATATCAACTTTAAAACTGAACATTCCTCGCCTTTCAGTTGGATGTATTAGAATACAAACAATGTCTTCTTTACTTTGCGTGCATATATCATCCTCCTGGGGATAGAAAAATAAGTTTCCATATTCGTACCTTAAGTATTTTAAAGTCACTTCAGATTCAGCGTTGTCAACTTCTTCAGTTCTGGCTATATAATGTTTGACTTTTTTTTGCTGCAGAACTTGATGACTGCAAATAATCCTTTAGCAAGCACCACACTTTCTTCGTCATGCTCTTCGTTAATTTCTTCCACAATGTTTCCAATTTTTTCAAGTTCTTCTTCGTCCGATGATTCATCTTTCCCTTCAATGTCTTTCTCTTTTGGTGTGCTGTTAAGGAGGAAATCTTCACGTGACACTGATTTTCCGGGTGCGATCTTGAGCATTTTTTTTGCTTTATTCCTCCGCTAGAAATAGATGGTGCTCGGGTATCTCTTAGAAAGGGGAGTAAAGTTTCATTAATGTTTTCAGAAATTACAGGTTGTTCAGCCTGTTATTCTGGCAGTCGTTTAATAACTTCGGCTGGGTTTAGAGGAATGATTCCTGTTGCTCTAAAAGTAGATTAAATTCTCTTTCTATCATTAAGTTCCATTTTCTCTGTCAACTGTTTTAACAAAGGTGGAAATAAAACTTTACTTAGTGTCTGGTCTCGTGGATTCGTAATCTTGTAAGTCTCCAAAATTTGTCGCCATGTTTTTTTTAACGGTCAACGGTCCGTAGTACCCCACATTTAGCGGTTGAGTAAGATGGGTTGCGTTCTTGGGCAGGAAAACAAATTTAATATTCTGTCTTTGGCAACTAACGATAATATCAATATTCAGATGTGAGGACAAATTATCAACAATTACAACTTTTTCTCCTGGCATTCTACGAGCCCATGGAATGACGATAGTCTGAAACCAATTTTCAAATGTATAGGCGTCAAACCATCCGCTTTTGGATCGGTTTTAGCGAGCATTTTTGGGACCCCCAATTGTCCACTGGTCGTAATAAAGTTTCAGCTTTATACGCGGTGTATGGGGGTAACACTTCACCACCTCCGGTAACAGCAAACATGATAGAAATGGAAGCCTTTAAACTGTTCATCACTCTTTCTGGATATTTCATGTCTCGTCTAAATATTGATTTTCTGGAATCTGGATCGTCCGATAAATTAGTCTCGTCGTAATTTAATAGGTTACATGGTAGAATGTTTTGTAAGCTCCTTTCTAAATTTGCAAATTATACCTGGATTTCACTTAGAGTTTTGTCTGCCCGGCAACGTTTTATATTTTGACAGCTTCTTTGGCTTAAACGATCATTGTGGCGTTCCAAAAACTTTGCCACCCAATCAGTTCCGGGCATGTTTGCATCAAATTGGCGGATAGTCTTCCCTGCTTTATCCAAATACATTTTTACCAATATTCGCAGGTCGAACGCAGTTAAGGGACTTCCAAATTCTCCAGCCACCAAAAGTACATCAACAAAGTGCCGTTCCTCAATTTCTGTTAGTTTTGTAGGACCTCCAACTTTTTTACTCCATATGGTTTTCCATGGTATTCCAAATCGCTTTCCGGCATCTCTATAAGAGGTTCCATGTAACACCAACCGTACTGCGGATTCAAGATTTTTGTTCCATGTAGTTACGGTAGAGTCGACTGCCAATTTTTCTTTTTTAAAAGTGGCCCATTTTTATTTTTAATCGGCTTTAACTAAAAAGAAAAGAAAAAAAAATGTCTCAGATTGTGTGTAAAGTTTCACGTACAATTGTGTGTAAAGTATCACCAGATCAAAAAAAAATTAAATATTTTCCCCACCCTTAAACACCATTTGCAAAATCACATTAATCTATTATCACAAAGGATGGGGCTAACTACCACACATATTGCTAAGATCTAATACCTCAATAATAGTTCCACATACATTAGCATTTCACGTATGCCACCGCAGGCGAAAACCGTCGTCGCGTCGTGGCGTTCTGCTCACTACTACTGAGCGACGGTGCGCGTTCTCGACTCAACATGCCTCCTGACTTGTACCCCACCCGATTTTAGCTTTGTTGCCAAGTTTCTGAGATATATGTTAGGTATTTAGTAAAAATTTACGTGTTTGTGTAAAGTTACCCAGAAGTTGCAACGTATCACCACCTTACGGCACCCATTTTGTTAAAATACTTTATTCGGATTTATCATTTATTTAAGGAAGATCCTGGCCAGTTTTTTTCAAAAAATTGTTTTATTAAAAAAAAAAAAATCTTATTGATGATGATTTTTCCTTCCTCGTGTACCGGTGTGTTCATTTCCATTATTGAGCTTTTCACTTTTTGTTGTTATTTTACGGCATTAAATCTGTTATGATCCCGCTGTAAGGTTCCTATTTTAGCACATTTCCCTCTTGCTTATATATTTTCTGCCTTTTTAATACTTATTTCGTTATCTTAATGGAAGTTTTTATAATCCGTTGGATTATTTTTCACCATTCTTCTTCGTTCCATCATTTGAAGAACTTCATCTGCCATTTCTCTTATTATCGTCTAAAAATGTCAGAGGTTATGGTTAAACCTGCTAACTTCGTTTAGATGGTTTGCTTTTGTTTTTTTAAGGTGGGCTCATGCAAATTGTCTTAGATTGAATCCTACTGGCTTCCAATAAATCTTTAATAAACACGATTGTATGAATCTAATAAATTAAAATTATAGTACAATGATCGAAGTTTTCTTTAGCGCTAGAGTTGAGCTGCCCAATATTTGTCCTTGTCCTTCTGAGCTACTTGGACTTGGCCGATTTTTCGATGCCAAATGAAAATTTGAATTTGAATTTCGTATTAAATTGAAAAAATTGTTTATTTAATCATTTCAAATGAAACAGAAATATTCGTGCGGGGTTATTTATAACTATCCTTATCATATCCTAAGAGGTTACTGTAATATTTCTATTTAAATTAGCTACAGCAGCATGCAGCAAAATAAATTTCTCCACAAATCTAAAATATTATTTCCGCATCGAGCTTGTTGAGAGAACAAGCTTCAACATTTTCTAAGTTTATGGGGAAAAACTGCGAACAAATGACAATTAATGCAGTTGCAACTGCCATTAAAAGCTAGAGTTGAAATGCTTTTATGAAGTGTGATGTAATATAGTATTCTTTTATGTCTCGTGCAACCTGGACGCTGATGTGATATAGGTATAAAGTTTGAAGTGTTAAACTTATTTGGACCAAAAGGAAAGTTAAAAATATTCCATATTTCTTTTGATTAAAGTGTCATAATGTATCATGCAAGAAAAACTATACCTTAATTTAAAAAATAAATGTCAATTTATCAACTTTTGTGTTCCTTGATTTGAACAAATTAGATTTATGAGATGGGGGATATATACCTATTTCTACCATGGCAGAAGTATTTTAGACTTAGGTAAGTTTGTTTTTCGAAAAATATTCAAACTTGGGAGTGATTTAGAGGGTTTCATTAAAGTCCCTAGAGCAGTGTTATACTTGAATGAATTAAGGGTTTTGTTGTTAATAGTAGCTCAAGTAATTGAGTCAACATTGCTTAATCATGTTTCGTCGATTGTAATAGCGGAAGGGTAGTCGATCTTTGTAGTCTGCAGCTTAAAGCAGATAATAATAATAATAATAATAATAATAATAATAATAATAATAATAAT
>MU183264.1:113565-123915 GCA_016904865.1 Pissodes strobi | reverse complement strand
ATAATAATAATAATAATAATAATAATAATAATAATAATAATAATAATAATAATAAAACAACAATTAAAGCAGGAAATGAAGACAAAACTAATAGAAAACTGGAGAAACAAAACTATGCATGGACAGATCGCTAAAGAAGTTCAAAAAGACACAATCAATACAACCAAGTCATGGAGTCGCTCACCCACGCCAACCTAAAAGTGGAAACTGAAGCCTTGATTGCAGCCTTTCAAGAGCAAGCCTTAGCAACCAACTATATGAAGGCCAAGGTAATGAAGACTGACACAAACCCAAAATGTAGACTGTGCCAAGCCCACCCTGAAATCATACACCATATAGTATCCGCTTGCCCGATCCTGGCGAAAAAAGCCTACCTGGACCGTCATAATTCAGTTGCCGCCCACCTGCACTGGAATATTTGTAAAGAATATGGAATACAAGTCAATGAAGATTGGTATAAACATAAGCCGGACCCCGCCACCGAGAGCCTAGACATCACTCTAATATGGGACACTCAAGTAGAAACAGACCGGACCGTAACAGCGAACAAGCCCGATTTCATTCTGAAGAAGAAGCTTAAGACCTGCATACTAATAGACGTAGCAATACCCTCAGACTATAATATCACCCAAAAAGAAGCAGAGAAGCGTCTAAAGTATAAACACCTTCAAATTGAAACACAAAGACTGTGGGGCAACATTAGTAGTCCCGGTAGTAATTGGAGCGATAGGATTGATATCGAACGCTACTTGCGAAGTTAGTTGTGTTGAGCACCGCGCACATAGTACGTAAAGTACTATGACACATATAACATTGATCCAACATCTTCCAAAACAGAATTACCCTAGGTACACCGTGTGTACTCGGTAATTCTAAAGAAACGAAATTCAAACCATAGTCAAGAAACTGGATGATCAAGAAGAAATAATAGTAATAATAATAATAATAATAATAATAATAATAATAAAAATAATAATAATAATAATAATAATAAACTGCAAGAATGCTTAGCGTTACAGCTAAGACTTTGCTGAAGCCGTTTAAGAGGTCGCGTTACTCTACAGACATGCAGGTTGAGTAGAAACTCAGTATTCAGTGCTGAGCAAGAATCATTGATGGATAATCATATTATTAAAGGTCAAAAGTGTTCCACGAATTCACAAGGAAGCATATAAGTTAGCTCGATTATGAATTTGCCAATATAAATAAACTAAGTGGCAAAATCAACAACAAGAAAACATGTTTTACACCTTGGTTCTATTTCTATAAACGTGGCATCAAATATTAAGCCTTCACAAACAAGGATCTGTAAGTCTAATCGCATCCTGGTTTTTAATAACAAAGAAGTAACATTATTGTTCGATAACCAACAAAAACTTCATGACGATTATATTTTAAACTCAACGCATTTTTAATGTCGATGAGATTGCGTAAAATCCACTTTGGAATAATGTCAGACCTAGGATAACAGCGGTGGCGGTATAGCAACCTTGATAAAGTTCTGAGAACAATCAATCTTTTTGCTGAAACGGCTTTTTAATTTTAATTTTAGCTATATAGGATGGATCATAAGGCATGGTAGGATTTATATTGGTTCTCGGAATCCTACGAAGTTTTAGATTTTCTTCATTTGTTGTACTAGAGAATAAAATTTTTAATTTTATTGATGATATATAGAACGTGCCAAGAAAATATTTTATTTATTTGCTTACATATTTACATATTGAATATTGACAAATATCAAGGACTTTTCATACGTTGTTGTAAATCTCAAAAAAAATAACCTTAAAGAGGGAATCACCGTTAAGAATATAGAGGTTCTCATTAAAATACGCACCAGAAATGTTTTTACACTTTGTCCCAAATATCGGACGAATATATCGTACTGATTTAATACCATCATGACAGATTTGAAAATGACTGCTCTCTTCGTAATTCCTGTCATAGAATAAAAAGAGCAGCTCATTCTTCTCTAATTTTAAAATTACCATCGATACCATAGATGAAAAGTGACAATTGGCCTGTATATGTCGCGACAGAGTAAAAAAAACGATGCCCAATTTTAAAGGAAATTTTTTATGTCTTCTGAAAACTCCCCAAATTTTCTAGCAACTGTCATATAGGCTAATTTTAGAGAAGAGGCGTTATTGCAAATGAGAACTAAATAATAATAAACAAATTTCTTCAAGGCGTTGGGTATCGAACCCGATACATACCTCTCGCATGCTAAGTGAGCCCCCTACATTTGAGCTATACTCTCACTGGAATGTTCTTGCTAAAATGAATACAAGTATACAGAAGGCACAATACATATTTAATATTTGATCATTATGTTTTTGTGTTTGCAATTTGGAAGTTAAATAAACTGCTCGTCAAAAAAAAACGACGCACCTAGTTTTTTGGACAATATTTGAAAGCTCGTTATTGGAAACCTACTCCACCGATTTTAAAAAACTTTGGAAATTCTGAATAGTTGATTCTTTGGCTCTTACGTCTAATTTTTGTAATAAGATATTTTGCACCTAACATATACTACAGGGTGTTAAAGAAAGAGATGTTTTTTTTACAAAATTTCAAGTTATCCCCATTCATGGGATAGTTGAGATTGATCGTCGTAATACCTCTCTTTACTTACAGTTAGGTAATACCTCGGGACGTATTTGAGATTTTGTGGATATCTTGGCTAACTACGATTATATGGCAATTTTTCGAAAATTGTCGTTATTTTCCAGTTTAGTCCCAATAATGAACAAACTACGGAGGTATCCATGAATTGTGAACACGACGTCTTACGGTAGGTCATATGCTACCAGTTTATGTACGTTACGTGATCCATAAAACCAGAAAGTTCAGATTAAGGGATATGTTTTACACAAAATATTGCACGAATATTACTAAATGGTCCCTAGAATACCTAAGAATAGAAATGATAGGTGGGTACTTAAATAGGATCCTCTGTTAAAAAATGAATTCTTTTATTACCATTTTACTTTTTCAATCACCCTGTATATTCGAAGGTAATTTCGAGTGTAATTTGAACGGTTGTAAGAGACAAAAACTCGTTTGCATATTTATGGTAACGTTACACGAAGTAATATCCTTATTTTACCATATTTTGACAACTGACTGATTTATCACCAAAAATCAAAAACCGTTTCGAGAAAATACCCCATTCTTAATAATCCATGGTATTAAGGTCGCATTTTAAGTTTACAAGTATAATTTTCTTTGGTTTGAATTTCTATCTTGAATTTTCAAAAAAAAAATATTTTGTGTAAAACATATCCTATAATTTGAACTTTCTGGTTTACTGGATCACGTAACGTACATAAACTGGTAGCATATGACCTACCGTAAGACGCCGTGTTCACAATTCGTCGATAACTTCCGTAGTTTGCTCATTATTGGGACTAAACTGGAAAATATCGACGATTTTCGAAAAATTGCCATATAATCGTAGTTAGCCGAGATATCCACAAAATCTCAAAAACGTCCCGAGGTATTACCTAACTATAAGTAAAGAGAGGTATTACGACTATCAATCTCAACCACCCCATAAATGGGGATAACTTGAAGTTTTGTAAAAAAGCATCTCTTTCTTTAACACCCTGTAGTATATGTTAGGTGCAAATTATCTTATTCCAAAAATTAGACATAAGAACCATAGAATCAACTATTCAGAATTTCCAAAGTTTTTTAAAATCGGTTCAGTAGGTTTCCAATAACGAGCTTTCAAATATTGTCCAAAAAACTAGGTGCGTCGTTTTTTTTGACGAGCAGTTTAGATGTTCAGTCGAGTTAATATATTACAGGCTGACAAGATGTACAGATTGATCCAAATAAGACTTTAAATGCCTTAAATCTCTTCTTAATGACGACTATCTCCCTCTCTCGCCTGGCTGAAATCGACACGACCCGACTTTACCCGAATGAGCGTTAAATAGCTGAACGTACGCCTAGATAGATCCAGAATCTCCTCAGAGAACCGCGAAGTGTCCAGCGCCAAACAATAGCTTCCAGACAACCACTCGCTATTTGCTTCGAGCACCGTGGAAGAGTTATTTGTTTTACTAGGCAGCAAAGTACTAGATTGACTGTCGCGGCTGATGCGAGGCTAGGAATTCAGCTAAGGCAGTCAATCTACTTTGCTGCCGAGTTGAACATATACATTTTTCTCCGATTGTTTATAATGATATATGTATATTGTATATTTGCAAATTATTACAATTCCCACAATCTTTTTATTTATCCTGTAGTGATAAATTAAAACAAAATTTGATAGAAATCGCAATTGTTGGAACGGTTGGTTGCTATGGAAATGGATATGTCCATAATAATTATACTTTGACAACTTATGTCAAACGTTTTATTCCCATGAAGACTAATCATTTTGCTGCCTAGGCAGGAAAGTACTTACTTTGCTGCCAAGGCAGGAAAACTAATACTTTGCTGATTGATTCTATGTGTATGCAAAATTAATATTTGCTGTCAATAGGAGAAAAATATAATTAACACTCAAGCCGTTAGCGATGATCACTGAATGTCCGCATCGCAGTGATTCAAATGCCTAACAACTATAGGAATATAACCAATATTACGTCATCTCAAATTAAGGTTTAAGCCTTAGACTTAGGGTAACTTAGAGTTTGTTTAGACTATTTTAGAGAGTCAATTATCATTTGAAAGTCATTTTTTTAGTTTTTGCTAGCTTATTTCTTAGTAGCTATTGACTTTGTTGGTTTTAGTGTTTTAGTTTCGAGTCGTTGCTAAAGAGCAACAGGTGGTTATTAAAATATGTATACGGTTCTCCCATCCTTGTTTTTTTTTATAGAAAATAAAGGGTATTTTGGTACTTATTTTTATTAAAAAAAAAACCTATAAATACTACAGAAAACTATATTTTGTTCATTTTTAAGATACAAACTCTAAGTAAGGCCAGGGCCTTCCTTTTAAATATACCTTTTTGGCTCGAAACCAACACATGTTTAGAAAGATCATAGCGCGGATTTAAGGCAACAAAGAATCCGGCTAATTTTTCTGAATTATTGTAAATCTCGGCGCCCTGAATGGAAGTTGTTTAAAACTGGCCGATAATTCTTCGTCTCGGAGATACAAGGATTTACAGATGACACCTTCTGTATAGTTAGAAATTATTAGTCTGACAGTTGGACAGCTCAATAATTTAATTTAATTTAATCTGGGGCATTTTTTATTCATAGAAATACACGCAACCAAATAATTCTGACCTAATGAACACAAAATTTTCCATTTTGCCAATGGCTGTATTTGTCGAGCACGTGCAGATTTATGTCGTATCAAAAAGTTAGGCAATTTAACGGAAACCGTTTTACCATAGAGTTGCATTCCCTATGGAAATTGTTAACTCTTTTGACAGATCGATGGACCGTGTAATAAGATGAAAATTGTTAATACAGGGTGGCCAAATTATTATGGCTGTTTAGATAAATTTGCTTTAAATCTTCCCAAATATTAAGCATTATTTTCCTGATAGCTTAATAAGCAGCTTTTAAATGGTTCGTTTTTTATTATTGTACAGTGTGGCCTAAGCATAGATAATAAATTTGGAATGTACTAAATTTTAATTAAATCGGGTTCAATCTTTTTACTTTTTTGAAAAGACTTTGTCTGTACTTGATACGAGAAAAAGTAGTTTTTAGGAGGAACATCTCCCAGTTACAATGTGCTCCTGGATAATTAAAAGTTGAATGTTGATAGTTTAATTTAAAATTAGTTAAGAATTCCAAAAAAGTTTCGCTTTCCAGGAGAAAAAAGTCACAAAATTGTCCCTGTATAGGAACAGGAACAAATAAAGCAATTTATAAATGAGGCTTGTCTGTATTGCTGTTTAGAGTATATCCTAAAATAAACCAAAACAATCTAAAATCTTTGATGGGTTTTTGGGTTAGTTTCGGTTAGACACCTTGTACAATAACAGAGATATATCTTATTTAAATACTCATTCTTCTGAACTAAAATTATCGTGAACAACTGCAATGCATAAACTAATAAATAATAACTATTACTCTGTCCTTAGTTTGAACTTTAGCATGAAAAATTTTATGTAAATATACAAAGCAAACTTATAAACAATGTAAATGAACAACGCGATCGATAATAAGCCTTAACTTGCATTAATTTGTCATCAGTCCGGCAGAGCTTTCACACCGTTCATCAAGTGACCATATGTCCACATGGGTACAGTCTCCTCTGGATATCCTAAACCTGTAACCCGAACCTTAATCTGACAATCCAATTTTGGAAAGATCATCTCTGGATTAGGTTTCTCGAAATAAAAAAGTCTGCTCCAATGCCCATATTAATTAACCTGCGCTGTCTCCTGGGTGCCAAGTTGTAAAGTCGAAGCTCTAAGTTATAGTAATTCAAAATTAAATCTATCAAGTAGTTAAAGTGAACTAAATATCTGAGCGAAATCAAATTAAACTAGTATGTCGTTAAAACACTAAAATAATTACATTACATTACACAATTCTCACCAACTTTATTATACACCGTAATCAAATCAACTGTACCTCAAACGAAAAGACATACGCATTATAATCGACGAGTCGAGTATAAATTCGTCAAGTTATTGTCAATAGACTTGTTATTGTTTTTGCCTGGTGCGTATTATGACTGGCGTAGATCGATCCTACCTAAACTACATAACCCCTCGGCATCCAGCAAATGGAACAACTGACATCCAGTGCAACAAAACTAAATTCATAGCGAGATTCAGAAGACACAACGAGAATTAACTCACGAAAATATGGCCAAAAATCGGAATAATTTATAAGATTTAAGATTTAATTTAGGTCCATTTAGGTCATTTTTTGGATACAATATACAATAACAAAGAAAAAATCCTCATTTCAAAACTTGTTTATTTTGTTCTCAGTATCAGCAAACCAAAAATTTTGGATTTTGCCTTAGTAGCCATAATAATTTAACCGCTCTGCATAAACCATGTCTATCATATGACGAAACCGCATCATCGAAATGATTTGTCTAAGAGGTGAAAGCTACAGAATAGCATGTTTCAAAACTTCTACACTAAGCTGCTACGGGATTGCATGCGCCCCTCTACAAAATATGTAGGCAAAGAAATGAAGTGGTAGGTCCTTTTTTATGACACAGTCAGTACAGCCGCAATAAGATTTGAATTTTCTAGGTTTTTTAGTCTTTAGTATAACAAATCAAAATAATAAATAAATATGCATTGTTCCATAACCATTGTATATCCCGTGGAGCCATTTGAAATTAAAAATAAACAATAAAAAATAATTTTGGCAAACAGGTATTTTTTTTAACTTTATCAAAATTGGTACACTACCATTATCTTGGTTCTCGGTTATTCCGAAGTAGATTTTACTTATATGTACGGAAAAAAGCAATTTTCTAATTTCATAATTTCTATCTAATTGCTGTTACACCCTGTATACATGGTTTTTGTTGTGATAGCTAACACCATAGTTATTGAATACAAATTAGGCACACGTATTACTAACTATCTATTATAGGCAACAATTATTAGTTACATTATCTAGCTAAATATTTTTGGGAGAGTTTAAAAAAAAATCATTGTTATATTTGCATATAGTTTGTCTTAAGTAATCAATATTCGCCCACTTTCCCCCTACACTTTAGCTCGTCTCTCGCATAAGTCTAGTTTGGGTCTAGAGCAGGTCTTTTGTTAGAGACAATTTTAAGAAAATATTATCAGAAGCAGACCATGCCATTTAGAAGTATTTGAATGTTGAAGTATCTTTACTACGTGATCTTCTTGCAAGCAATAATTTCATTTTTTGTTAGCAATTTTCTATATATCTAGATATGTTTAGGTTAGATCATGTTCGCTCTGGTCACTTTATAAAGAAATATTTTAAGAACAAGTTGTTTATCTTCTAATTTTTATTGGCTACTTTCACTTCAGCTTAGAAGGAACTGAGAGTTAATAAAATTAAATTAATTGAATTTAAGAAAATTTACAATTATTGATGCATATGCAAGAGCGACTTGTCGTTGAAGCATACAAATTAGGACCAAGCTCAATTATCGGAGAGTAGGGGTGGGTTTATTTATTTAAGGCGCCACCGACTTGTTAGACGGCACAAGTCGTAAAATCTCTAAGTCGAAATATGAAACTAACCCTGGCTTAGACTTCACAACAAAATAAATTATGAATTATAAATCAGCTGTGAACGCCAGAAATGCATCAATAATTATTATAATAAAAAAATAAACAATAATGAACTCAGAAGTTAATAATAAATAATAAGAATCAAGAGAAGCCAGTAAATCAAAATGATTTAATTATTGCTACTAGTCCAATTAATTCAAATTAGGTATACTTACTTCCTTCTGCCCCTTTTGGAACACCAATATTAGAGATAATCAAATAAAACAGGTGTATAGGTAAATAGAAAGTCGATTTATTATCCAAAGAGGAAATGTTAGTTGGTTATAATGTCGAGAAAAATTACAGAAACTTGTGGTACCATATGCCGCTTATGTCTAACTATAACGACTATAGAAAAAAGGTAATCGACTTTGCTTGGTTACTTATGAAAAGAATCAAATAATTTGCCTAAGCGATGCTCAAATTATTTACCTTACCGAAAATGTTAACGTCTAAAAGAAAACGTATTATGCCAAAAAAACTAACGTTTTAAAATATATAAATATATAACTTGCGCTATTATCAAATGATTACCTGTTATAAGAAAAGCTTAAGTAATGCAAGTAAATAATCACTCAAATAATGGATTACTAGAGGTCCCAAATCATGATTTGTTCACACAAAAGCCGTATTACTAACTATCTATATATAGGTTTTAGTTACAATACGTTAATAACAGCCGCGATTTAGAAATAACTAGTAGGTCTAAGCGTTATTGAAATAATCCATAAATAATTGCACTTAAACGTGTTTCCAATTAAACGTAAGGACTTTAAAGTTGAGTCCACTAGGCCGTGATATTAATAGTAGTACTCTAACTTACAGGTATTTAAAGTAAACAACCGGAGAAATGTTATTGAATCGATCAATTAAAAGTTGAAAGTTCAATCTAAAATCGAACCGGTTCTAAGTTAAATGAAATTAACTAGATTTTGAGATTCTATCCAAAATCAGGCCTGTCTAAGGCTAGACGAAATTGGCCAGTAATTTAAGGTTCAATTAAAAGTAAAAAATACAAGGCAAACAGACGGTTTGACCTTTCCAGAGAGATTTGCCTTAATTAATTAAGGAACAAATTTAAAATTTGGTTTATTAAGAAGACAAAATAATTATTGGACGAAGACTAACTAACCCACAATTAACGTAATTAAATAATTATAAGGAAAAATAGTTCTTTGATAGTTTGATGAGTAGCTCCCCAGGCAGCTTCCAGGAGAAGAACAGAGCAGGAAGCGATTTACTCGATTGACTACGGACTCTACAGATGAGACACTACAGGTAAGACGCCACTGGGGGGTACGCTACAGGCAGGACGCTATACGTAGCCGGAGATAATCCAGTCCAGGGACCAGCAGAAAAGCTTGACTAGTTAAGCATAGCAAAAAAGAAAGGGGAAACCCGCTGGTAGAATCCTGTAAAAGGTTCTGTTGTTTGCTTAACGCTGGAATCGCTAGGCTGCGTCATAAGACGGACGAAAAAGCCTCTGACAAAAAGCAGTAGTAAATCCCATTAAGGAATGAGTTTCAGGCATCAAACAACCAACTAACTAATGACAAGACACAGATAAAGCCTGAAACTCAACACCTGGGTGGAAAATCCCACAAAGTAAGAATTTATAAGCAACTTCCACCGCGACATCAAACTCTGTTACAAATGATTGACCGGCGTAAAATTAGCTCTGCGAAATTTGAAGGAACCAACGTCAAGGCAAAAAAGACACTTCCGCTAAAATCTCCACTTGGAGAATTTCGACTAACCAATCATGCGACAAAACGCGCATGTCACATGTCACATTCAATAATTCTTCTAATCTAATTTTAAAATAAAGGCTCAGAATTTTGATGTACCGAAGCCTACTTTAATTAATTACTCGAGTTACCTAAAAGGAAATACTTATTTAACCCGATATATATTAAGAAAAACGTGCTAACACGTTTCCTCAGTTCCCACGTTGTCAAAAGATCCTCAAATGGCAGCGCGACATTCCCAAAAATGGTACGCGTCAATATCGTTAACTAGGGATTTGATCTGAACCAAAAACGTGAAAGGAAAAAATGTACCATTATCGATTCTAAATTTTAGGGAGAAGATAATTGCAATTATTCACTCTCGATCGCCATTTCACCTCTAATCCGGCAGAGGTCGTTCCGTTA
>MU183264.1:94500-106285 GCA_016904865.1 Pissodes strobi | reverse complement strand
ATAAAAATCAGCCTCTCCTATTGGTCGATCCGCATGGCCCTCCGCTCGCCTCGCTCGCTACGGGGGCTCAAGAAAAGGAAACTAACCAGGTGCTTACCCAAGACATACCCAAAATCAAGAAAAAACTATTTAGAAACATAATCTTAAAAAAAATAAAAAAAGCAACGGGGTTTGAACCCAGACCGTCCAGGCGAGACCCAGTTGTCCAAACCTCTACACCACGAGAGCGCTTGACAGAAATCAATTGCATCACGAAGACGGATTCTAATACGAGATGGATCGACCAATAGGAGAGGTCGATTTTTACATAGTGTACAATTTGTGTAAAGGATCTTTAAATGCATATAATTTCGTCCGGATCGATTATTAATACACCATTTTGTCAATAAGAAAACCTTTAAATTAAATATTAAATCTTAACATTCCGGCGACTGAATACAAAATGAAAATTTGGCCCGTTACAAAGTATTGTCAAAATTGTGGTTTAATGATTTCTGTTGGTGTTTTATATATTTATTTCATTGCTTGGCTCATGTAAATAAGTATCGGGATATTTCTTAGAGATTGGGTCAAAACAGGAAAAAAAACTAGTCTAATATGGCATCACGCTATAGTAGACACTGTGCACCGCCCGGCGCCCTTATTATAAATTGACTGGAAAATTAGAAGACATTTGACACTAGAAATTGGAATTACTCTTTTTGTGTTATTCTAAACTGTCAATATATTGTCAGAATAGCTGAGGCATTAGCGATTGAATATTTACGTAAATAAATATGTACTTAATAAGCTAACTTAAATCAATTCTTTATAGCTCAACGTGGCGAGGGATTTTTAGAATAGTTCATATCAAATTAACTAAAAACAGCAGTGTAAAATATTTCCAACGAACGAAGTACAACTTACTAAACTAAAACACGTTCTAACTTCCTATTCTATCAGCCAGTAGAATAAACTACACATAAAAGAATCCGATAATTTTCTTGTAACTGCCATTGTGACACTAACACTTAAAAAGAAACGGTGTTATGTAGTTTGAGGGAGTAGTATACTTTTATTATAGTATATCTGGAGAAATACTATATAGGAACAGATGGGATATAAAGTTTAGATTAGTTTCGGTCACAACGTGAGGTCGAAAATAAATTAGCAATATGAAATAAAACCAAGAGCTCTCTAGCATTTCTTTTCTTTTCGGCATACAGTATGGTCAAAAGAAATGCAAGCACTACATACAAGTTGGTTTTATATGTGTATTAATTAATTTCACTTTAGTCAGAATGGAAAAAGAATAGTATGGCGTCTAGAATTTGAAAACTAACCTAAAATCTTATTTTGTGAAGATTTTTAGTAATCTCCGAATTATTGATTTTAATAGCAACTCGCAGATTTCTAGTTATATCGTAAACAAGTGCTGTTTATTTTGACCAGTGTTGTTGTCACTCTCGACCTCATTTGTAAATAATCATCGGCTTTAAAATAGATATATACTGACAAAAACTAACTTCAAAAAGTTATCCCATTAATAAAAATATTTAATGATACTGGCGCCAAATAGATGCTCTTGCAGGAGTTGTAGCGAAAAGCCTGTAAAGAAATATCAGGAAGTTAGGGCTGACTAAAACCGGTACAAGCCCATTCGAAAAGCTATCATGTTCATCAAAAACCTCAAGATGATTGGAAACATCAGAAATGTCATCTCAATTGATCCCATAACACGAAAAAAGTCCGATCAGCGCAACAGAAGGGAGAACATAATATATAAAACACATATAAAACCAAAGAAATTAGTAGAATTTTCTTTGATAAAACCAAAAAACCACAACACATCGCTTCATTATCGATCAATAAGTTGTTTGTTGAAACTACCTATATAAAATAAAAATATCAGGCAAATGTAAGAAAATAGATCAAAACCTTCAAAAATATAATGTAATTTCGAAAAAGCAAAAAACCTGTAGGAGGAACGGTTAAGGAGGCAAGGAGTAGTTAATAATAGAATCGGTGAAAAAATAACAAATATAAAAACACAAGAAGGAAATCTGCGAATATGTTACGTAGATTATACGAAAGCCGTCGACTCTGTGTAATGTATTCATGGCGAAAGAAAATACTGCAAATGTTGACAATATATCCAATTACAAATTTCCTGTCAACAATCATGAACACCTGGAGAACAAACAAACATTTAACAACATGAAAAAAAGAAATAAAAGCGAACAACATAAAAATTAGAAACGAACTTTTCATGGAGACTCACTGGTCGTATTATGGTCCTTCCTCTGTCTGAATTACATACATTAAATAACACAACGTACGGTTTTACGGTTTTCAGATTAAAGATCAGAACAAAGTAGAACACAAAATTAGCCGCCTTCTCTATATGGATGACATCAAAATATATGCACCAACAAAGACACAAATGAGAGGATTACTAAAAATGTGGGAAAAAACAATAGCAGACATTGGAATGGAATTCGGAATTGGTAAATGGAAAACATTATCTACAGAGTGAGGCAAATCGAAAGACGAAATAGATGAAGAAACTCTTAACAACGAGTCACTAGATAACATGAAGGAAGATGAAACATACCAATATTTGGGATTTCAGCAGAATACAAATATAAAACGCCTAACACTAATCCTCCACACGAAATTAAATTCGAAGCACCTATTCAAAGCTATTAACAGATTCCGCTTCTCACATATTCCTTTGAAGTAATAAAATTATCCACAAAAGGGATCATACATGAAGCCTTCACACAGCATCTGGATCAACTTCAATTATACAGAAAGCAACAATACTGTAAACATGCAACATACCCCGAGCCTTTCTTAAGGGCACTAGGCAGACTTGGTGCACAACCGTCTTTCTAGGGACAAATCGGGAAAAACCGAGAAATGAATAACTGTCATAATAATCTTGATATAATTAAGTAATGCTGGAATTTGAACCGAATATTGATTTCATTTCCAGTTCTTTTTACCACTCTGTACGTTATAAATTTTCCCTGCATAAGTTCACAAATTTAAATTAATAGGGGACGTAGGAAGGTCGGATTGTGTCAAAGGTATTTGAGCAATAAGTATGGGAAATGTGCCGCTTTATCATCGTCAAAAACGCCCCATGTCAGTTTAGTTCCGAAGTAAAATAAAAAAATATATAATATGAAATTTCAACTGGGTAAACTGAAGAAGGAAAGAATATAAATGCTGTAACTTCCGAATGATAAGAGGATACTAAACACATTTTGGCATCCTTATAATTAAATACCTTACACTGCAAAAGTTTTCACTAAACTTCGAGAATCCCATATAAAAGGGCTAAATGCAGGTATATAATACAGTAACTATATTTAACTTGTAGTAAACTGATAGTCAGTTCACCTTAGACTGACTGTTTACATATCGAAACAAATAGGGATACTTTTAGTTAGCTCAGATTCGCCTTTGGTCGTGCTATATAACTGATAACTCACATACTTTAGAGTGCTACATTGAGATTAAGTTTGGAAGATTTTTGCTTTACGTCTCCTTAGCTAGTTTGCCACCGTTTATAAAAGTTGAAATGTGACAATAACAGACAAAATGACATATATAAAAACTATATAAAACTAATATAATAAAATTACTGTTATATAGAAATTCAACCGAATTTCAATAAAAGTCCAGGAATCGCCCCCTTAAATATTAGCATGTCATTAAGGAACACCCTGTATACCTTAAAAAAAATCGAGTTTCATTAAATCGGGTATAATTTGAAAACCGTAAAAGTTAGAACTAAACGGTAAATGGCAAAAAGATGGGTTTTTGGGGTACTTTAACGCGCCGTATTCCGTACGATCGTGGCACTCAGCCATGGAAGTTGTTCCCTGATTCTCTCACAAGTAAATAGCTATAGTAAGCGTTCCCTGTAGCACTCGGCAATGTAACAAGTTTGCCGATTGAAAAATAGTTTCTTGGTTTTGTGTTTGATAACACGGGGAAATCCATGAAACCGATATTTAGGTAATTCGTTGGTGGCAAAATACCAAAAAAAATTAATGTTCACAACAAAATAAAAACTTTTGTCTAATATGCAATATGTATAGATTTCTGCTCGGTTGCTAGCTGTGTATTTTCTTATACATTGTATATCACTTTGTGTGGTTCCCTGATACTTCAAGAGCCTTTCACTGTTATAGTGCATGAATTTATAATAGTTGCTACATTCATTTAACTATTGAACGAGGTATGTGAAAAACTACACCAACATCTACAAGCAAATGACCACACATACTAGCCCTTACAGAAACACAAGTATGTTCTACAACAACAGTAAACTACCCCTATCCTGGTTACGACTTATACAACCGATCTAGACATAAATCCGAAATATACATTTTTGTCCGAAGCGACCTTGGATGTCACCGCGAGGAAACACTCGAACCGAACAACCTTGACGTCATGTGGCTCACCGCTAAGGGAATGAATAAGCAAGTTTATATGCTGTCTCTATCGCTCGGAGAGCGATAGAGACAGCATATACCTACCGAAGCTTTTTTACAACACTAGCTACCACTTTTGACTCAATACAGGTCGTTCACCTCAATTCAGAAATAATCGTTCTGGGAGACTTCAATGTCCACAACACCAACTGGCTCAAACATCATAACAAGACCGACAACGAAGGTAGAGAAGCTGAAGCATTTACTGCGGGCTTACTCAACTTGTAGACGAACCAACCCGAATCTCAGAGAGGGGCGAATTCTTTTCTTTTTCTAACCACCAATCCTGACCAGTACACAATTACAGTTGGTAGGTACTTCCGACCACAAACTTATTACAACGGTTTGTGAATTGTCACTTCTACAGAAGGATCCATCATTGCCTCGCAAAAACTAGCATTACAATTAGTGATGCCGTCGAGACGAGAGATTCTCGTCTCTCGTCTTGTCTCGACGAAACGAGAGAGGTATTTTCTCTCGAATGAAATCTCGAGATGAGACGAGAGAAAGATGCTCTCTCGTCGAGAATTTCTCATTTTTCTATCGATCTCTCGAACAAAAATTAGCATAATAATAAAAAAAAACAAAACATCTTTATACATAAGTAATTTGGTGATACTTATTGTATTAAATTCGGAGTCAGCATACACATTTTCTACATTTATGGTCGGTTTTCCAATGTCGAGTTAACTCTTAACTCGCGAGTTACCCTCAATTTTTCTATAGAAAACCCGCGGGTTAAACCAAACTCGTTATTGAGAAACCGGCCCTTAGGATTTTTTAAGGGTGAAAAAGGGTGGAAGTCATTGAAAAAATATACAAATGGGATATTGTGATACCTTATTTGGAAGGTGTTATCGAATACTTTATGATGCCAAAATATTAGATTGATATAACCCTCCAAAACGAAATGTCGCCATTATTTTTTTTTATTACATTTTTGTATTTTTGACTTGCTCTAGAATCAAAAGGGTTTAACATGGGAAATAAAAAAAGGGTGTGTAAATATTATGCGATTGCTCTTAAAAGTGTAGGATCTAAGATCTAATAGGGCAAGATCTTATAGGATAGGATAAAATAAGATAGGGAATGTGCAAGTTGTTTTTTTTTTTAATTTTAAACCATTTTGATTTTGTAGAATCTCAACAAAGTAAATGTTTAAAACGTTGCCATTTTGTTTTAGATAATAATAAGAATAAGAACAAAATATTCTGGAATCTTACTTACTCGATAAGACATTAAAAATAAAGTATCGCCTTAGCATTAAAAAAAAATAAAGATTTTTTTTTTCAATTTCATCAGTAAAAAAGTCATTTATGTAGTAATATTACCTTTTTCCAAAATCTTAATTTTGGAAACATTTCCGACAACTTTTCTTTTACCTTTTTTATATTCTTTTTATTTAGATATTATTGTAACCTGTATAAATTCTAATTTATGATCGCGCTAATAAAAATAGTATTCTATTCTTTAATGCGCTTGCCCTAACAACCGTGAGATGTAAAGTAGCCGGCTTTTAGAAATAAGAACAACAATAGAGATCTTGCCAATTTGTAGTAATATAAAAATTGTAATTAAATGTAAATTCTAATATATTTTCAAAAAGGGTTCAAACTAAAATCGAAATTTAAATTATTTTTTCTAAGAACCAAAAGAATCCTATTTATCATACAGTTCACAATATAAATCGAGGGAGTTACATTTCCATAAATATGTGTTATTGAAAATGTCCCGTACACCTACTTTGTCTTACCTCTTTCTATAAAAAAAATTAATAAAGCGCCAATCTTAAACATTTATTTTCATTTTAAAGGCACAAAAAGGATTATGTTAAAAACAACCAAAATAAAAAAAATTTACAAAACCTAGTGATGGTTGTACAGGGTGATTTTTTATAATGTCCACCCCCTTTAACTTTTTTGTGCCACTGTGTAGAACAAAATTTTGACTGGAAAGCTATAGCGTTTGAGAAGTAGTTTGTGCACAATACATACTTTTCTATACAGGGTGTTGCAGATCGCTTAAAAATACGTTGCATTGAATAAAAAAAATGTTTTTACAGCATTTAAAAAAATAAGATTGTGCACAATGAACATGTAGAAAGCTACAGCTTAAATAAATCTTTAAATTTTTTATTGTAAAATTTAGAGTATAAAAATAAAATTAAAAAGAAGCAATTAAAAAAATCTATTATTTAAATAATTTTAAATACATTTTCTGTTCTTTTTAAAGCTCTATCGGCCAGAGTAAGAATGTGTCAATAATCTGATTTTTCATATCAAGAAACCCCGTATGTCAATTTTCAAGGTAATACGCCAAGAAATGCATAAATATTAAACAAAAACGATTTTTAAAACTAACACCTTGTGGATAAAGAACGGACCTATGTTAATATAGACTTTTAATTCATAAAATAACCCAAGGAATAACCCCCTTTAACCCCGTATATTTTGTTATGTTTTATGCTTTTTTAAATTGAATATTTATTTTTTACGAGAGGGTCGGGACGAGACGAGAGAAGGGTTCTCTCGAGCGAAAGAAAGCGTTCTCTCGGCGAGACGAGAGACATATTTTCTCTCGGCTGACGAGAAGAGACGAGAGAAGGCCTATTCTCGTCTCGTCTCGTCTCGACGGCAACACTAATTACAATTCTGCAAACTGGGACGATCTAAGAGAGTTCTACCTAAGTTTTCCTTGCCTCGACGTCTCTTTGGCACTACCGACCCGTCAGTCTGCTGCGAAGAGATTACGCAGGTAATATGCTCAGGAATGGAAGCATACATCCCAAATTCCATAAAGTTACCGTCAAAAGGAAAGCCCTGGTTCGATAGAAGGTGCGAAAGAGCTATAGGTAGGAAACAGCAACCCTACAAGTACTAGCAGCAAAATCAGACCGCAGAAAATCGCAATCATTTTGTCGAAGCGAGAAACTAATGCAAACGTGTGATTGACGAAACTAAGGTCAGAGACAATCAAAAGATCAGGAATAAACTTTTGCAATGCCTCAGTGGCTCCAGGAATTTCTGGCCAGTAGCAAATGCAGTAAGTAATAACTTAAAAAAAAAAAACGTTTCTCCCACCACGGCTACAGCCAAGGAAAAAGCAAACATGCTCGCCAAAATATTTCATCGCACTCTACCTTAGATGCTCCTCAAGGCAAGGCTCTCCCCAGCTTATCGAACATCAACACTACCATGGCAGAAGTCAAGTTTCATCACCGTGATACTCGTAAAATCCTTAAAGGACTAGATACGCAAAAGGCATCAGGACCGGACTGAATACCTGCCATCGTGTTAAAGAACTACGCCAACGAACTAACACCAGTCTTTTCCAGGCTCTTTTCTCTGTCTTACGGAAAAAGGATTTACTCATCTTCTTCGAAAGTCGCTAGAGTGTAACATCGGCAAGAAAACCACGCCCTCAAACTATCGCCCAATTGCCTTGCTTCCAACAATCTCCAAAGTCATAGAACGTGTAGTCAATCAGCAACTACTCAAGTACCTCGAGAACAACAGACAAATAAGCGATAATCAATACGGCTTTCGCAAAGAGAGATCGACAGGAGATATATTGGCCTATGTTACTCATATATGGAATAGGGCAATTAAGAACTACGGAGAGTCTCGAGCGATTGCGTTGGATATTTCGAAGGCATTCGACAGAGTTTGGCATTGCGGACTGCTCAACAAACTGCCATCCTTCGGATTGCCAGCCTCTCTCTGCAGCTGGCTTGCCAGTTTCCTTAAGAACCGATCTCTGTACGTTGCAGTTGACGGACACATTTCAGGCACATTCACCATTAACACGGGCGTGCCGCAAGACGCAATACTTTCAACAACTCTGTTCCTCATTTATATTAATGACCTACTGACTGAAACGAATGTTTACAGTTTTGCAGATAACAGTACCCTTGTCTCCCAATTTAGATCAGAAAAACCTTTACCAGCGACTGCTGAGATTTATCACAGCAGACAGGAGCAGATTACATTAATCAAGACCTGGAGAAAGTTGAAACAAAAATAAGTCACTTATGTTTTCAAAAATAGCTACTATATTAAATGTCAAAATTGATAAGTTTTAAACGTGAGATCGTCATGGCCGTTTTTAATATTGACTGGTTATTGTTTTGATGGTGCGTTTATGCTAGTTATAAACCTGTAAAGTCGGAATTATACCAATTTGTAATGACGCCATTTTTGTTGATCTTTGTTTAGTATATTCCAAACGGCACGCGGCGGTGACAACAAACTTTTGAAAAAAATTGGTGTTTGATTATTATTAATTTTTTATATACTTGGTTATGTGAAGTATCCGCCACTGTTAATCAGAAACATTGGTTTGTCAACTTGTTGTCAAGTTATTTCGAAAAGTTGTAAATAATGCCGAGAAAAAGATATAATAGGTATAATGAACAATGCCACCTGATAATTTTAAATATATTGGCTTTTTTTCAACTGAAAAAGGAACAAATCCGAAACGAAATCGTACTTTGAATTGAGAATGTTATACAGCGATGCAACAAAATTGAGCCCAATAACGATCGCAAATATAAAGAAGAATGGAATAAAATCAGACCAGGAGTACGTTATCAAAATATAATTCTGGACACAATTTATTCTATGTACGCCACAGAAGAATATGTAACATGGGCACTTGTGATTACGACTGACGAAGACGACGGCTACGAAAACTAATGACTTTAGTTCTGACCCTGACAATACTGACGAGACTGATTAAGCTTTTTTGTTCTTGCAAATTTATTTTATGATTGTCATTTAAGTGTTCAATCATATCGTTACAATTAGATTAACTTGGCAATGCATGGTGTGTTTTTGTGAGTTTGTATGATTCATTTATTGGATTGGTATTTTCATTTTGATCTGTTAACATATTGGTCCAGGCAATAGGCGTTGAGCTGGAAAGACAAAAAATATTTTTGTTATTTTAGGGATCTAAGTCTTCAGGAGCTAGCTTACACATCAGATAAAAAGGTCGAAGTATCTGATTTCTAAATTGGGGCCCTTCAAAGTGAGGTTTTGACTAATGGGGACTCTGCAGATGAAGATGAAGGTGGACTTGTGGATAATCTGAGTAAGCGCCAACTTGAAGCGAGTGTTGAAGTTTAGTTTAGCGATAATAAAAAGCTCGGCGGTCTTAATGATATATCTGAATCTTCACAAATCGGGCAAATTTTCAATACGTCTCCTGACTAGGCTGGTAATGCTTACTTTTTTAAACTGGAAACGGAATCATCTACACTGAAATTTTATTACAATGCTAATTGAGAGTCCCTGAATATCCAATTTCCAGACAGGCTAACCCTAACTAACCCAATTCAACTATTTGAATGTTTTTTATCCAATGAATTGCTTCAAAATATCATAAAGGACACTGCCAAATAAAGTTTATTTAAAAATTGCCCAGATCCTGAAATTTCATTAGAAGAATTACAAGTACAATCTGTGGAACCTCAGTACACCTGCAGGATATATGATACATTTTGAAGTGTATCAAATGATAAAAGATTTAGAATAAAATAAGGGCAGGCTGAGATATAATTTCTTTTTCGACAATCTGTTTACGTGAATAAATCTCTTATAGCTGCCGAAGATAATTGCAGTTACCTAGTTTGAGGAATGAAAATGATTTAATATTAAAATTTGGGATTTAATTTTTTTTTATTATACTTATTTTTTTTTTGCTCTGTTATGTGTTATTTTCAAACTTAAATTTATCGCAAGTTCTACCTGGTACCTGTTTCTGTTTTATAGATGTTTTAATTTTTATTTTCTTAATTATAGGACATTTTTGTTTTTAATTATTTTTATTATCAACAATAATAACAATATGCCAAATAAAAATACTAAAAGAAAAATTTCGTAAATTCTTCATATATTCATAATTTATGAGCTACGCTAATGCTTCGTAGATAGTGATTCGCTTATCGCTATATTCAGCATGTTGGCACACTCTTAGAGTTTTAGATTAGGCAGGTTAGAACCTTCTACTTAGTTAATTAGAATATATTCAATAAATGTGAGTTCCGGTATTCAGTAGGTTTTTCATCGCTTGTACTCATAACTCGCATCGTTCGGGGTGATGTCAGTCATTTTAATAATCGAGCACTTTTTCACTTGGATTATTCCACCGCTACTAATAATCTGACAAATTATATAACAAGTACAATCTTTAAGTTCTCTTTGAAGAGTCGCTGCGTGAGCGTGGCTCTCTTTCTCTGAAAAATACGTCCGGTCGTTTCGTCCATTAAAGTTGGGTTTAGACCCCAACATTTAAAAAATAAAATCGGTGGCTATTTTGAATAATTCAGTGCCATTAGGGGATTACATACTAGAAAGTCCCAATGTTTTAAGCGTCGGGTATTGAAGAGAGGGAAAGGGAAGGGTCCCAAGCCTTATATTATTTTAATTTTTGGTTATATCTCGAAAACTATACATTTTTGCTAAAAATTAAAATATACAAAGTTGGAGAGCAGAAAATTCTCTACAAGAATTTCCCTATGCATTTTTGTGCTACATCCAGTAGTTTTATAAATGTTCTGGGGATAGGAAATACAAAAAATATTGTCCAGATTAAACTTACTTTCAAAAATGAAAAAAAACTGAAATCTTTTATATCATGTCTTTTCTATACGTAAGTATAAATAATTTTTCAAGGTATGTCATCATCTTCATTACTTGTCTCGTCTATGGGAAGTTGTCTTTCTTCGAAGTCTGATCATCTTTTAAGCAGATCTCGTCTAGAGGTCAGCCTTGTTGCAGCCATGTCCAGCGCAGTTATAGGACATATTGGAACATTGAAGTCCATGTCTTTTGCATTCACAGTTAGTAGCACAATCATTAGTACAGCAGCAAGGTATGAGGTGCAGTAAGTCTTTTGGAGCAGCGGCCTTGGTGGTGCTTACTCAGCGGAGATATTTTTTCCATCCCCGTTGTAAGGGATTTTTGGTGACTCCACACCACCCTTACACCTGGTGATATACACGTAGTGAATGTTCAATTGCTGCAGTCGTTGCGGGGGGAAGAAGAGCTAGGTTGAATTACTCACGAACTTTACTTGCTTGCCTATTTATTTCACATAAAGTTGGTAGCGCAACTTGCGCAATGAATGTTAATCTGTTAAACTATACATGATCCCAAAAAGTTTACCAGTTTCAGGTACGTCATCTGAAGAGGCAGTAGGGTTGTTAAAGATTTCGTCTTAAAGTGTTGTTGGCTTAAACTATCTTAAAAGGAAAAAATCATCCATTATTGCCCAAAGATACTGACTTTAAATTATAA
>MU183264.1:73267-89500 GCA_016904865.1 Pissodes strobi | reverse complement strand
AACGCACGTTGGGTGAGCTATTTGGCTATTGTATTTTAGGTTTTTTCTAATTTAATTATATTTTATAGGTCTGATGATGCCCCTAATAAGGCGAAACATGTAACCTGGGACATATTATAATTATTTTGATACTGTAGATTTTGAGTTTGGTTTTCCCTCTTATAATATCTTAAAAGGAACAACTTTGACTTTTCAATAGATGGAGGAATCCGTGCCAATTCCAGTAGAAGCATAAACAATAAGTAAAACGTCCTTCAATACCCAAGGTCAACTTGGATTGCTAAAATGTTGTAGCGTTTATCTTGTTCATTGCTTCTTTAGGTGCAACCATTGCTATGTGGTTATCTGCAGGAGCTAAAGCTATAAACAGCACCTACAAATTTCTCGTGCTTCTGATATTGTTGTTGACACAAGCAGCAAGGTAGCATCTGCATTACCTTGCCGAACGTGGCATTCTACATCTGGCAATTGTGATATCAAAATAGATATGAACTGCATTTTCTTTTCACTATTAAAGAGAAAATCTCCTTGTACAAGGGTCATCTGGATGTCGCCTTCTACGTTCATATTCAAATATTACCTAGCAGATCTAGGAGGAAGGAGGGTCAGTAAAAGTGTTACAAAGAGGGGATAGCGGGATTTAATGCGTACGATACGTAATTTTTACTCTTACGCCAGTGCATATATAAAGTTTTTGAGTATTTTAAACTTCTTGTATAAAATATCTAACATTTTTTTACTCACAATATTTACAAAACCACTAGGTTTAACTAACAATACATAGGGTCATTTTTGTAGAGAATATGCTGCTCTTCAACTTTGAATATACATAATTGGTTTGAAGTAAAAATGTATAGTTTTCGAGATATAGTCAACAAACTTTAATAATATAAGCCTTAAGTCTCCTCCCTTCCGTTTCTTCCACACTCGACGCTCAAAACCTTGGGACTTTATAGTATGCCGTCTTCTAATGGTACTGAACAATTTGGAATAGGCACAGATTTTATTTTTTGAATATTGGAGTGAGACTCTTTTTTTCCTTAACTTCACTGGATTATTTTTTACCTTTTCGGCTCTGCCATATCTGGGTACAAACAATTCGACATTATCTCCCGTTCCAAGAACACAATTAACGCGAGATTAAATCTGCAATTAATGCAATCTATTGAAATTTACCTTTTATATCAAAAAACCTATGTATTGTAGGTAGTAAAAGTCCAATGTCCTAGGACGAATCTCTCAACAACACAAACATTTTTGATGCAATAAATTAAATAGATAAAACATAATTGAACCTATTATTACATCTGGTCTGTCGAAGAAAACCACAAATTTGGGAAATGCAGTGCACTAAAACTAAACTGCTGGCCATTTGCTTTCGATAAAGGAAAATTTCGCCTAAATTTAAAACTAAATATTTTCTTAACCAGACATGATCTCGACCTATGGTTTTTAATAATTAATAGATTTATCCCTTAGGAAAACCTTTCCAAAGTTGGATTTTTTAAATCGTTCAAAAAATTTTATATGCAGGATGTCAAAGAAGACGGTGATTTTTGCTCCAATTTCAAAAGCATGTAACTTTCACAATAATTTTTTAGATTTTGTCACTGTACGTCACTTGACGATCACTGGTTCATAGCAAAGAGTGTAGTTTGTCAAATTTTTGATATCTCCTATATTTTAAGAGATATTGATCTTTTGAAAAATCTTGATTTTTTTTTAACTTTTTGGTAGCTAGACCCCGCTCTGCAAACTTTATAAGTGATTATCATTATACCTTACGAAAAGCTTGTTTATATTCAGTAGAATAATTGTACCTAAATGTTGAATTGTGCAGAGCGTACTTATAATCACTTATACTATGGTTTATGAGTATCTCACAATTTTTACCGATTGTGTTGTATTAGAAAGTACTCGCCTCTAGATTAAGCAAGTTTTTTCCCATATTTTTTATTTTTAATATTGCATTGTATCAACATGTATATTTTACAGTGTGTCTAAAATTTTTTTAAAACAATTATAATTTTTTTATTTAATTTATGAAAAATTTGTATTTATTACTTTCTAATACAACACTATTCCTAAATATAAACTTGTTTTGAAACCCCTTAAAATTAAATATCACTAGTTTGATGTATTTGATTTTGCGAGCGAGTACTTTCCAATACAAAACAATCGTGAAAAATTGTGATACTCATAAACCATAGACCTATAAGTACGCCTCTGCACATCACAACATTTAGGTACAATTTTTTTACTGAACATAAACAAGCTTCTCGTAAAGTATAATAACCACTTACAAAGTTTGCATGATCAACGCACTGTGTGGTCTAACTACCAAAACGTTGATAAAAGCAAGGTTTTACAAAACAATCGGTATCTCTAAAAATATAGCAGATATCAAAAATTTGACAGAATGCTACTTTTGCTATGGACCAGTGATTCAATTGATGTACAGTGAAAAAAATTGAAAAAATTATTATGAAAGTTACATGCTATTGAATTTGGAGCAAAAATAATCGTCTTCTTTGACACCCTGTATATAAAATAAAATATTTTGACAGTTTAAAAAAATCCAACTTTGGAAATTTTTTCATAAGGGGCAAAACTATTAACCATTAAAAATCAGAGATCGATATCATGTCTGGATAAGAAAATATTTAGTTTTAAATTTAGGCGATTTTTTTTGCTGGCCAGCAGTTTAATTGGATTGCCAATCGAAACCCGGCAAATTAAATAATAATAATCTTGGGAAAAATATACAGTGATTAAATGATTTAGATAAATTCTATACCAAATAGTGCAATATTATTTTAAAAACAAGAAACTAATCCTAATAGTTTTAAAGTAAAAGTTTGTCACTTACCAGCTTGATGTCATTATATAGGCAATCAAGACGACTTACCTAAAAAAAAAAACAATTTTTACTAGGTACATAATTTTATAATTATTGCGAGGCAACAGATCACTCACTCACTCAGTTCATACATTTAAACAAAATTGAACACGCTATAGTCTAAGATATGGTATTAGAAATATACACCCTCTTCTGTTATTTGACGATGAGAAAGATTATATGTTAGATAATATTGATTGATAAATTGCACATGGGTTACCTAGCTAAATCTGGGGCCAATGCCGTTATACAGGGTGAAATAAATTCGATTTTCACTATTGGGATCTCCTAAACGGTAAAAGACAACCAATTTTAAATTTCCCGGGGAATAGTTGCGTAATTTAGTACCCAGTATTTTGACACTTTGAAACTTGAGATATCTCGAGAACTTCTGGAGATATCCGCGAAAAACCAAAATTTTCGATTTTTGTTTTTAATTTTTTCTGACGTTATTTTTGGAAATATCAAAAAAATATTAACACTTTCTAGAGGCACTGTTATAACGGGCTACCCTAAGATATTGTCAGTTTCCTAAATCAACGTTTCGATTTCTCAGAACCATCAAGCCATTGATTTTTAAATACGGATCTTTAGCTTTTATCAATTTTCTTGCATATTTAGGGGTAATTTGGTAACATCCATCACCAGATATTTTTAAATTGTAGGCGTTACTGACAAAATTACCGAAGGTTTTTTTTTTAATTGGAGATATCAACTTAATCTGCGCCTGTTAGTATTGTAAATTGCCTGAGGTGTTCATTTTGTTAATAATACCTACAAGTTAAAAATATCTGGTGATGGATCTTACGTAATTACCCCCTAAATATGGAAAAAATTGACCTGATGATGGTTCTGAGAAATCGAAACGATGAGTTAGAAAACTGACAACATCCTAGGATTGATCGTTAAAAAATGCCTCTAGAAAGTGTCATTATTTTTTTTTTGATATTTCCAAAAATAACGTCACAAAATATTAAACCAGAAATTCGAAGTTTTCGGTTTTCCTCCGATATCTCCGGAAGTACTCGAAATATCTCAAATATCAACATGTCAAAATACTGGGCACTAAATTGCGCAACTTTGCCCCAAATTTAACTTTGATGTATCTCTTACCGTTTACGAGATCCCAATAGTGAGAAGCGAATTTGTTTCACCTTGTGTAGCATAAATTCTAATTAACTTTTTTGGAACAAATTTGTTATTAAAAAAACGAGCATTAACTGAACTGAGATAATGTGACTCAAGGAATTGGAGAAATATAGCTTGCTTACTTTCCATTCAGCCCAATTATGAAGTTGCCAGGTATAAACAGGTGAGCAAGCGTTATTAATATACCCTCATCAGTTATTTAATCGATTTGTTTATGAAATTAAATGTTATTTTATTACGTGCCCAACACTATTAGGTTGCCTTGGTAACAGTTTGTCACATCCATGGTTGCCAAGATTTTAGATGTTAGGTTTTGCGAGCGAGCGTGGAAAGTGACGGGATCCAGAGAAGCAGGTGTGTGCCAGGCAGCTGCTGAGTGAAAGAAAGATTAACCCAAATTTGGGGTGATGGATATAACAAAATTACCCCCTAAATATGCAAAAAATTGATAAAAACTACAGGTCCGTATTTAAATTTTACCTGATGATGGTTCTGAGAAATCGAAACGTTGAGTTAGAAAACTGACTATATCTTAAAATTAAAAAGTGTTTCTAGAAAGTGCTAATATTTTTTTTTATATTTCCAAAAATAACGTCAGAAAAAATTAAAAACAAAAATCGAAAATTCCGATTTTTCTCGGATATCTTCGGAAGTACTAGATATCTCAAACTACAAAATGTCAAAATACTGGGCACTAAATTGCGCAACTTTGGTCCAATTTAAACTTTGCTGTATCTTTTACCGTTTACGAGATTCCAATAGTGAGAAGCGAATTTGTTTCACCCTGTATAACGGCATTGGTCCCAGATTTAGCTAGGCAACCAATGTGCGATTTATCAATCTATATATTATCTAACATATAATCTTTGTCATCGTCAAATAACAGATGAGGGTATATATTTCTAATACCGGATCTTGCACTACTGTCTCGGGCGGCATTTAATTGATGCCTCACTTTAGTATATCCCTGGGATCGCGTGGCATCACAATAACAAGATTTCATTTCAGACCGTGCGGCAATAATGCAATTGCACGCTGCTGTGTATGTACAGGGTGTCTGAAGGAAGAATTTGTTTTCTAGCTCACCAAATAAATAATTTAGGAGAGGGGTTCGGTAACAATCAGATACCCGACATTCTTGCAATTTACGTGGTAACTGTTATAGCTACACACAACAAACCTTATATTACTGAACTTGCCTTAAAGAGCTCTATCGATATACATAAGAATATACAGGGTGTCCCATTAAAAAAACATTAATTTAATCTGTACAGTAGAATTTCGATGTTCAACGGTTTTTCTAGTAACACCGCAGAAAACTGTATGAAAATCCTTACAACTTTTGTATTTAACATTTTTTTATACGAGGGTAAATAAAAAAGTTAAAGGGGGGTTACATTTATAACCGGACACCCTGTACATGGTTATCCTACGAGGACTAGACATGGCGATTTTTTGACTTTCCCTGTACTTTTATAAAAAACAAACTGAAATAGCCATCTTATGTAACTTTCTCCCGCTACTTCGAATATGTTCAGCAAAAAACAATTGAACATCAAATAAAAGTGCTAGCGGTCACTTTGATATATTTTTAAAAGGGATGTCATATTTTTAATGTGCTTATCCGATTTCTCATATAAATTTTGATCTAAAATGATGGATTTTTAATTCAAAAACGTCATTTTTCTTCAGTTTTAAATTCGGAAAATGTTTGCCTACCGTACGATTAATACCTGATAGATGGATACTCGTTTCACCTGTTCAACCTTTAATCTGCTCTAAAGCGGCCGTCCGTCAGTCAGACTATACTATATTTTTCACGAATTAGTTACAAATAATTAAATGTTCTTTAGAAGAACGACTAAGTGTAATAAAATTATATTGCAAAAGTACAGAGAATGCTCGACAAACACATAGAACATTTTTTGTGAATTTCCAGAGACACATTTCAGTAGATACAATTCTCAGAATTAAAACCCTATTTGAAGAAAGCAAAACATGGAAAGATAAGCCAAGAAAGATGAAAATACAGAATAGAAGGAATCGAGCCATTGTTCAATATTTTACTATAAATCCGCAAGAGTTCTATTCCGCAAGCGGTATACGAGATGTACGGTATGGTCCAGGACTCCGGAGAGTAAGCTATGGAACAGTTCACAGAACTTTATAAAAAAATGTGGTCTAAAACCATATTACATCCTTCTTGTTCAATACTTAACACAACATCAAAAATATCTTCGATTTCGATTTGTTGCTTCAATGCTGATGAGAGAGAAAGACGAAGATTATAATTTATATAATGAAATTCTATGGACTGACGAAGCGTCATTTACAACATCGGAGGTATACAATCGGAAAAATACAAGATACTGGGCAGCAGGTAACCCACATAGATATGAAATGATAAAGTTTCAAGGTAGGAGCTCACTTAATGTTTGGTGTGGGATATTAGAAAATCGATTCATTGGATCACTATTTTATCGTTGTTCTTTAACAGGCCAAAGATACCTCCAGTTTCTTCAAAACGATATCGAGGATTTCTTGGAAAGATTGCCATTGCAAGTCTACAATAATATCATTTGGCAGCAGTATGGTGCTCCGCCTCATGCAGTTCGAGAAGTGTTAACATACTTAAATGAGCATTACAATCAGTGGATTGGCCGGAACGGCACCAAATAGCCCCGATATCAGGCCAATGGATAAATTTTTATCGGCTCATTTAAAAAATGTAGTTTATCAACGACCGAAGAGAAGTCTCGAGGATATTCAGCAAAAAATTATAAATGAAATTAATAGACTTAACCAGGACCAAAATATTGTAAGAGATTCCTTGGAGAGACTGAAAAGGGGCATCGGTCGTGTTTTGAAAATAATGGAGGACAAATCGAACAATTATATTATTGAGATTAAAGTTATTAAGTTAGTTTATAGTTTTTCTAATATGTCATACTGTTTTTATACGTAAACAATAATAGATTTGCAAACAACTACTGTTATTTGTAGCTAATTCGTGAAAAATATAGTATAGAAATTTGAAAGTTGATTATTTGGTCTGATTGACGGCCTCTTTAAAGCAGGTTAAAGGTTGAACAGGTGAAACGGGTATCCATCTATCAGGTATTAATCGTACGGTAGACGAACATTTTCCGAATTTAAAACTGATGAAAAAAGGCGTTTTTGGATTTTTACATCATTTTAGATCAAAATTTATATGAGAAATCGGATAAGCACTTTAAAAATATGGCATCCCATTTACAAATATATCAAAGTGACCTCTAGCACTTTTATTTTATGTTCAATTGTTTTTTGCTGAACATGTCCGAATTAGCGGGAGAAAATTACATAAGATGGCTATTTCAGTTTTTTTTTATAAAAGTAGAGGGAAAGTTAAAAAATCGCCTTGTCTAGTCCTCGTTGGATAACCCTGTACACTATTAATTATAATCCGGAAATAAGGACACCGTATTCAGTCGTCAGTGAACAGTTCATATAAACTGTGCCTGAATATTTCTGATTTGGGCTATACAGGATATAATAGCATTTTGAAATGACAAACATTAATGTAAAGGGTCACTCGAATTCAAGTCTAGGTATGGGTAAGATACAGTAACGATCAACATTGAGATTGATATTTAGGTGCCTAAAAATATGCCGGTTAGAAAGTTTTAAAATTCCGATTATGGAAAAAACTGAAATTTTGAAAAATCGTTTTTTGTGTTTTTCCTAGGCTTATTTTAAAACGGAGCGGAAAAAGTGGAAATGCAAAACTGCAAAACTGCAATTCAATTTGAATTCCGTTTGTAACTTTCTAAACGGCATTTTGTTCGGCACCTACATGCGCAATTTTGCCCTAATTTGACCGAAACTGTATCTCTTACGGTTTTCGAGTTCCCCACACATTCATAGACTCGAATTCGAGCCACCATGTACAGGGTTTTCCAACGAGGACTAGACAAGGCGATTTTTTTTCTTTCCCTGTACTTTTATAAAAAAAAAACTGAAATAGCCATCTTATGTAACTTTCTCCCGCGAATGCGGATATGTTCAGCAAAATACAATTGAACATCAAACCAAAGTGCTAGGGGTCACTTTGCTATTTTTTTAAACGGAACACTCTGTATATTACTACATTTTTGGAGTCTCTAGAAAAATCTAAACACATTTTGTGTATAATATCCTATACCTATCTTTAACTGTTTACCAAATATTGACAATTGAAAGTCGGTCATTTTGACACTTTGAGAGGCTCCAAAATCTAAACCGCACCAGATCAAAGAAAACGGTTTGCACATTCCTATCTTGGGTTTTCATAAGCTATCGAATGATAGTAACTTTGAATTTAACCGGATTTAAGATAGGAACGTGCAAACCGTTTTTTTGGATCTTGAGCGGTTTAGATTTTAAAGCATGTCAAAGTGTCAAAATACCCGACTTTCAACTGTCAATATTTGGTAAACAGCTAAAGATAGGTATAGGATATTATACATAAAATGTGTTTAGATTTTTCTAGAGAGTCCAAAAATGTAGTAATATACAGGGTGGTCCATTTAAAAATATATCAAAGTGACCCCTAGCACTTTTGCCTTGTCTAGTCGTCGTTGGATAACCCTGTACATGGTGGTCGGTTTATTAGGGAATGACACATTATCTCAGAATTTACGGGGGAATTTTTCCGCGGGAGTCTTACTGGTGTCTGATATCTACAATATCTGGAAAATGATATAGACAGAGATAACATTCCTTTAAACCAGAGATTTTCATTAATTTGACAACAGGATGGCTCTACAGCGCACAATGCTTTGTTGTTTGTTACCTTCGCAGGCGGATGAGCATCTAGCGAAGTCTTCAAGTGCAAGAATAAGTTGGGAGATGTCAACAAGTGAGTTGATCTTTTTTGTTAAATTTTGTGACATTTTTAAATCATTGATTATAGGAAATGCCATCAGACTTTCATTATTTACATGGTTGTTTGAAACACGATCACGGACACTTTGTACACTAGCACTATTACCGGGTTCACTGATCTGAGCGGAGAAAATTATGTCTTCTTAAAATTTGGCCTCGTTCTGGTGGACATGGCGGTGCCGGTTTGGAAATATAATCAAGACATCAAAATCAAACGTCAAGCTTACATCAAGCTTACACAAAATGCGTTCTTATTTTTTCATAACCGGTTGATAACGACATTACCAAGAAGTGTCAACCGTAAACACATCGGTTTACCAATGATTGAATTCACCAGTGACTAAAAAAAATACGCCTTAACTCAGTGGTGGAAAGTAGTAAGCTTGGTATTATCGCTTATTCGGTTTCCTGCTATTTTTGGATTATATGGAAAAAATTTTATGCTGTCACATTCTAGTGTTCTTAGGGATTGCAAATATACTGGCGAAGAAGAGAAAGTATTATTTTATTTTTTTATGGTTGTTTGTTTTCTTTTTAATTTGGGTTATTTTGGTTAGTTTACGCTAGCTGCCACGGTTGACCATGCGTGAGATGAAAATTTAAAAGCCATAACAATACCTTGGTTTACAAAAAAAATTAAAAAAAAATTGTCTTAGTCACTAGAATGTGACTATATAAAAAATGTTCTATATAATCCAAAAACAGCAGAAAACCGTATATGCAATTGTTACCGTAAACTTGCATAGTTCGAGTGCGGGGATTCGCTTAAGGGGCTTGCTTAAACAACCTATTACTTCTCCCGACCATGATAACATCAAATTTGTTTAAAAAATTGATGCATGGGAAAATGTAAATTTGCCAAATTACTAGCCAGGGCAAACTGGTATATTACAAAAAGACACTTTTACTGCACTGAAGTATACGACTGCTGCTCTGATTGACTTCGTAGGCTATCTTTTCTCGGCAAACCTTGATATAAAATGTGAACTTAGATATCTGGTTCTTCTTGAATCCGAGACAAAAATAAAAAATCTTGACTTTACTAAAACTATGGTCGACTAAATTTGGTAATTTCTCAATAAGACAGTGTTCTTTTACTGACGAAGATGTACACACATACTCATTTATGTCTACTGATACTTCTTTTTGTTTTGATATTATTACTTCGTCAGAAAATGTCAAAATAAATATTGAACAATATGCTTTATTATTTTTTACAGCTGTATGTTGCTCTCATCCACTAATAAAATACACTGGCGAGGTGCATTGAAAACACCATCAGAGTTAGTATTTCAAATTGTCATTGACTTTTCAAATATTTTGTATGCTCATATCATTAGATTATGATATGAGAGATCTGTAGTACATGTAACAAGCCATTTAAAAGCATTATTATAAAAATCGCACATGTGTCAAGTAATATTTTTTGAACAACTATTCTAAAAATCTTTCTGATCCAACATTCACACCAAACAGCACAGAAAATTCTTCCATAAAAAATAAAATACTAGTCACATTTAGGAAATGACAATAGATAACATAATGAAAAATTGTATTTAACTGTTTTTTTGTCACTTTCAGTAATATTTTCTTATAACATTTGTTATGAATGTAAACTTTAGTCAATGATGTTGATTTTTTGTAATAATCATATACAATATGTAAATTGTCGTCCTTCATTATAGAAATTAAAAAGGAAGTCTTAGGAAAATGTATTAAGGCAATTGGGTTAACGGAATATAGGTAAACGGAAATATTATCACACCCAAATACTTCGTAATTTTGTTAAAATGTATTAAAAATCTTTTTCTAAGTTTAAGACATTTTCATGCAATATTTGCGTAGTTTGAAGTCATTTTTGCTACAAATAACTTCTATAATAAATATAGTTTAAAAAATCTAAAGAAACACGCTTTAATGATCAATCAAACTAAAAAACAAAAATAATTCTTAATACAGGCCGAAAATAATAATGAACGAAAAATATTAGTATTATTGTGAAAAAAGCGTGGAGCGCTTTGTGCTATATTTTATGTACATCGAGCACCCCACGCTTTTTTCACAATAATACTCATATTTTTCGTTCATTATTATTTTCTGCCTGTATTAAAAATTATCTTTGCTTGTTAGTTTGATCGATCATTAAAGCGTGTTCTTTTAGTTTTTTTAAACTATATTTATTTTTGTTTTTTAGTTTGATTGATCTTTAAAGCGTGTTGTTTTTTGGTTTTTTTAAACTATATTTATTTTTCACTTTTTAGTTCGATGTACTATAGAAGCATTATTTTAAACTATATTTTTTTATCATAGTTACAGTTTGTTTTTTTTAAACTATATTTATTTTTTGTATTTTAGTTTGATTGATCATTAAAGCGTGTTTTTTTAGTTTTTTAAACTATATTTATTTTCCACTTTTTAGTTCGATGTACTATGGAAGCATTTTTTTAAACTATATTTTTTATCATAGTTACAGTTTGTATTAACGTGCGCTTTACGATTACAACGAAGTTGCACTTTGATTTAGAAAACATTCAAAGGTTTCCATGTTGATAATATAAACAGCGATACGTTGTGGTGTTATATTATTTGCGAACAGGTGATATCCATCAAGTCTTATGAATTATTATTTCGTAATCGAATCATTTCATCTAATCCTTCACTGTTACATGGGGTTCTACTTGTTAACTTTGAGCAATCAAGTTCTTCAATTGGAATACCGTCCAAAGATTTTCCACGACTAAGTGCTACATAAGCTTGTCCAGCAGCAAACAGTCGAGAGACTAGATAAATGACTGCATGATCAACTGTACAACCTTGCATCTTGTGGACGGTCGATGCCCAACTCAGAATTGGCAACATTCGTCTTATTGGTCTTATGCCGTTCTTTTTATTACATTAAATATACCCCTCTTGTTTTCACCGAACATAATTATTTCTCATTTTATAACGATGCTATCCATAAAGTAATTTCGTGATAAGCTCAATTATTGCGAGACAAGGGAATGATAAGTGTACAAAATTCCATAGCGAATTTCGATAGTTCTTGATATTGCTATCTGCTTTCGCATGCAAAATTATTATGAATGCCAATATGCAAGTACCTACGTTATGTTCATGGCAACAGCAGCAATGCCATGCAAGGTACAGAACTCCTAATAAATTAAGGCTGACTCTGAGATATTTTTATATTCAACTTGCTGTTGATGTCTTAAATTTTTCGTTTTATGTTTACTTCTGCAACATAATAAAATTTCCTTCCAGTGTAGCAATTTATTTTTCTCTTGGGTTTTCTTTAACAAAGTAAAATAATTTTTTTCTTCAAACGTCAGTAAATCCGTCATTACTCGACTGTGTAGGCAGCAGTGAAGTTTCGTTTTTCCTCCGCCGGAGCTTTACTTTTCACTTTTCCGCCGGCGGAGGTAAAAGTGTTGTCATAGCAACATAGATACAATACAAACAGACAACAAAATAAGCGTCAACAACTCAAGATTTATTAAACTACCATTTGTATTTATCACTTATTTGTGACTGCATTTCTAAAAATCACTAATTTAGGAACAAATTGGTTATTATTTAATCGAACTTACTCAATAACTGCTTATCAATACGGAATTAAAACGCAATCGGAGACGCAATCTTAAAGAAATAATTATTGTTGACAGTGTCCACTGACAGCTTTATGTTACATTATATTCACCGACACCGGTCTAAGCAAGGCCACCTACGACCGTGGTCTAAGCCGCCTTGCGAACCCATTTATCTTTAATAATAATTAGATATTATTACTATTAAAAAGAGATGTTTTTGCATTAATTTGACGACATTTGAAGAAAAAACAGCATATTTCATTTGGAGGAAAAGCTACTTTTCATGGCTTGCTCTCTATTACCAGCCTCACTCCGTTCGGCTGTTAAACACGAGCGCGCCATGAAAAGTATCACCTTTTCCTCCATATAAAATAATATACTATTAAGTTCCCAGGCCGACATTACTTAGTCGAGCGAACTACATGCAGTATAAATCAGATAATACTGTAGTAACTGCCATTTAAACAGTAAAAATTAAAAATAAAAGTCGTTCTATAGAGTAAGGCAGTAATATGCCTGGGTTTTATGGTTGGGGTAACTTTATTTGAATGACGATGGCGATATAAAATTTAAAGTACCTGTCGGCTAAAATGAATTAGACATTTTAATTACGGACGGCTTATAACTTTTCTCATAGCCTGATAACTTCTTATTTATTATATAAATTACAATATAATTTAGTATGATCTATAGAAAATTTTCCATATCGGCTTGGATATTATGTTAATTTCTACCGAAGTTAAACCATATTTTATGCTTTACTGGGTAGATATCGAACACTACATCTCTTTATCGATTTTTTTATTCTGCATTTAATTCCATACATAATTTACATAGCAAATCGTTATCCCTAATTACAGAGTTCTCCGGATATTTGCATTTGAAATTTAAGACAGGGCCGGCGTTAGTAGCATAGCTAAAAATAAGATCGTGGTTGTAAATATAAGAAAGAAATAAATTTGAGAAAAAAAATAAATATACGCATAGTATTAAAAATGTAGCTTTCTTCAATGCAAATCAAAAATGCTGTTGCGGAGTATCAAATAACTGCAAAGATAACACCAATTACTAGCTAGCAACGAATGAGAAAACTAGGTAGTTATCAAGTTATCGACTATATATCTGACACCGGAATAATTCAGGTAATAGATATTACAACAGACAATAATTAATGGGGCCCTAGTGAATCGTGCAACTGTTTCATTTGTAACGAGAGTATTTAAAATGGAAAGTTTCCGTTCTAGGAATGGACCATTTGGCTAGTGCAAAGAGGTAATTTGTTACCTCTGTGAACATTCATAATAACTTATTTTTAGACTACTGTTTATTGATCTTTCGGGCTAGCATGTCTTTTTAAATGTATTTTGAATCTGAATATTGGTGATTTGAATAAAAATTAATGTTAATATACATATATACAATTTTTCTGAATATTGAATTTTAACTTCTGTGCATACTAGGGCTACCCCTTTCTTAAGCAAAGTTCTTAATATTCTTCAAAATAACGAATATTTTGTTTTAAATATTATAATACGCGGTTACTAGCTTATATTAATTAAAATCACGCATTAAAGGGATCGAATAGCAGAAATTAATAATTTCTTCCACCGAATGAACGTCTCACACGACGTTCCATATCCTACAAAACACAGATCTGCAACATCCGCTTAGTAACAGAATCTCGCGCCAAATATCTTACCATAAAAGGATATGCTACCATCGCGATCTAGGCACACGCTTTAGCTACTATTCCGGATTATTCCAAAGCCGAGCCAACGTCCTAAGTCGTGGAGGGACCGAGCGTATGAATTCGTCTGCCTAGCCCAAAGCTCGATACTAAACCTCACAAAAATTTGATCTTTCCTCAAAACTGGCGACCTATTAGCTTGCTCTCATCACTGAGCAAGCTGACGGAGAAGGTTATATTGGAAAGATTGAATACACACATAACGCAAAACAATCTGATCCCAGATGAACAATTTGGGTTCAGAAAACATCACAACACCGAGCTCCAACTTGCCAGACTTGTTGAGGAGGCGACTAGAGGACTACAAACACGGGCATCGACCGGACTTGTGGTCCTTGACGTCGAAAAAGCCTTAGACAAAGTATGGCATGAAGGACTCATATACAAACTGGACAGACTACACAAAATACCACCGCCACTAACTCAACTCATAGCATCATTCCTCAAACACAGATCCTTCACTATACAAATAAACACAGCACTATCCACCACAAGGCGCATAGAGGCAGGAGTCCCCCAAGGCTCTCCTCTGCCGCCTACACTATACACATTATACACAACAGACATACCTAGACACCCAAACACTAAACTCTCCATATACGCATATGACACATGCATATTCTCCATAAACAACAATCACACAAGACTCAAAAATCACGTACAGCAACAGCAACATGGGTAGAAACTTGAAATATTAAAATCAATGAAGGTAAAACAGCTCATAACAACTAAACACAATAAACCTATTCCAAATTTAAATCTTGAAAACTCAGTAATAAGATGGTCTAACTTTCTTAAATATCTAGGGGAACCCTAGTAAACTCACTTTTCAGAAACACATACAAGCAAAAGTAAACGAAGGCATTGCAGCCAAACATGCTTTTTTTCCATTAATAAACACAAAAAGTAAAATGTCACTAAAGAATAAACTAATGCTCTATAATCAGATAATAAAGCCCAAAATTCTATATAGAGCCATATTATACACACAAGCATGCAAAACAAACAAGAAAAAACTACAAACATTCCAAAACAAAACACTCAGACAAATTGTGAACGCACCTTGGTACGTTTGCAATGCAGACATTCACAACGACCTCAAAGTAGACACAATCAGCACATACTTGACAGGCAAACACACAGTATTCTTAGAACAAGTTCGCAACCATACAAATCCAGTCATAAGAACACTATTCAGTAGAGTCACACACCCAAACAGAACAGTACACAAAAGTTTACTACTCCCACCAGAACACTAAATCACATACACAACACACAGAGAAAAAATAAAAAAACCCAAAATAAATAATATCAATATCAATATCATTCCTCTTCAAAATTTCAAAATTTTCAAAATTTTTCAAAATTTCCAAATTTCTAAAAGGTTCTTTATTTTTCTAAAAATCAAAATCTCAAAAATCCAAAAGTTTTCAAAATTTTAAATCAAAATTTTCAAAAAATCTCTCAAATTTTCAATCACAAAAATCACTAACAAACTAGAACGATCCAATAACAGCTGCGAACGAGAGCATCGCTGATGCCTTAGGCCGGGTTCCCGCCTAAAAACGTGGGTGTACAGGCATTAAGGGACTGCATGGGGTAGCTCGCCGTATGGGCTCCATGCGTAGAAGTAGGGTCAGGGGGTAACACCCTGTGTACCACGTGCAGTTCTTTCCTGAGGGGATCGATTTGGACTTGCGGAGAAATCTGCATAACCCAAATCGATCAGCCTCGCCTAGGTGTCTACAGCAATTCTCTCGTCTGCTCAAATCTCAAATCAAACAACACTCGCTCCTTCACTAATCGGCACCAAGGCACCACTACCAACTACGACAAAGCCCAATAACGTACCAAGGACCAAGACGAAGCATAGATCAATAACGAAATCACACAAGATCAAGGACAGTGCAAGAGTGCTTAGTGCACTAGCACGATGAAAAAGGACA
>MU183264.1:40319-59370 GCA_016904865.1 Pissodes strobi | reverse complement strand
TTTTTTTTTTATTTTTTATCCATATCTGGTTCACAAAATATTATTTTGTAATCTGGTTTCTGTCACTTCTACTATACATTCTTTTAAAACATAAATTTTATATTCTGTGAAGCGAACACAAATATCCAAACAAGACAAGTACAAGAAGAGTATTGCCACGGGTTGTTATATGTGCCGTGGTATTGCCATATTCCGATACTTCGGTTTATTAAGCCATCTGACATTCTCTCTTGTTTGATTCATTTCGCTTGAGCAAATAAAGGATGGCCACAAACACCTAACTGATCTCACTTGCTCAGTTCGCAGTTGGAGCGGTAGTTGCAGTTAAAATAATCGAAAAGAACCATAATGAGGGTAGTAATGTAGGCGACAAATCGATATCTTTTTGTAGAAAGATTACACGTTGTTTTATTTATAAATCGATTACCAATTTATAATATATAATTTAAAAAAATAATATATATTTAGAATATTTGTCGTTTCTGGCAAATTCCTGGCACTAAATCACTCCTGGCATAATTACTGGCAAGACATCTAATTCCATAAAATTCCTGGCAAAATCAGGAATTCCTGGCAAATTGGCAACTCTGCCCATTTTTGAATTCTCGACAGCATACTTTTAGCACAGCTTACTAGATAATATATAGTAAGCTATGCTTTTAGTTCCACTGACGCTAGCGCCTCCATGCGCGGCTGGAATTGCGCAGAGCAACGGTCAAAGTCAAAACTCAATGCCAACTTTCCCATAAGAATAAAACACTCTCTTTATTTTTATTTTCCTCTATGGTTCACACCTCTCCGACTGTCCGTCAAACGTGTGAAAGCTTTCATTTAATGTTACGTACCTCGCGATCGGATATCCGATACCGGATCTTATCCGGCATGTGCGAAAAGGCACTAGGTGTGATAAGATCGAGACAGATTTACAACGTGTAATTGATAGGTTAACGTCTGAGAATAGGGACAAAACAGCGCATATCTCCACACTCAGAAGAAGACCTCAGGACTTCGGCACAGAATAGCCGTTGGCTATTCTGTGACTTCGGGGACAGCGTTTTTAGTCAAAAGAAAACATCTTTATAAAGCCTAATGGTGCTTCTAAACTCTCTCAAAAATTTGGTTTCAAAGCTCAAAGTGCTAATAGTACTGAGCCTGTGCTTGTGGTGGAGTTTGATATGGACCGGGTATCTGATCCCCAGAGCCGCACAGGGAGAACAGTAGGTTGTGACAATAGTCAATCATTGTTAATATTGATATTGCACCTGCTGCATTATAGTTTCTCCTCCTAATGAGGAGGCTGCCAATAAAGCTGGCTTTGGGAGAGCACCAAGCAGTGCCACTTCTGAATTATCTCTGATACTACTAAATATTCAATCATTAAGAAATAAATGTAATGACTTGTATATATTTTTAGAATGTATGAATTTTCCTGACATTGTTCTAATTACTGAGCACTGGCTAAAGCCAAACGAATGTGTTTATGTACGGGATTATTATCCAATCACAATGTTCTGTAGGGAGAATTCATTGCATGGTGGCACCTTAATCTTAGTCAGGAAATTGTCCCGCTTTATTGATTGCTTTGTGACTATTGACAAATTTCATTATGTTTTTGTAAGCAAAAGAACTTGTATATTCTTTGTATTTACCGACCTCCCTCTGCGCAAGTTGCGGAGTTTTTGAATCGGATGGATATTATTTTCTCACAACTCCCTTCTTGTTCTAAGGTGCTTACAAACTTGGCTACAATTGATTTAAGCATGCATGTTAACTTTTATAGTTATGTCTGGCGACTATCCCATAACTCTCAGCAGTCAGCTGTTTTCATGTACCATCGTGCCGAAAAAAAAACTGGGACAGCAAAATGTAGTTTAATCTGCCGGACTATTAGCTTGTTTTGAAGTTATCAGTTTGATTTAATTATGTGACTGACGGATGTGTCAAAAGACATATAATATAATATAATATATCCTATACTCGACGCGCCGAACAGATTCACCAAACACGGAAAACACGGATACAATAATTATTCTTATTTTATGATTCCATTGATTCCAAACATAGGAACTTTGATTAACACACTCTATTTTTATTTTTTGTATTATGGATAAGAAAAATCGAAATGAAAAACAAAACATTGGGTCGATTCAATCATAAAATAAGACGAATTGTTTCCGCGATTGGTGAATCTGTTCAGCGCGTCGAGTATAGTGTTAAGTATGCCACGTCGTTTGCAAGCCTCAATCGATAATAACGGTGCAAATACCAAATGTTAAAAAATCTCGTTTTTATTTTTGTTACATTTTAAAACAATAAACATACGTATTTCCATTTTTCCTCGTACTTTTACAAAAGGTGCTAGTATTATTGTTTCGGTATTTAACCTTTTCACTTCCATGGCAGCAATGATAGCCTATCCTCAATAGATTTTGCATACTCTTTATAGCCTAGGAGCTATTTAATAACGAGAATTTTGTTGTCCCAGATTTTTTTCGGCGCGATGGTACCTTTTGAACGTGATACGTATGAAGCAGTTGTTCTTTAAGGGTTTCATGAATCACCCATTTTATTACGCCAGTTTGTGTTGCTAAATTGCGAATACTGTTAGACGGATTCTCCTCAGTTTGTTCCAAAATACGTTCCTTCACTTCGGGAATTCTTGCGTTTCTTTGGGCACCCTCTCCACCACGTCGGGGTAAAAGGCTCCCTAAATAAATGATATACACTTCAATAATCAATTTAATATATATTTTTTTATTTTACCGGTTTCTCTTAACCGACCATCGATTCTTTCAAATGTTTTTCGATTGGGTAAAACTCGAGCTGGGAATCTTTCAGAATAAATTCTCCTTGCCTTCAATGAATTGCACAAAGCCTCTCCGTAAACCAAATGCATGTCAGTGTATTCTGCGAGAGAGTATTCTGCCATAATTAAATTCTTTTTTGCACGACTAATAAGCGTTTTTGACAAAACTTGTCAACCTTGTTGTGTCAATGAAACAACCTGCTTACTAACCTGGAGTTTCCACCATAATAATTATTAAAGAATACTGAAATTAGAAACTAATGAAAGTTAAATTTTCTCGAAAACGGTTGATTTAATCGAAACAAATGAAGAGTACCTTTTTTTAGAAAAATCTTGGGTATATCTGAGAATCATATTTTCGTCGCAATTCAATGACACCTGTCAACATTTTCGGCCGTTTTGTGTGAGAGCCAGTCCGTTTCTGACTTCCTTAAAACGTTAAAGAGCACATTGTAATGTCGATTTAAAGATAATGATCCCCTTAAGAAAATCCCAAAATTTTATTGAATTATACAAAGTGGTTTAAAAGTTAAAACCAAGATGCGAATTGTCGAGTATACCTTTGCCACCCTGTATCTCCGTTAAAAGGCGCTGTACGGAAAAAAATTATATGAAACACTAGACTTATTTTGACATCCCCTATAAGCTCCCGAGAGTTTGTCCCGAAGTTACCGGACACCCTGTATATTTAAATTTCCTTTACTAGATATGGCAATAACATACTATGTAATTAAAACGTATAATCAACCATAAAAAAAAATAAATAAAACGTATACTCTCTAGCCTAAATCACATTTCTCCCAAATCCCTTTCTGGCGTTCATAATTACTTTGTTCTCATTTTCATTTAAATTTCTTATTTGTTCGACATCTTTTCTCTGACTCTTCATTATTGTTATTTCTTCCTCTATAGTGTAACAGTTCGATTTTGCCAGTGTAAAATATCTTTGAATTTCATTTATATGCCGCATTTAGGAAGCAAAGATGCTGTATTTTGCAGTCATCAGTTTATTAATTCTAAATTTATTGATTCGATTTGCTGATAATACACTTGAAATTGTCGCCTTTCTTAATGTAAATTAACTCTATTCTAAGTATGAGTTAAGATATATTTGTGTTATTATTTATAACACGTTGTGACTATATTTATTTTAGTTGATAAGCGAAGCACATTGTTATTAGGATAGCTTGGCTTGATTTATATTACATTACCGTAGAACGGCCTGCGAACCGATTTGTATTTTTAAGAATTCAGTTAATAAAACCCGCAAATACGCTGCATTTGACTCGTCGATTCATATTTTATTGTCGGTTGAAATATTTCATAACTTTTTGGGAACCCCTTGGTTGCCAGGTTCCAATCAATCCGTCCCATCATTTCTGAGATCGGTAGATCGTTTTGGGACCCCTGCTTTTAAATATATTTATCTTTCCACCGGGCTGCTGCACTTTTTGTAACATTCGATTATTAGTCCCGAGTAATAGGAATGTACTATTTCTTATAAATGCCAGTTGACGATTTAAATTTTTAAAAGTTTATCGTTTTGTTAAGGGATATTCTTTGGTATTTCTTGAATCACATGATTTCAGTGCATTAATTGTGGCTTCCGCCGCCATGTGGCCCTCGTAATAAACGAGAACTCAGTCGGTTATTACCTTAGAATTATTTCTTGTATCGAAATCTTTTGGCATGTTTCAGCCCATCACTACTTACTGATTTGACGTAGCGTTTGATCTCGTAGAAGGAGAAAGGAAAATTGAGGGAACCTAATCGAGAGTGCTTCTAAGATTACCTTTCAAGGCGAGAGTAAGGTTTGCCGTGAGTGCAGTCTCAGAGACTCCACATTTAGTTTGTGATTTAATTCCGCCCATTTATTGGGGATATACTGTGGTATCTCTTTGTGTTTTGACACGACCGATTTTCGAGATCTACATACTGTACTAGGTAAGCATTTTCTCTGGAATAATTTTTCCCCTATTGCTTGTGAAGCATGCGGACGATGACGGTTTTTCCCTTATTTCTAGTGGCTTTCCACGTTCGCCGTATAAGACCGAGACCGTCGAATTTCTCATAACCCTCACACACGATCGAGGTAATTATTGCTACTATTGTTTGCTGTCTAAATTAATGATTTAATTGCTTTATCTATGTTAACCTTTTTTGTGCATAGTCCGCCATTTGCTTTGCGTCCCATATGTTATCTTATCTACTCCATTTTATCAAATCCGAATTTTTATTTTAATGTAACTTTAATTTTGATCGTATGGGGAAGTTGATATTTTCTTTTAGGGGTGATTCATACTTATCTTTTTTATATTCACGTTGTCTGTACCTTAGTATCTCTTTTATTTGCTGATGGTCATTGCAAGTCCATGGTTTTTTCTGGGGAAATTTATTTTATAAAGAAGATATATTTATGCAAGGGGAGGCTATGTTTTTTTTTTATTAAAGTAAGGGAGCTTTGTCTAATGCGCACTGGGTTATATCAGGGTTTTACCAGCAGGCTACCACCTTTTATCAGCAGGCTACCACCTTTTACCAGCAGAGTGTCACCTTTTACTACCAGGCTACCACTTTTGCTAGCAGGCTACAAGTTTTACCAGCGGGCCACAGCTTCAAGTAGTGGGCCACAGTTCAATTATCAGGCAATCTTGACACCGAGTTATCGAGTCCTCGGCTAGTTTTCCCCGGGGCCATCGAGTGGCAGTACCTGAGGTATCTATAGGCGCCCGGCGCCTCCACCAGTGTTCGACGACCGGATTTGGGTATCGTACAGAAGCTTTATCTTTCATGAGACTTCGTTTGTTTATCCGTTTTATATAATTGCTCTTAATATTTTTTCTTTTAATATAAATCAAACATAAACCGCCATGCTCTGAGATAGCTCATTAATTTTATTTGCATTTATTTACTGGTTTATCGGATCAGTTAATCTAATTGCTCCAAATTTTCTCTCTTTTTAATATAAGTCAAGCATTGACCGGCTTTAAAACAGTTTCAATAACTTTATTCTTTTCATTCATTTATCGAGTAATATAACCCGCTCTGAATTTTCGCTCTTTATAATATGAATCAAGCATCGACAGCCACGCTTTCAATATTATAATTTTATTATTTTTGTTAATTTATCGAGTCGTTTGATTTAATTATTGTGGCCGTCCATTGCTACATATTATTACTGCTACATTTAAAATCGGTGCAGTTATTAGCGCACGCATACCTAGATGTGATTAGCTTAGTTAACATCAAAGTGATCACTTCGGTTTGTAGTATTTAGGGCATTTAGTTGTAAGGCATACAGTACCGTTAACAATAGAATTGGTCTCCGTACAATCTCCATATTGTACTCTCTTTATCAATTTCTTTAATAGTCCTCCGACATTCCTTGGACTTTAAAATTGCAAATTTTACTGTAAATTGTTGTTTAAAAAAAAGAACTTAGTAGCAAATATATTGTTCCTTCAATTTTAGATTGTGTTTTCTTGTTTTCTTGTTAAGTTAACCTTGAGTAATTTTTGATTTAATAAGCCAGCCTAGCCACCCTGCACAACACCAGTTTTTCAGTTTAGTTGGACAAAACTGGTCGCGCTCTAACGACCCCATTACCGGGGCCGGGCATTTGTAACACGACTCTCCAAAGCTAGAATTCATCATAATTGGAAAAAAATATATTTGCTTTTAAGAAGAAGAAGAAGAAAAACGTGTTGCAATAGTCTGCATTTTTCAGCCCCAGGCGAAAGTATCTATAGTCCTTAGATCTACGGAGTTCACCGGTTAGTTGATTGTTCCATATCTACCCATGATTGTTATGAAACAAGCCTCTTGCTGCCTGTATTCAGGAACGTCCTGGAAAAGGAATTCACTCCACAGCTTGCGGATTTTCATCGGGCCAAATATGACAGTTTTTTATATTATGAATAACGGCAGTGGTAAATATCATCTCATCTATCCACACAATTTTATTGAAATAATTTGGATCTAGATTAAAACTTAATTTAAACAAATTCATGTCTTCTTTTTTGTTCGCCGTTTAATTGTTGAATTGACATAATTTTAACATCGTGGTATCCGTATTAATTTAAAATTATCTGAACTGTTCCATAACTATATCTCTAACACAGATTCTTGTAGATCTTCTTAAAAATAAAGCAATATAATAAGATCCCTTTATTCGTTTCCTTGTTGTGCTCGGAGCATTTTTCCTAATTTCAAAAATAATAGAGATATTTTAATTTAAAGATACCCTGTCCAGTGAGCAATCTAGTAGGAAAAATTATTGGATCTGGAACAGCAGAAATAGTAGAGCTGAGAGGCAATTTAGGAAGTATCACTCGGTGCATGGGCAAGGTATGTAAAGAGAATTTTTTTTGCCCGTAATAAAGTTCATAGTTCTTTAATTTCATAAAAAAAAATCCTATTATCCTGCCACTCTTGTGTTCTTGTACCTAATTTGCGATTATGAATATTAGAAATCGATCCATCAAATTTCTATTAAATATTTCATCACGCCTGAGATTGAAAATATATGTAACAATTTCTATGCGGCAGAATTCTCCATCGACATATAAACGCACCATAATAAAGTTCTCTAACTGCCTCTATTATATCGGAATAAATTTTCGCAACTTATTTCAGCTGCATACTTGCAGTTGTGTGAGTAAAAAAACAAATTTGCGTTTACCGAGTGGAAACCAATCGGAGTGAAAATTTTCGCAGAGGGTGATTTTTGGAGTGGAAAATCGCCCCCGGTAATGTGTGAGCTCTGAAATTTTCACAATAACTCAATTTCGCACGAGCATGCTTTGTTGAATCATTAATTTTTAATATGAAAATATTCGATGCGTGTTGAAATCAATTTCAAGAAAGGAAATTAAGAGATTGTGTGTATTTTGATAAATTGAAGTGTCCCAACAGCGATGTAATTTATCTTGTTTTTATTTGGAGGATCTTTGATAATTTTCCTCGTCGATAATGGTAAAGAAAGTTATATTGAAAATATATATCTTAAAACGTAGAATAAAATAATTTGTCATTTTAGATTATTATATTGAAGGCATATGGAAGTTATCTGTTCCAGATTTCAGTAGAATATATGCGATAAATATGCGAATACCAGCTTCGGAATAAAGGTCACTAAGATTATCAAGAATTTATTGTATCAGATATCTTTCAAAAATTTGAAGCTTATTCTATGAATATATCAGAGTACTTGGACAGTATATTTTCATTTACTAGGTTACATGCCAATTAAGCATAAGCATGTAACAGATAGAGGTCAAATAAAGTCAGTTATTTCGCCTACATCTATTATGCTAGCGCCAAGCTAAATATAATACTACTTATTCGTTTAGATACGTGCATGGTTGTCGTATGACTCTAGCCTTTTATCGAGCTGGAATGGGAGGGAAAATTGGGAGTTCGGTAGTCGTATAGGTAACGTGATTTTCTAGGGCTGTTTGATAGCTTCGATCGGACTTTATCAATATTTTCACTGGCTTAGCACCTAATCAATAAATAAATCGTACTGTATTCTGGCCATCGTTCGCGGGAAACCGTCAAAGTTGTAGGCATTTATAGCAGTGCATTTCAAAACATTCAATAATTATCTTACCTTCTCGAATAATCACCTTCTCGGTGATAATATATACTAAAACATTCTCATGGATGTCAGAAATATTGGTCTCGGAATTTGTCGGTTATTTTCCTGGATTTGTTTCAATATTTAATAGGAAAAGTTCAAATCAGTCAATGTTTATTCCTGATGTAAGCTTCAAACGTCAGATCATGATGAAACCGCCAAAGCTGAATTTGCAATAATTCATGATACAATAATTGTTGGTTATCTATTGCCAGATGTACATGTTTCTCTAGCGATCCTCGTGCGATTTTAATGTTGTGAAACATAACTAATTGATATGCTACCATCAGTTTGATGCTGAACGACTTACTTGAGCTTTCGCTTGATGTACACAGGCAAAATGATTTAGTGGTTGCGTTGCGTTCCCTAAATTTGGCAACACCGTTCGGGTTGCTTCGCAGCGGCAGAGAGCATCTACCGGAGATGTTTTCTGGCACCGGTTCCAACAAAGACGCAGGCTCTGGGCTAAAGGTGCGTTTAGGCCAGAATTATTCCGCGGATTTATGCGTTTAGCGGTTTTGATGACAGGAGTTTAAAATGGCCGCCGACCGGAATGAAGTGATTTCTGTTGGTTTTGTCATTGTGGATAATGGTTTTATCGTCGGGTTTCTTTGTCCTGCCAGCAATACATAATATCATAGAGCCATCTTGTTGTATTTCACGTGTGTTGCAGGACAATGTAAAGCTGGCCGAATGGTCGAATTTTTTCTGGGCCCTTAAACATTGAACTTGGGGTTCGAGGTGGCCGATCTTCGCGTGACCTCGTTCTCTTTCTTGGTAAACCTTCCAAAGATAAGGTAGTGCGTAAGCCTGATAAAAAGTTTAAGAATTTCAAATTCACCCTTACGGGGATAATCTTATTTCGGGCCAGAGAAGTTGGCAGTTACCAGTTTAGCGAAGTAAATTATTTGACTGTGCATTGGTTGGATTTTGCCTGAAGTCAAGATTTCTTTTGGTAACTGGCCACGTGCGGAGGATTCCGAAACAAAATACGCCGTTTCCTTCCTCAAATACGCAATTATTTTCTACGGGGGGATTTTTTTCTCTAAATTATAATTTTCAGACGGTTTTCAGAGGGGATTGAATGTACTGCACAATACTGCTATATAGAAAATGTTATTCTTGAATCTTGTTCAAAATTTATTATATCATGCAATATCATCGAATAGTTCGAACATAAGACAACTTGGGCCTGGAACATTCATAGAATGACATTACTATATTCAATACTTTTACAAGAAGTGATAATCTGGGGAAATGAAGCGTATTGAATAGTAGTTCATGATGCCGTCGTCCGTATCATATTGCACTCAAGCACTCATAGCTGATTATTTTGTCTTAATGGGAACTCCTATTGTATAAATATGATATAGGTTTGTATACATTTTTTAATAAATTTGTTTTCTACTTTGAATTTTGATTGAGTGCTTTATGAGCTTAGTAAATTTAGACTTAATATTAATTGCATAAATGGACAAGCTTTGTTCTTGCCTAGAGTTTTAATTGTTAGAAGGGAAAATTAATGTAAACCAGCAGATATATTGTTTAGTTTTCCTTAAGGTTTTTTTAATATGTGATATGATATTGGCTATATTTATGACCTTCGTGATTTTGGCAAGGCGGATAAATTTCTATTAGGGGTCTTATTATTATTTTAAAATACTCTTTGTGTGGAGAGTGTTCTAAAAGAGGAGGCTGTCGAAAGTTGCAGTAGGTAGGAGAGTGCTTACTTAGAGCTTCTTCTCTTTTAGGGTTTTTATATGAAGCAAGATTTAGTTGGAGCAAGATTTAATTTGGAGCGAGTTTTGTTTGGAGCGAGTTAAGTAGCTAACCAAGTAGCTATCTGCCAGTCCAGTTGATTATGTTTGGGTACCGACTGCAGGCACAGAGGTAGAGGCATTACCTCAATTGCCACTGAGAGTTTTATGGGATCCAAGGTGTCTATCTGCAGCCTACGTGCAGAAGGCAGCAGGTGATATCGGCGGAGACCAGAAAAGATAAGTTTAGGTTATACTTGTGATCTTTCTACATAATGTTATTGGCGTATTATTAGTGTTTTCAGCGTGGTATTAGATTGCGTGTTTTATTTCTTTCTGCGAGGTATTTATATAAATATTTTTGGAACTGTTTGGGTGTAAGCATAGCTTATCAATGCCAATCTAAATAACTGCTATATTTACCGTTGTGGTTCAATGAATGCTCATAGTTTTATTCTTATATTATATTCCTTTATTCTTACAATTTGATTTATATCGTGATAAATGATCAACATTGTCGTTCGGACTTATTGATTATCTGGTTATAACTTTCCCTAATGGTATTTCATAAACTGAATCGTTAAGGTTTATTTATGTACAACTGCGAGACGTATACCATGGTAGACGCGCACGAAGTTTAGTAGTAATAAGAATTGTCCTGTTGACTTTTATTACTAGTATGATGAGACGATATATGCCTTATATATATTGCGTTAATAATTAATTTGTTGAATTTGGTTTTTGATCTCTCGTAATCATTTGGTATATTATATTGTTACTTCCGTTATAGCTAAACGTGTCTAACAATTGTTCGATCATTCTTTATCTATCTCACTTCAATTATCATTGAATTTAATTCAAATTACAGTCTGTATGTATTCACAACTGATCTAGTTCTATATTTATAAGCATATAAGTTTTTACTTGTTTTCAATTAAGCTATTTTACATTTTTTTATATTTATATCATTCTGTTTATTGAAAGAAATATGACAAAAAGTTAACGTCAAACCTAGCGAGCGTCCAATAAACGTAAACCTGCACAAATGTACCGTCTTTTATTTGCTCTGAAATACCTCAACCAAACAAGTGTATTTGATAGTCGTTTGATTTTGAATTGCTCTTAAGGATTCTTAAGACCGAGGATCTTCTAGTTTTGGTCTGCGGATTTAGTTATTTCAAACTAGTGGCGCCCTGGTCAAAGTAAATAATTGACCCACTCCCACGCCGACGAGCAAGTCGAAGCACATGCGCTGGCCGCATCCTTAAGTATATTATGATATAAGTGTATAAGACGGCCTTTAAAGCACGCGAGACATATTTCAAATCACGACGCGCAGCGGAGTGTTTTGTAAGTCGCAAGGGCTTTAAAGGCCACTTATACACGTATATCATACGCTATTTTTTATTACGAATGCATCACAATCTCAAAAATGTTTTAAATATTAAACTTAAGGAATATATTGACAAATATATTAATCTGTCACATTTGATATGATCAAATGTTTCTATAGCAACCTTTAAAAAAGTAGGCGCATCACAAACATCATTTTAAGCACGCTGGAGCGTGCGATAATCGTTGATTATGATGCATGCGTAATAAAAAAGGGTTTTACGTGCAACAACTATAATATAAGCCATTATTATGCTGCTGGGCTAAAACTTTAAGCCTTGTTAAGTTTACTCTCATCAAGAACTGAATGAAGATGACGCAAGTCGACCAGATTCCATATATCGGATCTGTTTTAGTGATTAAATGAGTTTTCTCCTTATTTGGCATAATTATCACTAGCTCCAAGAGACAATCATGTATTCGAACTTGTTTTTATTGATCTGGTGCTAAATGGGTATCTCTATCTCTCCAACTTTTGTAAGAAGCTATTGTTGCTATCAGTATCAATGTTTTTGAATCAGACGAGGAAGTTTATGATTCGATATTTCAACAGGATAGAGCACTTCCTCACTTCTATTTACCTGTGAAAGAGGTCATTATGATCGATTTTCTGGATAATGGATTGGACGTCGAATGTCGACTGAATGACCATCTCATTCCACTTTATTTATTCTATAAGTCTATTTAAGGGAAGGGATGATTATAACTAAACTGGATAGCCTAGAATAATTACGACTGTCGGTATTATATCTGTCAATCCTATTACATTGGAAAATGTAAGAAAGTATTCCAAGGGTTTATTAGTGTCAAGAGCTTAATAATATCCATTTTAAACATAATATTTTGAAACAATTAAATTAACCCGGCGTTGGTACGGTGGGGTATCATATACCCCAGTGAAATTAAATTGTAATTTTCAACAAAACTTGTAATAAGTATGTATTCAACGCTTGAGTACCTTCATGTTAAAGCTACCAAAGGACGCTGCTAGAACACCGTTGTAATAATTCGTCAGTTGTTGTCTGCACACCCAGTTAAAGTGTTGTGGGGTATGCTATACCCCAGTGTACTAATATCGTTACTAAATTTGTTGTATTGTACAAATAAATAATTTGTGGAAATTTAAGTTATATAATATAGTTCTAGTGATTCTACGAATTGCATGAGGTAGGAATAATATATAGTTTGTGTCTACACGTAGTAGTAAAATAGTTTTGATTTCAAAGGTATTAATATTTTTTGTAGAATATCTTACGAGGCGGAACAAAATAAATTGAGCAAACTATGGAAAGACTTCGGTGAAAAGACAAAAGTTTTCGTGAAGATGTTATCTGTGTCCAAGAAAGCAAGAGCGAAAGTCGTTTTACGTGTGTAATTTGTGCAATCTTTATATATGCATGGATTACTGCACTGACATTTATGACAAATGTTCTCTCTTGGATATACCGTAAGATGAACGTGTTTTCATAAGGAAATATTTTCATATGTTTTTTATGTGTTTATATTTATAGGAAATGAATTTAGTTTTCATCAAATAATAATTTGTTCAAATTGGGATAATTTCAAAGACGTCTCTGTATTGCTTAAATAGCAAAATTAGTTTCCTTCACATCGCAATAACGTGGGATGTTTTTTGTGCTAGTTATACTTTCATTGTATCTTCGGACTTAATAAACACGATAAAAGCTTAAATTTTTGAGTTTTATTACGTTTGGTAATTTTCTGTCTTGGGGTATGTTATACCCCACTGTACTGTTAATGTTATTTATTCCCACCGTACCAACGCCGGGTTAAAAGTAAATAAAACAAGTGCGATACTCGGATGTGTGTTTGTTAACTCGACAGACTTTGTTCACCCTTGCGTAGTGTTTAGAGGGTTCTAACCTGCAACTTAATTACCTAGCCAAACTTAAGGTTTGAAGCACACATGTGCGTGCGTTTGTGGTTAGATTCGGCTAACCCTAACGAACCTAAAGTAGGAAGGTCGAATCTACGATAATTTTGTCAAAGTTCTAAGAAAGATAATTTCACAATAGAATCTGTTAAATCGTTAAGGTGCAGTATATACACTTAGTGAAAATAAGCTCACTTAACCTGTCGTTATAAACGATCAAATACCTACCTAAATTAATCCCCACCTTCGGTGTCGGGCTCTTTCTCCAAAATATGAAAATTAACTCATGCAGGTTTTTAGACAACACGCTGTCATGCAAAATTATCGGTAATTTTGATGCACTTGTGCAATTACTTACGATAATATTCCGACTTCAAAACGTCTTTTCTCTACCTACGCGTTCATCGCTCGAAAGGGAAAAACAACGTCAAGTGAGAAAAAATACTTTTGACATCCGTCAAGAGAACGTTCGAAACAGGTAAGTACAGGTTGAGTACGCTCCAATATTCCGAAGTACGAAATAGTTAATATTTTAAATTTTAAAAAGTTAAGTTTTAATGTAAGGTAAAGATAATATCAACCACATTTACAATATTACAATTTATTTAAAAAAAAATTGTGAACAGATGAAATTATCTTTACTATTGCAGAGGTGTATTACAAACATAATATGCATTTTTGATTTAAAGGAAGGTATGAACAGACAAAACATCTAAGAAGAACATGGGTTCACACCTGGTGTGGTATTATTAGTAATAAGATCAATGTGCCTATTTTTTCCAACGGTAATATAGCCGGCGAAAGATACCTACAACGGTTTCCAAATAAAATTATTATCCTCCTGGATGAACTATCACTAGCAGAATAAGAAAATATTATATGGCAGCATAATGGAGCTTCACCTAATGCAGTTCGTGATGTTGTCGACTTCTTAAACCGAGTGGACTGGTCGCAATTGAAACATTAGATGGCCACCAAATAGCCTCGATATTACAATAATAAACATGTTAGGGTTAGTCACACACTTTTACTTTTCACTTAAAGAGAAGATTTTATACTTCTACCACAGCTTACCAAACAATCAGATATTCAACTCTTAAAACTTGAACGGTATGCGCATTTCCTCGCGCAGGCCGCCATTTTGGGTTAAAATCCATCAAATTCGACAGTGCTGGCTCGTCGCTCGTGGTCGTGTCAGATGAGTGTCGTAGTAACAGTTTAGGTAGATATATTTTCTAGTTACAGTAATTAACAATGTACACACGTTCTTGAACAAACTACTTATTTTATAATATCTGTGCTTGTGCTTGTATATTATTATAATAGAAATGGATAAACAGCGAGGTGGACACGTTTGTGCCGCTAAAAACTGCAGTGTGAAAAGTTATAAATCTAACAAGGAAATAAGCTATTTTGAGATTTCCCAAAGATGCCATTAGGTAAGTTTTTTTACAAGCACCTTACAAATGATGTACCTACTTTTGCAGCCTATAAATATCTTTCATTAAAAAGTATAGCTGTTTTTACTGGAATGTAAGTAATTTTGAATGTAATACTTCTTACTATGATATTGTTTATCCTAAAATGAAGATTATGTTACAAATTACCTTAAACAAATTAATTGTTTTAGTAGTTATTTGTGTTTTTAGAGCGTAAAGTAACGGATTGCCGCTTGAGAAAGAATGTTACCGCGGAGCGCGGTAACCTTTCGAAAATGGCAATCTTACTTTGCGCTCAAAAAATACACAGAACTACTAAAACAATTAATTTGTAACATAATCTTCATTTTAGGATAAACAGTCTATAGCCGCATTTTTTAAAATTAAATGCACATTTTTCTCTATACTTATTCTGAAATTTGCAAATGGCTTGTCATTTTTCGCATATTATATTCGGGCATATATAAAACAGGAGTGCCAGCAACAATTATTGTAACAAACGCACAACTGTTTGTTATTTATACTTTTGGTTGCCATGACTATTCATAGCACATTCGACGGAAAAAGTGAGAATTTTCTTTTCCATGTACGCTTTAGAGTATAAAATAAGGATGCCGCGATTTTGCGATTTCATTTGAAATTAGTAATTAGTTATTTTGCGCACGGCTGTAGAAAAACAATTATTGTACAGGATGGCCCGTTTAAGAGGGGCCTATACCTTATCTCGAAAATAACGGGGCTTGCAAGAAAATTAAATACACAAGTTGCTCCTAGTAAAATGATCTTTATTTTTTTTTATATTTTTTAATCGACCCCTGAAGAATGCCTCTTCAAGCACATTATGAGCCGCATTTTCATTTAAATGCCGGCATTCGAGGCATCTAGGGAATTCCTGCAGGTTTTTTTACCAGCTTATTAATTTCTTTAAGCGTCTTCGCACGATCGCTTAGGTCAGAATCGTCCCGAGAGATCTCGGAGAGATCGTCTCCCGTCTCAGACATTTCGGTCAATGGCCGGGGATCCGTCCCCGGAAACTGCAAATTTTAAGATTTCTAGTTGTTTACTAGGGTTTGAGTACAAACCCAAGAACAACCATGAAAAATACACCTTTGGAAGATGATTTAGGCTTGTCGAGCTTAAGTACCACTAAATAGGATCTAAAGTCGCGTGCGGGCTCAGGTAACTGGAGACACCGCGAAATTCAGTCTGCTCTGTAAGACGGTCCAAAGCAGAGTCCAATTTGAGTATTGAATTGGTCCAAAATTAAAATGTGATTTTTTACAAATCTATTTACATGTCCTATAACTAAAAACGAAACATTTTTTGAAAACTTATTGTTAACAAGAATGGGACATAACAAAAAAATTATGTTAGTATGTGAAGAGGACTTATACTATTGTTAATATATTTAACACTAGGATATTTACCCCTACAGAGATAATTGGCCCCACAACCAATGATAATAAAGTCATCTTCAGTAAAATCCTTTGCCAAACTGCTTATATCCTCAAGAACGTTTTTGTAAGAAGCATTGGGCTTGGTTATAGTCAGAAGGCATGTTCCATCTCCAAGGCCTCTCCGCAATGTTTGACAGTTTGGTCACCCAAAAGTAGTACCTTTCTAACTGTAGTCAGCATATCTTTTGTGAGTCTTAGCAGGGACGAATTCTTAGAGAAAGCATGGTTATTAGCTTCCAATAATCTTTTTATATACTGGGTGAACAAACAAAGTTATATTTTTTTCAATGAAACGCCCTATATTGAATTACATTTTTGGATTCTATTTAAAATTCTAAGCATATTTGATGTATGATGTTATACCTCAGAGTTAGTACTTTCACAGCTATAAACAGTTGAAAATCGGTACTTTGGTCAATTTTCCCCCTGATATCAAGAATACCTTTAGAGATGGAGCAAAATGAATTCCACAATCTTATCTTAACTTTTCAAGAGCTATCTGACGGTACTAACTGGCAGGTGGTACGATGGGTACCAAATCTGGTACCTCGTAATGTGAAATTAATTTTACTTCTATAAACAGTTGAAAATCGGTACTTTGGCTAATTTTCACCTTGGTAGCAAGAAGACCATTAGAGATGAAGTAAAATTACCTATGTTGGGGTTTGGAACCTTCGGCAACATGCACTAAAACAGAGCTTTATCCACAATACCGAAACAGAATTTTTGCACTCGACGCGCGTTTCGCTAACCATGTTAGCATCATCAGGAGATGATTAAGACTCGCTCGTTACAATCCATTAAATATAGACTATTTTTTAGCTTAAAATGCAAAAAAAATAAAAATATGCATTGTGATTAGCGTAACTTTGATATGCCACTGTAGCCAAAATGGAGTGGGGGCACCATATTCTAACATGCATTTTTGTGAAGTACTTATCCATACCTACAACATATTAAAATTTAAAGAAAATCGTATGGTTCCGAAATTCTCTCTTTGTCGGGTGCGGGGTCCTTTATTTAGTTCTATCAACAAATCCTTTCGTTCCGTGTAGGGTCAGAACATAGAGAAAATGTCACAATTGTGGCATGTGCAAATGCGCTCGGCAATGTGTTTGCATTTTTTGATTCTACTTAGAATTCTAAGAATATTTGATGTAGATATAGTACTTTCACAGCTATAAACAGTTATATTATTTTGTCAAACTGTTAAATAAATCAAATAAATGTTTAGTAACATCAAGCAAATAATCATTTAAGACAATAAAACCACTGTTGGATAACTGAATAAAATTATTATAGACAAATCAAACAATACAAATTGTTAAATTAAATAAGCATTTTGTTCTGGCAGCAAAAAATATATTTTCAAAAATACTGAATATTTTTTTAATGGAAAAAATTATTAGTTTAATTCAGCAAAATATTAAATAATATCAAGCATATATTGTTTTGATGGGCAGGTGACGCTACCGATGTTTGGTTTCGTTTTAAATCGTTTTACGTTCAGTGTTCAGTCGATGTCAGAATGTGATATATTCATGGCGTGGTTGCCCGTTGCCATTATAATTATTTCATCATCATCATGCATTCTGTGAGTGAGTAGAGTGTTTTGTACTGCAGGTAAATATACTTCTCTATATTATTTGAAATTTGTCATGAGTTTCTGGTATATTGAGGCAGTCCATGTATTTATATGTTAACAAACAGAGCTAGAATATGGATATCCGCCATTTTAATGTAACTAAGTAGGTTCTTGCAGTTTTCTTTGCCAGAACTTGCTATCTTATCCCAGATACATGAAAAGCAAAATATACCTATATATGCAAGTAAATTATTGACAAATGCATATGTTAATATATATACATAATATGTACAGTCTGTTTTTTAAATGCCTAACAAGTGCCAACAATCGAGGTTAAAAGTTGGCAGTAATGGCATTGTGATCTATACCACTTGCAAATTGAAATGGAAAAGTAAACCAAGAGAAAATTCACCGGAACATGCCTCGGTAAATTCTTAAAATTTACGTGATTATTAAAAATAAATAATTACGCATAAATGTTAATAAAATCTTTACAAACGTTGGTGTAATTGGCCAATTATGTTATAGCAGATTTTTCATTTTGTGAGTACTTTATCAGTATCAGTAATGCCAATTTTTCAACATAAAATTTGACACATGTCAGGTATTAAAAAAAACAGACTTTTTCTTCAAACGTCAGTAAATCCGTCATTACTCGACTGTGTAGGCGGCCGTGAAGTTTCGTTTTTCCTCCGCCGGAGCTTTACTTTTCACTTTTCCGCCAGCGGAGGTAAAAGTGTTGTCATAGCAACATAGATACTTATTAAACTAAAATTTGTATTTATCACTCAATTTGTCCACTGCATTTCTAAAAATCACTAATTTAGGAACAAATCAGTTATTACTTAATCGAACTTACTCAATAACTGCTTATCAATACGGAATTAAAACGCAATCGAAGACGCAATTTTAAAAAAATAATTATTGTTGACAGTGTCCACTGACAGCTTTATGTTACATTACTATAGCAAGAACCTGTGCCTATTCACCGACACCGGTCTAAGCTGCCTTGCGAACCCACATCTTTAATAATAATTATTATTACTATTAAAAAGAGATGTTTTTGCATTAATTTGTCGACAT
>MU183264.1:0-20319 GCA_016904865.1 Pissodes strobi | reverse complement strand
CAACAAAACAGTAGCATTTGTTCATGCCAAAATTTGAAAACGCTACACTACCCCCTTCCTAAAAAAAATAGACTAGCTCAAATGATAGGCTATTTACTAAAATAATACCCAGGGGTTGTTTAATTCAAAACAAAATTATCATTACCGAGATCTATATCCTATGTAGATGCATTCTGAATTATTTTTGACTCTTGATAACTTCGTGTATCACCCGCCTTGAAGGGAACAAAATAGGGTAAAATCAAAATAACAAAATCGAGAAAGGTCATAGTCAGTTAGGTCACAAATTGAGTTTAATCACAAATAGGTAAGGTCCATTCAAAAATAATCAGTGGCCAAGGCACTACACGGTAATGTAATCAAGACAAAATTGCTAAATCATTAACAATATCCTAAACGTCAGAAGACTAAAGTCACTTAGAACTATAACATCTCCAATAAACAACATAATAACACTATACATGTCAATATTCAGCTTACAAATATCCAGTAATCAGATTAAACGCCATAACATAAGTCAGATTTGTTTCAAACACATTGGCTTAAATATAATCAGATCACTGTAAGCGAACCCAACATCATAATCAAAATTGATATCACCTTAGCAAGGTATATCGAAAAGAATTATACTCAAACTCAAACTCAAACTGGCTTTATTGTCTCAAGTTATTAACATTCCTTACTTATTGACAAAGCAACTAACCTAAAAATAATATATAACTAATTTTCATTTAACATAACAAATAAAACTTAAATTACGTAGAAAAATGTCAATTAAAATCAATTAAAAAAACAAAAATATATATATATTGACATGCAAAATTTTAGATATATAAAATCACGTGTATAGGCAGACATATAAATCAAATCAAACATGGATGAACTATAACTAAACCAGACAAACAGTCATCCATTTTAGGACAAACGGTCATTAAAAAATTCGGCGATTGAATAATAAGCCTTCACAACTAGCAATCCTTTAACCTCCCTTCGAAACCTCTTTCCACAAGTAAGTTTTCTTAAATTCAGTGGGAGGTGATTAAAATACTTCTTACCCCTGTAGACAAATGAGTTCTTAAACAATGTACTGGAAGGTATCGGCAAATAAGCAGCGTGAGTATTACGTGTAGAGTAAACCGATATAGAATTAATCTCGTCCTGATATTTTTCCCGGACCATACACACCATCTCCAAAACGAAAATACAAGGTAAAGTCAGTATCCTTCGCGACACAAACAATGGCCTGCATGACTCAAGGGGCCTAGCATGACACAAATAACGCAATGCCCTCTTCTGTAATACAAAAAGTAAGTTGAAAAGATAGTCACTACAGGCTGCCCAAAAACATACACCATATCGCAAATGGGATTCGACCAATGCGAAATATACACTTCTGGCAGTGGCCTCGTCCAGCTCCCGAGCAACCACCCTTAAAGCGAAGCATCCTTTGGATATTTTATTTGAAATTTGCATAATATGTTTGTCGAATCTCAATATGCCATCAATGTGTACACCAAGGAACCTGACAGAAGAGATGTTATTTAATGGGGTAGAACCAAGGGTAACATCATTTAGCGTACACTTAAATGAAACAATATTCGTTTTGGAGATGTTGAGCGCAAGACAGTTGGCATCGCACCACTCCCCTATGTGGAGCAAGTCCGCATTCACGCCTGCCTCCAGGGAACCACAACAACGATTGTGCCACAAAATCGTTGTATCATCTGCAAACATTGTGAAACTGCCCGAAATGTCGATATTTGGCAGGTCGTTCACATAAAGAAGAAACAGCAGAGGCCCCAAGACCGATCCCTGAGGAACTCCAGCAGTAACCCGCTGTTCTCTCGATGTTTCCTCACTAAAAACAACGGCTTGACCACGATTAGCCAGATATGATGTCATCCATTCCAAGCACCAACCACGAAACCCATACACTTCAAGTTTGCGCAACAGTATTCCATGGTCAACACAGTCGAAAGCCTTTGTGAGATCACAGAACACTGCAGCAGCAACCTCTCCGTCATTGAGCTTCAGATATAATTTCTCCAGAAATGAAAACACAGCGTCGTTGGTATTTTTTGACGTCCGAAAGCCAAACTGCAGGCTTGTAAGTATTTTATGTTTATCCAGGAAATCCACCATACGCGCCTTAACAAGCCTTTCAATTATTTTGGCCAGTGATGGAAGCAAAGATATCGGGCGAAAATTAGATGGCGCTTTGGCATCTCCACCCTTAAATAGTGGAATCACTTTAGCCAATTTTAAACTAGACGGGAATCTTCCCGTTGAAAAAGACCAGTTCACCACACCAGCAAGTGCCCGAAATCCAGAATCGGGAAGCCTCAAAAGCACCCTCACAGAAATATCATCCCATCCTGATGTCTTCTTATTTTTTATTTCACAGCATATTCTTTTGATTTCTGTGGCATCAGTCGGTTGAAAATAAAAAGACTCTGCAACATTCAAATCTCTGAGGTATTGTAGGGGATCTCTCGGCGTAGAGCATGTACTTTTTAGTTTGGCAGCAATGGAACAGTAAAAGTCATTCAATTCATCAGGTCTTAAGTCCGAATCCGTGGTCACTGGACATCTCCCGTTTAGCTCATTAACAATAGTCCAACATTCTTTTTGTTTGTTGCTAGATGATGCAATACGCCTATCATAATATGTTTGTTTTGCCAATCTAATAGTTCTCCTGTAAATCGAACGATATCTATTAAAATAACTCATGAACCACGGGTACTGAATGAAATATTTCCTAAGGGAATGAAGGCAACGCATATTGCGAGATGAAACTTTTAACCCCCTAGTGAACCAATTTTTTCTTTTTTTATTTTTAATTATTTTGAGTGGAAATGCATGTTCAAAATGCTTTGAAAGAATGTGATGAAATCGTTCAAGAGGATCACTTGAAACAAATATGTTTTCCCAATCTTCATTTAGACAGAGCCGTGAAAACTTATTAAAATTGCCTCCTGTGTAAAGTCTACCTTTGCGTTTCTGTACACTATTCCGCTTACTTAGCTTAAATTTAATAGTACTAACAATAGCTTCATGGTCAGAGAGACCAGCATTCACAACAGAAGTTACAACACATTCCCTGACAAAATTAGTACAAAAATAATCTATTAATGTTGATGAGGTAGTGCTAACTCGAGTATACCCCTCTACATGCATAAACAAATTCAATGAGTCAAGAAGGTTTGATAGTAACTGGGTATGTAAATTCATTTTATTTGCAAAATCAACGTTTAAATCTCCCGCAAAAACTATAAATGCATGCAAAGGAATTCCCGACAGAAGCAACTCCAACTTATTCAGAAACGAGTTAAAATCAGAAAGGGGCGATCTATACAAACATACAATAAAAACATTCAGCTTAGTCGAACGAACCACAGAAAACTCAAATTCCTTCTCAACCGAGAGGTAATCAAAGCAATCACAATCAACAAATGAGTATAAACTGCGCATGTCCTCTCGTACCAATATCATAGTTCCTCCGTGGAGATAAGTACGTCTACAAAATTTGGACAAAACACAATAATTAGGCAGACAAAGAGTTTCCTGCACAGCAAGCCAATGCTCTGTCAAAAGTATAAAATGCGGATTGTCAATACTATCTAAAAATAGCGTCAACTCGTCAGTTTTGTGTCGAACAGATTGAATATTAAGTAACATAAATGAGACATTATCGACATGTTCTACCCTAAAAAAGTATTGTTTCCTAACTCAATATGATCATTATTCTTAGTGCCTGCAAGAATCTCCTTGTCAACTCTTGTCGATACAGAACCTACATTTGTAGTATATAGAAAATGCGAACATAGAAATTTGCATAACAATACCTTGCCACCGTAAGAAGCATCACCATACCAAGATCTCTCGTGATCCTGCATAAAACTGTCCAAAGATAAAAAAAATAGCACTATCATCCTTAATGTAACTTCGAATCACAGCATTACCTTCGTATATGAAATTATTTAATACCTTTCTATTATATGCAAGGGCAGATCCAATAAGAACTAAATTCGTTTTTTGCGCCAAAGCCAATAATTTATTAACACATTCCTTTTTAATAGGATCACCCCTTTTTGCATTTTCACAACCGATAAATACAATAACATAATCATTATTTGTCAAATGTTTGCTATACTCAAGGGACAAATCAACAATGTCACTAAACAAGAGACCTTTTCTGTGTTGTGAGTTAATGTCAAATTCGGCATATGAAAATTTTTTTAACAGCGAAGAACATCCTGCAACACTACCGCTTTCACCGAGAATCAGCAATTGGTGCTTCCTAATTCTCGCTCTAGATCTACTTGAGGGTAATGTATTTACCTGTTCGACTTCACCTTTTTTCTCATTTAGTTTATCTTCCTGATTTCTTAGCTCACTTCGTAGTAATAGAAGTTCGTTGGAATAGGCTGAGTTATCCAGCTCAAGAGTCCTAATTGTATCAACCATTTTCGTGTTCACTTCATTGAGTTCAGCCAGATACCTCTTAAGCTCATCATGTTTTTTAGCAATATGACTGAACTCCTCCTTCAGTTTTAAATTTTTATTGTTCAAAGAAATGATGTCTCTATTTAGCGTCGCAATTAGTTCCGTTTTTTCTTTAAGTTGTTCCAAAAACTTGTTCTCCGTTTCGAACACATCATCAGTAAAATCTCTCGTGCGTCTTTTTTCTCTCCTGAGAAAGTCGTCTTTTTCTTTCAGTAGCCGCTGTGTTTCCAAAAGTTCTTTTTTTAGATCATAGGTCTCTGACTCGTGTAGGGTTGTTAGTCGCTCTAGCTTTTCGTTATATTCTTGATGAAGTTTTTTAAGTTCTACTCTTAATTTGTTAATTTCGTCGCTAGTACCATCCGTTAAATTTTCGCCGCACTTTTTAGAACACAAAATCTTATGTCTGTCGATTATTTCAAAAGGTAGTCTTTCCGTACAGCTCTTGTGAAAAATATTGCAGCAAACAACACAAAAATAATTGTCTGTCTTCTTAGTTTTTGGACAGCACTTAAATAATGTGTCTGTCTCAGTCATATTTTCGAGTACGGTCCTGTCAGACTTGTTTATAAATATATATATCCTTAATGGTAATATAAAAAGCAGTGATTTCTTAGAGATTCCCAGCAAATATAAACAACCAGAATATTTAGCATTTATCAGCACAAAATAAAGATGTTAAAGATAAGCTAAACAATGGTAAAGAGCGATAAATAGTATCCTTTACTGATAAGAAATTGGCCATTTATTTGAAATATTTGCATTAATGACAATTAAAACTCGGGATTTTTCACTCTACCACAGTTATCACAAGCCTGATAAAAGAACTGATTTTCAATTTGAAAATGTCACATTTTTACACACAAGATGACACCAAATACACCAATTATTTTAAATTTAATCCACTTTTAATAAGCCAAATAAACAGAGCGACGTTCAACTCAACTGATTCACACAACCATGGCTTTTTTCACTCAAACTTGTATGTGAGTGTGCGCATCACTCAGCATACTGAAATACTATAACTGCATAGTATCAATAATAGGCATTAGGCAAAAACCATAACAATTAAATATTTTCCCAAAAAGCACTTTTTTGCCTAATCAAATCCAATATAATGGAACTGAAAACATAACAGGTATGTCCCTGAAACTAACAATGTCCTCAACAGAACAACAGCCATGAAAGGCACTCAAAAAATAGCAAAAAATTTGTTAATTTCAGTCATCCTGACACGGTAGTATGCAAGAGTACTAGTAGTACTTCCAGTAGCTAAATACTATAAACGATAATTGGAAGCCTACTCTAAACTGAACCAAAAACAATAGTACTCTTGCTTTTGTATTTACTATGAAAATGTATGTATTTACTTCAAAAAAAAACATAACGCTTCACCAAAATAAATTAAGCAAAGCTTTCAAAAGAAATCAATGCATCGAGACATGAAAGCAATTCTACAACTTTGATTACCAAAGATGTCTCGATAAAACTATACTTAATCCGAAGTGTCCGAACTAGTACTTAAGGAATCAGCCTCGACACCAGTATAAACTTTAAGATCCTTAATATGCCATTTCCCAGCTTTAGTACCATTAATATTTTTTAGTTCATACACCAATTTTGAGACTTTTTTATGTACTCTACAAAGAATATATTTTGGAGCTAACTTGGCACTAAATTGATTTGGTGCACTAGATAAAACATGATTTCTTCGCCAAACATAATCACCAACATTGAAAGAAAAATCTCGTTTACGAAGATTATAGGCCTGAGAATTCCTCTGGTATGCTGAATGCAGTCGTTTCCTAACATCAACAAAAATATCCTTAAGACCCTGCAGGTTTGCAGCATACGAATCCCTATCACCAGGAGTTATCTCTATATCCTGATTATTATGCTTATCAGCCTCCGAATAAAATTTCCCTGTTAAGGGTGGGTGTCTACCAAAAGCTAAAAAGGCTGGGGTAAAATGTGTGACTTCATGTTTAGAAGTATTAATAGCCTGCTGAATTTTTGATATTTCCTTGTCCCACTCATTGTGTTCATTAACATAACTCCTTATTGCAGTTCCTACTGTCCTATTATTTCGTTCAACAAAATTACATTGAGCTGAATAGAGTGCATTATATCTAATAGAAACTTCATATTTTTGACATAGATTCTTAAAGCTTTTACAAATAAATTGAGAACCATTGTCACATATAAGCACTTGTGGACATCCAAAAACCAAAAATATCTGATTTTCTAAAATATTCTCTATATGTGGAGACTTGGAACTACGCAAAGGATATAGGAATGTGTATTTGGAAAACCAATCTCCAATAACTAATAGCCATTTATTACCCTTTTTCGACCTAGGAAAAGGACCCATTAAGTCAACTGCAATACATTCGAAAGGAAGGTTTACATTTTTCTCTCTTCCCATGAGACCCATTCGAGCAGAATTTGAAGCCTTTTGTGCTCCACAACTTAAACAACATCTCACAAACTTCAAAACATCACGCCTCATCTTAGGCCAATAATAAAATTCTTGAACACGGTTCAAAGTCTTGTAGAAACCAAAATGACCTGATGTGGGTGGAGAATGACAATGCTCAATTACTTCTGAGGTCTGAGGAGATGGAACTAAAACTTTCCATTCGGGAAGATTAACTTTCATAGGAAGATTGTTAGGCACAAATTTAAAAACAAAATCATCTTCTACTTTCCATTGTGGATATTTTTCTGGATTCTTCAAAATTTTTTCTCTAAGATCATTATACCAAGGATCAATGCGGTCGATATCAACATTAAAAGGATTTAATACAGAAATGTTTGGCACAGTCTCATCTGGATCAGCAGAATGAGTACGAGAAAGAGCATCTGGAATTACATTATCTACACCTTTTCTATGCACAAGTTCAAAATTATGTTGTCGAAGACGAACACCCCACCTAGCTAATTTTCCAGTTGGATTCTTAAGATTATTAAGCCAAAGAAGAGAATAGCAATCCGTTATAACTTTGAACTTAGGAGCACCTTCGATCCACATCCTAAATCGTTCAATACAAAATATCACACCTAGACATTCTCTCTCAACAACTGAGTAATTTCTCTCTGTTCTAGACAACGACCTGCTAGCATATGCGATAACATGTTCTTTTCCATCAATTTCCTGAGTAAGACAACCTCCTAAACCGGTATTACTAGCATCAGACTGTATAATGAAAGGTTTCGAAAAATCTGGCTGTGACAAAATTGGGGCAGAAACTAATAGTTGCTTTATCGTGACAAACGAAGACTCGGCAGCATCTGTCCATGCTATTGGCTGGGATTTTCTACGTCCTTTCAACAAATCATTAATTGGAGACACTAAACTAGAAAAATCCTTAATAAATCGTCTATACCAAGAGCATAAACCTATGAATCTTTTGACTTCGGTAGCTGTTTTCGGACGAGGATAATTTACCATTGCAGATACCTTTTCAGGATCTGTACGCAAACTATTTGTTCCTACTATATACCCAAGAAACTTTAAAGAAGTCTTAAAGAATTCACACTTTTCCATATTGACGGTAAGATTCGCTTCTTTCAGTTTATCCCTAACTTCGGATAAAAGCTTAACATGATGATCAAAATCAGGACTACAGACCAAAATATCATCCAAATAAGTAAAGATGAACGGTTCATACCGTGGACCAAAAATAGCGTCAACTAAACGTTGCTGTGTTTGTGCTGCATTGCATAAACCAAAAGGTACGACACAGAATCTAAATGAACCACGTCCTACGATGCTAAATGTAGTTTTGTCTTTTGAGCTTTCATCCAATGGAATCTGCCAAAATGCTTTGCGTAAATCTATAGATGAAATATATTTTGCATTACGTAAGGAACTCAGAATTCTGTCTATATTCGGCAAGCAGTAACTATCGAACCTTGTTACACTATTTAGAGCGCGACCATCATATACTAGTCTGTATTCCCCGCTTGATTTCTTTACTAAAAAAACTGGTGAGGACCAAGGACTTTGGGAAGGTTCTATAACACCTAGCTGTAACATTTCATCCACCTCCCTATTCAAAATCTGAGACATATATGGAGACAAAGGGAAAGGTTTCTTGTGAAATGGTTTAGCATCACCTGTATCGATAGTTAAAGTAAATTTATTTGTCCTACCAAGGCGGTTCTTACTGTCAATTTTATCAAACAAAGCTATAGCCCTTTCAGCCTGAATCTTTTCGAAACTCGAGAGATCTTCCAGAGAGCATAAGGGGTTAAAAATAAAATCCGAAAAACTCTCAACAGTTTTAACGCCAGAATTAATTAATCTACTTTGAACTTGCCATGAACTATCCTTAAAATTTACAGAAATCCTAAACTGTTTAGCAAAGTCGCATCCAAAAATAAAATTTTGCGGAAGAGAAGGAACTACTAAAGCGGTAATAACCTGACAAATATCACCAATTACTATGGGTAGGTCAACTAACCCTTCAACAGCCTTCTCGGTTCCATCTGCAGTACTAATATTCTTTAAAGAAGCCGGATACACCTTTAAGTCGAAACGTCTCAAAATATCTAATCCTTTATTACCTACCACGGAAGCTGTAGCTCCTGAATCAAACAAAGCAATAATCTCCTGATCAAATAACTTAACCGAAACATAAGGACGATTATCTAGAGGCTTTTTAACTAAAAGTGGAGACAACTCTTTTTTCGAAATTTTTTCATAAAAATCAGAAATGAATTTGAGCCAATTTTCCCATTCAAGTTTATTAAAACAAGAATTACCTGAATGTGAGGACTTATTTCTGGGTTTAGTGCAACGGCCTCGCCTATGCACACCCCTTACTCGTTTTTTGAACATTTTGGGCAAGCATCAACTCTAACATTTTTCAAACCACATTTAAAACAAAATACTTTACGCTTTAACATACAGTAGTTATATAAATGATTAGGTATACCGCAATTCCAACAAACAACTTTATTTTGCCCTGTAACATCTATGTTACCTTCAGAAGAGAAATCCTTATTATCTTTATTATGATTCTTAAAATTATCATTATTATGATTAAATTTCCGTTCAAGTCCCTTATTTTTAAAACTAGATTTATTTCTATTTGAATTCTTGTTCGAATATTTAGTTTTATTTTTATCAAATTTACTAAATGTATGCTTAGACTGAACGTCATTATGTTCATCACTATCCCTACAGTTACCGGATTGATTTCCAGAGGACTGACTTGAATCTAAATGATTAATTTCATGAACAGGAGTACTTTTATTTCTCAAATAGGAAGCTTCTTCCAATTTTCTACAAAGTTGAGATAATTCCTCTACCGTATTAACTTCAACCAAAGCTAACTGCGTTATATAATCAGGTAATAAATTTCTTCTAATATGTTTAATTTTTGTTACTTCGGCAGGTGAATTTGATAAACGAGAAAATAAAATCTGAATATGAGCTATAAATACGGCTACCGTCTCATTACGCTTCTGTTTTCTATGCTTGATTTGATCCCAAAGATCATCTTCTATATCTGAATGAAAAAAATCTTTCTTTAAACGAACAACTAAAGATTGCCAAGAATCTACTGAACTTTTAATACTTTTAAACCAAATAAAAGCGTCACCTATAAAGAGTTCAGCTGCTGAATTAAATAAATCCTCATCTTTAACTTTCCGAGCTTGAGCTAATTCTGAGATACGTTCCAAAAAGTTATATAAATTTTTAGCATCGCCATTAAATTTAACTTGCCAATCCCCTATGGGCTGCATATTCCCTGAACAATTAACAATTGGAGCTGCAACATGAATTATAGGTTGTTGAAAATTAGAACTAGTGGAAGTAGATGGTTGATTTAAATCATTACTTATCTTATCAAATAAATCTGCTTCTAATGTGAGGCAGGTTGCAAGAGATTCTTTTTTATACTCATCAGCTTCATCATTGTTATGCGGTATTGGTAACCTACGTATTCGATTAGATACATGAACTAAACGAGACTTCATTCGCAAAAACACAGAATCTTGTGAGGTACCCTCAAAGTCAGCAATTATATTAGAAATTGAGTTTAGAGACCTATCTATTTCAGTTTTTTCAAAATCAAAATCTAGTAATCCAACTAATGCTTCAGATATCTGTGACTTCTTTGATTCACGTTCTTTATTTAATAAAGCATTCAAAATTTTTCTCTTATCTGCTACTACACGTTGAGTTACTATCGCTCTAATTTTTAGTTCATAATCTAGCTCATAATCCAAAAGATGATTAATTCGAAAGACTTCCTCCATTATGATGTTTAAAAAAAATAAATGTTCAAAAACAGTTCAAAACTTTATCAAAAATCAAAATATAAATCAATATGTTGGCTCAAAATTCGTTACACAAGAATAAGACACTGTAATTTAACAAACTTCAAAGTTTTGCAGGACCCTGTATACTGTAATACATCAAATTTCAAATTGGTATGCAAAAATCAGAGAATAAAATAAAAATATACCTTAAGTTAACCAAAGCGTGTTAGTTCAATCTAAATATCTAAATACCTAAGTAGTCAATATTATGCAAGGGAAATTTATTGAGCCACCTCTCCAAATATAAAATAAAAATAAGATACAATTGAAATTAAAGTGTACTCGAGCCAGCACGTTGAGGCGTCACTTCTCTATGGCAACTTTTCCTGAGTCCTTTTGGAAAAACCTACCTATAGATGCGAACGGCAGCCAGTAATGTAGTGGAGAGCTAGGTTCGTGGATCCTCGGTACACTTTAGTAAAAATATTTGGGCACCACTTAGTTAACTTTGACTCAACTAAGAAAAATCCATAAAGTTGTTAAATGCTGAAAAGTAAATCTTGGAGGAGCTTTTCAATAAGGCATAATATTTCCCCAAAATAAATACTTTATTCTTTCCTTACTAATGAGGAGATACCTTGATATAAAACAACAATGATATAGTACAATTACAATCACATGTATAAACAATAAAGCAATAGAAATGAAATTTACATAATATTGACTATTATCAACAACGGTGTCAAATATAAACTGTTAGGCAAATATTCCGCATACCCTATAATAGGTTACTAGAATGATGGTAAACAGCGCAGGGTTTAAAATTCATGAATTTTATTCTGCCGCAATAGTATAAAATAAAATACCTGTATAATCACTCAATCTGTAGATAATTTAAATTTGCCGAGACAGCTTTACAAATAAAAATAAATGGTAGGACTTACAACTTATGAAGTAGGTTTTTCTAAGTTAAATTTATTCTCCAAATAAATACCAGTATAAGTATATGTATGGTCCATACAACTCCAAAGCACTTCAAATCAGAAACTGACTTATCCAAACTTGGTACGCCACATCCAGCCAATGATAACAACAAGGGCATAACATGCAAATGGTGGTTTAACAAATCTAAGACACGCAAGTAATCCAAAAAACACGCCGGATAGGAGATCGCAGTTAGGCAAAGCGATATACGTGTGCCAGAGCGGTACCCGTGGAGAGAACCCTAAAAACAATTGTTTGTCTAAGCAAAAAGTAAATATCTTACACTGAAATGATTACTCATAACCTAACTAATTTTTCATCTTACCTATAGAACTATCTATAGGGCCTATAGCCTGGTAATAGCCAGTCGAACAAAACCAACAGTGTCCATTCTAGAGATTTCTCCAAAAACAATAATCGACCATTCCAATGATCAGGAACATAAGAGCAACAGCAATACCCAAATTCTTCTAGAATAATTGGAAAATACAATTAATTCCACTGAAAAACTGCATGAAAAAATTTGTGACTTACCACGTGGAGGTCGGATTCCAATAACTCAACAAAAACGAATATAGGTAACCTCCATGGCCCTGGTTCGAGTCAAAAACTTAAACGTAGCAAAAATATCATAAAATAATGACCCCAATTATTAGAACCAGTCCATGAGGATTTACACCTCGGCCTCGACGAAGCCACAACGGGATTTCGACCCGTCACCTAGACGACACGGCGCCAAAAAGAAAGAAACTGGGACCTGTTTCGCACTTTGAACCCTAAACATTGCTGCCAACCTAATTTAGTTGAAATAACGAGTCCGAGCGCATCCACATCACTGCTCTAGACCATATTCGCCAAGGTCAAGTAAATACACCTTAAAAGGAATCGTTATTTAAGACGTCGATTCTAGAACATGTCTAATTTTAACTGTCAAAAACATATGGGGATAGACCGATAGGTGAATGTCACTTTGACACAAGAAATGAAAACACGAAATCTCTTCGAAAGACAAATAAACCAAAAGGAAACAATAAACCAAAACACAATCAAATAAACGAATTATAAACTACATTAGACGACTTATATGATCTCCAAATCGTTTGAGGTATGTACCCCTAAGAATGGATTTAAAATAATAACAAACTCAAGAGTACATTTGTATCGAACAAATTGTTAAGTTTTTATTAACTTTTAGATCAAAGAAAGGCTTGTGAGCGTTTTCCCGAGTAAATAAAAGAGAGCTCAAGTATTTAAATCCAATGACAATAGCCTGAAAAATTGGAATGCACAATCAGAACCTATAAAAGAAGTTTCCGAGGCCTAGTCAAGTACCTTCGACTCTGCAAGGGACAAAAATCAGCCTTGTTGTTACGGTCATCTCATGCATGTGTAGTAGATCATAAATGTAAATATAGAAAGTAAATTCAATACCTTTCAAGACAACCAAGGTAATGTACACTATACCTATATCGAATAATCCAAACTAAATTGTTTGTAAATAAAAATAAATATAAATCAACAAAACAGTAGCATTTGTTCATGCCAAAATTTGAAAACGCTACAAGACCTGGCGTTATTGTAGCAACCAATCAATTATAGACCTTGACGTATGTCAACTTTAGCGTAAGTAATCCCCGGTCAAGTTACCGGTAGGACAAGGATAATGAACCGTTTGTTTCAATATAAAAACATATATCAAGGTTCACAATAAAAATTAAGAATAACGCAAAGTATACTAGGCCGTATCAACAATAGTAGTTATCTGATCTACGGGTATCCAACGTAAGACAGAAATCGTGAAAAATTGAGAATAACAATAAAACTAGCTCGACCTACAACGTTATTGCGCCAGTCAATTAAAAGTTCAAAATTTAATCCAAAATCGGATTGGTTCTAGATCAAACGGATTTAACTTAAGTTTAGAATTCGATTAAATTTAATCAGGCGTCTACAGCTAGACAAAATTGGCCTAATAATCAAAGTTCATTTAAAAGAAAATAAGAATAAAATAAATGTTGCCTTAATTAAGGAGAACAAGTTAAAAAAGTGAATCTTTGTTCGAAAGCAAAGCCAAAAAAAATTATAGTTAGAGTTCGTAAGATAATTACGCATTGGTAACAATCCATGTGTATGTGTATATAATGAAAATATTGAAAAAAAATAGAAATTTCTCACTTGATTGATGAGTAACTTATCAGGCAGCTTCCAGAAAAGAACTACTCACGGTAGAAGGAAAACTTCCTTGACAGGCGAAGGATTGCAAGACTATATAGGTAGTACCGCTAGACAGGCGTTGCCAAGGAACACCCTGTCGCTAACAATGCTCGTCGTTGGTAATGAACCCGACGGCGACGGTAGCAATGGACCCAACGGTAGGAATAGACTCAGCGGTAGGAATAGACCCAACGGGATGACCCTGTGAAACAACACATATTTAAGGTTCCACACGTAACTCTTAATTGACGAGCATTATAACTCGGTAATCAAAATCAATCATCAAGGAAAAAAAGAAATCAGAATTAGAAAAAAAAAACAATAATTTACCTGTGTAGGGGAGGCCAGTTGTTTATCGCTAGATAGCTTTACAGTGGGCGAGAGGGTCTCTGTAAGCGATTAAAAAGGGAATTAAAAATCCGCCCACGTGCGTCACAATGTTGAAATGATGGCGTTCACAGAAAGACAAAAACATACAAAAAAGACTCAACTCACCTCGCTAAAGCAGCATTCAAATCCCACAAAGGGCAGTTTCATACACCAACACTTAAGAAAAGATAAGGCACAAATATAGACTGAAATTATTAAAAATCCCATCAGGTAAAATCAAAAATTGATTCCAACCGGTACCCAAAATAACTGCTTGACTCACAAAGGTCGACGTAGAGAGTGACGCCAGGAGATCGGAAACTCGCGAAGGAGATAATTCCCACTTCGAAAATCTCGCTCCAATAATGAATGCATGGCACAAGTCACATGTTCCTCTTAATAATTCATCCAAGGGAATTAGACGATGGAAACCTGGGATTTCGATGTATAGGCATCTACCAAAAAAACTACTCAGAGTAGCCAAAAAGGCATTGTCATTAAGCCACTTCAACTAATAGAATTTCTTAATTATTCTGAGGCAATTAAGTAAGTGTCGATGCCTAACTCGACAACCAATCCAAAAACAGTATGTACTACGAAAGCTGGAAACACTAAAAGGCCACCGATTTTACTTTCGGGGTTCTCACGCGTAAAAACTCAATTTATTCGAAATCAAAATTTCTTTAGCAACGCAAATTTTATTATAATTGTCTCGATCAAGATATCGTCGAAGCGAAGCCGGCCAGAATCTACGAGGGTTTTTCGCTAGTAAATACGAATGCGCTCGAAGCTATGAATAGTGACGAATTCTAAGGTTATTTACGCTTCGATATACGATAGCCAAGAAGGCCAGTGACAATTGAACATTTTTTTCTCGACAAATTTAGACTGCAAGCCGCTCATAACAGCGGTAGGGTCGTAGCCTTGTACTTCTTGTAAGAAATTGGTGCCAAATTTTGTGATGTGGTATGAGGATAAATCTCGACAAATGGGACGGAAATGTGCACGCGGATAAGGACGGAAATGTGCAAGCGGCTGTGATATCATAACCATGCGCAGTGATGTACGAGGCTGCTCAAATATTTGTGGATGTCGATCTAGGATATGTTTACACATCAGTGTTTCGACTACTAGCAGACTAGCTCATTTTTTAAGCCGGCGCCACACGATGCTACGAATGCACTCCAACGTTGGACGCTTGAGAGTTTGTCGCATCGTGTCGCCGACCTTCTATCGTACGAGCTACAAATGTCAAACGTCCATCATTCGCGTTTGGCCACGTTCGAGCCGTTGTCGGTATTTTAGACCCGAATCAAAGACATTTTCGGAACGCTTGAACGAATATTCGTCCGTGTCAATTCAGCAGATAATGTTTTTGGTAGAGAAGTGGTCATAAAGATCTACGCAGATTTAGGGAGTTACTAGTTCATAGGCTTGTTTATTGGTTTCTTTATTTACAATGGAATGGAGCAATGAATTAGTTATTGAATTTATTAATTTATATGAAAATCATGTAGTACTTTTTATTGAAACTATATTGCAGCATACAACAACCAGCAAGGTTTTGAACCAAACTAGTTTGGATCAAACATTTGTCATGTCGTGTAGCAGATTAATTTGTCGCATCAGCTACCGAAGCTATTTGAATCAAACGTTTGGTCCAACGTTGGAGCCAATGTTCACAGTATCGTCTGGCGCCGGTCATAGACGGTGTAGCCGTGCAACGAATATTCGTTCGAGCGTTCCGAAAATGTCTTTGATTCGGGTCTAAAATACCGACAACGGTTCGAACGTATTTTAATCATTCATCGCTTCCATCATGTAGTAAAATCCAGTAAGCGATTCTTTACATTTAATCTGTTCGCTATCATTATTAATTTTTATGAAAAACAATATAGCGGAGAACATCTCTAGACTATTCAAGTTTGCATATATCTTGACAGTATTTAAAGTTATTGCATAAAATATATGTATGTGGAAATTCCAGTAACTTTTGTAAAATGCTAGCATAACGCGATCCTAGGTGTATTATAGGTAGAAAATTACCCCGTTTCCAGTCATCATCATTATCGGGTTTGGAGTGGCCTCTAAATGGTAGATTACATAAAGACAATATTAATGTAACATCTAAAATTATGTCATTGTGTAAGACTTGTCACCATTTTTGTATTTTTTCCCAAAATTTTAATCAAGAAAATTTTTATTATGTTTTCAGGCATCGTAAGTTACCAAAGCGGCAATGCGTGTACCGCTAGTCTCATGCTTTAAAATTCTTTGGTATAAAGTTTTCCATTGGCATATCCATTGATTCAACTAAACTTAAAATGTTGACTACTTCAATCGGCTAATAGCCAGCACGGTTCGCAATAATTAATAGAGTAACACAACCATATATGGCGAAGGATTTACACGCGATTGGATTTTAAATTGTAATAAACAGCAGAAAATGACCTATCATTGGTTTTTGGGAAATCGATATCTTTTGGTCTGCAAACCTTAAGTTCGTTTAAACTATACAGAGTGTTCGAAAAATAGACGGATATATTTTAGATGGTGATTCCCTGTTAAAAAATATCAAAAAAAGTTTCTATAAACATGGGTCCGGAAATGCAGAGTTTTCAAGATTCCAAACTTTTTTTCAACCGTTTTTAAAAAAATCGTTTTTTTATTAATATCTTAAATAGCATTTTACTTATTCTGGTAAAATTTTGTAGTGTTATCTGTAGTAATAAGGGGCACATTTAGCCTTAATTAGATTAAAAATATAAAGTCCAGTGGCGTCTCGGGGGGCGTCATACCGAATATTATTGACAAAAAAAAACGCGCGCCACTGACTTTTTTAAACATTTTATGTTTTTTTCGTATTAAGCAACTAAAAATACAACACTTTGGTATCTTAAATTATTTTCGTATCTGGATTAGTTTTCGAGAAAAAAAAAATAAAAATCAGCTTATTACATTTCCAAACTTTTTTTTAAATCGGTTTTTTATTAATACCTTAAATATCCATTCGACCGATTCTGTTGAAATCTAGTAGTCTTGTTTGTAATAATATGGGGCTCATTTAGCCTTAATAAAAATAAAAATATGAAGTCCAGTGGCGTCTCGGGAGGCATCATACCGAATATTATTGACAAAAAAATTGCGCGCCACCGACTTTTTTAAACATTTATTATTTTTTTCGTATTAAAAAATTAAAAATACAATATTTAGTTTATTACATTTCCAAACTTTTTTTTTTAGAAATATCGGTTTTTATTAATATCTTAAATATCCATTTACCGATTCTGTTGAAATTTGGTAGTCTTGTCTGTAATGATATGGGGCTTAATTGGAAAAAAAAATAAGGTCCAGTAGCGTCTCAGGAGCCATCTTATCGAATATTATTGACAAAAAAGTGTGCGCCACTGACTTTTTTACAAAATTTTGATTTTTTTTGGTATTAAACAACTAACAATACAACATTTTTGTTTCTTGAATTGTTTTCGTATCTCGTATCGTTTTCGAGAAAAAAAATAAAGACCAGTTTATTACATTTCCAAACTTAAAAAAAAATAGTTTTTGATTAATATCTTAAATATCCATTGATCAATTCTGTTGAAATTACGTGTATTATTCTTTTCTAAAAGAATTGACGTGCAAATGTCAAACTTCCATGCAGAAATGATTATTTGTTATCCAAGGCACTTGTGATTTTTTTAGCAAAAATTGATAAACCAATTTTGTCCAGTGACAGGCAATAAAACGGTTTTTATTTTTTTTCTCGAAAACGAAGTTAGATAGGAAAAAAATAGAAGAGGCAAAGATGTTGTATTGTTGTATTTTTAGATGCTTAATCAAACAAAAAATATTAAAGTACAAAAAGGTAGTGACGTACAGTTTTTTGATAATAATATTCGCTAAGGTGCCCCCCGGGACGCCACTAGAGTTAATAATTTTAATCCATTTAGGGTTAAATTAGCCTCTTAATACAATAAATAACATTGCCAAATTTCAACAGAATCGGGTAAATATCTTTTAAGACATTAATAATTCCATTTTTTATTTTTGTTTATTTAACATCCTGTATCTTGAAAACTTTGCATTTCCGGACTCATGTTTATAGATACTTTTTTCATATTTGTTAACGAGGAATCACCATCTAAAATATCTCCGTCCATTTTTTGAACGCCTGACTTCTTCTATTGGCATTCCGTTTCCGTTACAACCCAATCTGATTTCGAGAACGTTGGAAAATAAGCACTTAGTTCTCGGCAAATTTTTGCATTTTTTATTTCTTGTTCTTGCTTTTTTCTTTTCTTTTAGCAAGGTAGATTCTAATTTTAGTTTTAATCATCTCCTGATGATGCTAACATGGTTAGCGAAACGCGCGTCGAGTGCAATAATTCTGTTTCGGTATTGTGGATAAAACTCTGTTTTAGCACTCAGTTTCTCTCCTTTATTTTAATTATTATTTTTCGTTAAAAATGTCCAACTAAATAATTTCATTACTCTTTACTTTAACTCCACCAAAAGACGGAACAAAACTAAACAAAAGATAAAAAAAATAATTATATTATTGCATATCTACCCAGTAAGTGAATTAATAGCAAACCAGTGACGAGGTATTTTTACGGAGTAAAAATGTTTTTTAAAACGCATAAAACGCATATCCTTATACTTATGTAATATTTCAAATTTGGATCAAGAATTCTCCATTTCAAAATACAGGTAAAATTGAGTGAGTAGGACGGAATCAGTGGCGGGTCGTTTTTAAGTAATTAAAATGCGAAAACCATTTCGTTGAAGCTATTGACTAAAAGTTTAAATAAAAAATAATTGGCCTCAAAGTTCGAAAATATTTTTTTAATGATTATTAAAACAAAAATTCACCTGAAAACATCTTTGAAGCACATTGTTTAGTGAAAAATATTTAGGATAGGATAGGATAGGATAGGATTTATTTAGGATATATCTATGTAAGTCCTATAGATTGAATATTTACTCCCTCATCGTTGCCGAAACTTATAGGTGGATACTGTAAAATTTAAATGGGCAATGAAAAATACATGAAGCTTATTTCGTTGCCCGAAATGCGGTAATTTAAATGGCGAGCTATTTGACCTCTATATTGGAAATGTGCCAGACATTGGTTGTCTCAAATAAACAAGCTCGCTTCGATGTGTTCTAAATCAAACCCTAATACTGACTAAAATACGGAGAACAGGTTTGTAATTTTTTTTATATTCATATGAACTTTTTTCATTTTTAAGACGTCCATTTTATATGTGTCTATAACATATATGTATCTGATTTGTTAAATTTGTCTTCTATAAATAATTAACATTAGTTAATTTCCCCCACTTCTAGATTAAAATTTGGTAATAATATCTAAATAGAACATAAAAAATGGTTCATATCAAACAATGGGTCAATGAGTGCAATAGTTGATAACTTAAAAGCGAATAATGATTCTAAAGGACAAATTATGGTGAGTAAATAAATATGATAATTTTTTATAAATAAAAAGTTCATTATAGAAATATATTTAATGAAGCAAATTAAAATTAGTTTTAATTTTGGTTGGCGAATTATGGCATTAAATATGGTTTAAAAAAAGGTATGGTACGTATTGTGTTAGCATCGTTTAGTTTGGATATTTAAGCAAACGCCTTCGCGTATAACGGGGCGTCCTACGTGAGCGATTTGCAGCGACAGCGCTTCGTGTTCGCGTTCGCTGCAAATCGTTCACGTAAGTCGTCGTTTGGACTTTTGGATTTTTTTCATTGCATCCACTGGTATAGTGTTTGGTATGTTTATTTTTACTACCAAATGAAGTATGTTCAAAAACTCTCTGCGGATTTTCTTTTCATTACAACTTTTACTAAGCTGCTTTATATCGTGAAAACTATCTTAGCTATAGCTTAGCTATAGCACTACTAGTATCAAACTACTTTTGAAAAGCTACTTTTTCTGAACGTTAGGCTCACGTTTAAA